>JANAVB010017194.1:2864137-3034137 GCA_029216955.1 Iris pallida | reverse complement strand
AACACAAGGCTTAGAGCTTAATCTAAAACAATCACAATCAGACTCAAATACTAGAAAAATCTAAACTATACCTCAAACTCCAATAGCCTCCGGTGGCTATCGGCCCAATGCCGCTGCCTATCCTGCGCCACCCGAAGTCTATCTGTGACAACCCTGACCTTCTCCGCAGCATCCACTACCATCTCAGGGCCAAGCAAAACCCTCTCGCAGACATCATCCCAAGACAAGGGAGTACGGCACCTCTGTCCGTATAGAGCCTCAAAAGGTGACATCTCTATACTGGCTTGGTAGCTGTTGTTGTAAGCAAACTCTACCAAGTGAAGGTGGTCCTCCCAAGATCCCCTAAAGTCCAAGACACAGGTAAGCAGCATATCCTCGAGGGTCTAAATCGTCCTCTCCGACTGCCCGTCTGTCTGGGGGTGGTATACGGTACTGAACTTGAGCGATGTGCCCAAGCTAAGCTGCAAACTCCTCCAGAAGTGGGAAATGAATCGACTGTCCTGATCCGAGACTATACTCACTGGAACCCCGTGCAATCGGACTATCTACCGCACGTACATCTTGGCCAACCTCTCCGTAGACAAATCCACCTTGAAAGGCAAAAAGTGGGCCGATTTGGTCAATCGATCAACAATGACCCAAATCGCATCCTTCCCTCCTGGAGAGCGCGGAAGCCTAGATACAAAGTCCATAGTGATATGCTTCCACTTCCACTCAGGAATGGGTAGTGGCTGGAGCAATCCACCGGGTCTCTGCCTCCCGGCTTTCACCTGCTGGCACACCAAGCATCTAGAAACGAACTGAGCCACCTCACGTTTCATGCCATACCACCAAACATGCTGTCTCAAGTCTCTATACATCTTATTGGCCCCAGGATGCATAGAGTACTGAGAATGATGCGCCTCCTGAAGAACCTCCTTCCAAAGTTCTCCGCTCGGCACGCACAATCTGGTACCATGCCTCAACGACCCATCTCCCGCTATAGAGAACTCATCCAACAGTCCTGCCCGGACCTGCTCTCTGATGACCCTCAGAGCCTCATCCTCAAACTGAGCTGCCCTGACTCTGTCCATCAGCTCTGACTGCACCTGGAGATCCCACATCTGCGCCTCGAACCCAGGAACTACCACCTCTATGCCCAAGCTCTCCAGATCTGCCAGAAGGTGACGATCCATCATCAAATACATGGCCACGGGATACCTGCTCAAAGCATCTGCGACCACGTTGGCCTTTCCCGGATGGTACTGTAAGGATATATCAAAATCCTTCATCAGCTCTAACCATCGCCTCTGCCTCATATTCATCTCCTTCTGGGTAAACACGTACTTCAAGCTCTTGTGATCTGTATAGATCTCAACTCGCTCTCCGTACAGATAGTATTTCTACAGCTTCAAAGCAAAGATGACCGCTGCTAGCTCCAGATCGTGGGTAGGGTAGTTCCTCTCATGAGGACGTAACTGCCTAGATGCGTAGACAATCACCTTCCCGTGCTGCTGAAGTACACAACCCAAACCCCGTCCTAAAGCGTCACTGTAGATCGTATAACCACCAGATCCAGATGGCAGCGTCAAGATAGAAGCTGTAGTCAACCTCGCCTTCAGTTCCTCGAAGGCGTCCTGGTACTCGGACCAAACAAACTCCTCGTCCTTCCTGGTAAGTCGGGTCATCAGCTGGGCAATCTTGGAAAAGTCCTGTACGAACCTCCGGTAATAACCTGCCAGACCCAGAAAACTTCGAACCTCTGCTACTGAGCTCAGCGTAGACTATGACTCCACTGCAGAAATCTTCTTTGGATCCACTGAAATCCCCTCGCCAGAGACAACATGGCCTAGGAACTCCACGCGATCCAAGAAGAACTCGCACTTCGACAGCTTTCCATACAGCTGCTCCCTCCTGAGAGTGTCCTGCATAATCCTCAGGTGCTCCTCGTGCTCCTCTGGTATCTTCGAATAGATGGGAATGTCATCGATGAAGACCACCACGAACTTGTTAAGGTACTGATGAAATACCTTGTTCATCAAGTTCATGAATACCGCCGGGGCGTTGGTCAACCCAAACGGTATGACGGTATACTCATACTGGCCATAACGGGTCCGAAATGCAGTTTTCAGAATGTCATCCTGTTTTACCTTCAGATGATGGTACCCGGTACGCAAGTCGATCTTCGAGAACACCCTCGCCCCGCTCAACTGGTCGAACAAGTCATCAATCCTTGGCAAAGGATACTTGTTCTTGATGGTAAGGTTATTGAGCACCCTGTAATCAATACAAATACGTACCATACCATCCTTCTTCGGGACGAAAAGAACTAGCGTGCCCCAAGGTGAAGAACAAGATCGGATAAAGCCCTTGTCCTCCAGCTCATCGACCTGTTTCTTCAGCTCCGCTAACTCACTGTTGTTGATTCTATAGACGTGCTGTGAGATAGGCTCAGCGCCCGGTACTAGGTCTATAGAAAACTCAACATCACGATCAGGCGGCATCCCGGGCAACTCCTCGGGAAAGACATCCAAGAACTCAGCAATAAGTGGATGTGGCAACACCGGCCCCGCCAACAATGCTCCGCAAAATCCATCTCCTGGCTCCGCTGCACCCCTGGTGAACTCAAACTCCGGCTCTCCTGGCGGCCTGAACAGAATCCTACCTCCTCTACAGTCTATGCTAGCATGGTGCATGCTCAACCAGTCCATACCGAGTACCATATCGTAGCTCGGAAGTGGTATTACGAGCAAACACGCACTCAGCTCCCGGCCTCTCAAAGAAACTCTCCGTCCCTTGCAAACATTATTAACCAGGATGATGCCATTCCCAGTCATAATCTTGCAAGTCCTACCAAGATACTCAGCAATGATATTGTGCCTAAGAGCAAAAGAAACAGACATAAAACTGTATGTAGCACCAGAATCAAACAAGGCTAAAGCTGGAAAAGAATCGAGCAGAACAGAACCTGCGACAACATCCGCTATAGGCTCCATCTCCTCAGCTGTAAGAGCAAAGGCTCTATCCAGAACACCCCTCTGCTGGCGGTGCTGGACAAACTGCTGCTGCTGGGTCGGAAGTGGACTCCGCTGCTGAACTACAGGCACACTAGCTGGTGCCCTCGGAACAGGTGCCCTCTGAGCTGCTCCAGCAATACGGGAGTTCTTAGGACACTCCCGCATCTGATGCCCAGCGGCACCGCAAAAGAGGCACAACCCCAGCCTCCTCCTGCAGAACTCAAAGAGGTGACCGGGCTTCTTGCAGTAGTGGCACGGAGGATCATCCTACCCCTGACGCTGCTGAACCCTCTGGACAGGTGCCCTGACCTGCACCTGCTGCTGATGATGCTGGAACGGCTGATGCTGAAGCTGAGGGCGCTTAGCAGCCCCCGCGCTGCTACTGGCCCCCGAAAATAACTCATGATCCCTCTTCGGTTTCAAGCCCCACTCTCTCTCCACCTTCCGAGCCTCCGCATAGACCTCTGCATATGTCGCATAGAAGGAAGGGATCAAGATCTTGATATCCCATGTCAATCCCTCCCGGAAGTGCTCTGCTCGGATCACTGGGTCGCTCACCATGTACTCGGCGTATCGGTTCAGCCGGCCGAACTCTGTCGCATACTCCTCCACAGTCATACTGCCTTGCTGCAGGTTCTGAAACTGCCGCACTAGGCCAATTTTGTCTATGGGGAAAAAAAACTTCTCTCTGAACAGGGCACGAAACTCAGCCCAAGTGTGGCCCTCTCCTACAAGAGCCGGCTCGTTCCAGAACCATGTTCGGGCATCATCTAATAACTGCAAGCCAACCGCCTCGACCTTCAGGTCGTCTGCCAGGCGGGAGGCCCTCATCCGACGCTCGATAACCTCGAGCCAGTCATCAGCATACACAATGCCCTCGATCCCTTTGAAATCCCTCGGACCCATCTTCTTGAAAGCCTGGATGTCTCCGATCTTCTGCTGCTGCACCTCCCTCTGTAGAGCCCCACGCTCCACCGTAGCGAGGGCCAACCTATGGGAATCCTCCATACCCTGGCACATGGCCTCAGTCTGTCTTATCTGTGCCTCGTACTGAGCCCGCTGGGACTCCAGCACCTGCTGAAAGAATGCGAGCATCTGCCCCATGTCTGTAAGCAGAGGAGGCAACGGAAGAACAGCTCCCACCACCATCGGAGGAGTCCCCTGCTAAGGAGGAGGAGGAAGAACGCCCCCGACAGCTCCCGTCGTAGCCTCCGGCACTGCAGGAAGAGCACCCGCAGTGACCCCAGGGACAGTCATCGAGAGCGCTGGAGGAGTACCCCCGAGAGCCCCTACTGAAGTCCCAACTGCATGGAAAGTGACTGGAGCCTGTCCGCCATAGGTAGCAGACCTCTCCGTCTCTCCGTGCTCCTCACCGGGAGAATGAGTCATAACCATCCTGGAGACAGATTGAAAAGAAGATATCAATATGGCACAAGAAGGATTATATCAAAGGAGGACAGCTAGAATACATTAAATCAATATCAAAGATGGTAAGCAAGATAAGCAAGGAAAGATCCTACTGTGATTGAGTGCTCTTAGCCTACTACCTCCTATATGTAACACAGGCTCGTAGTCAACACTCTAAGACGAGTGCTGCTACGACATCGCACTAATTACGACTTCAGGACCTGCGTGGGCCACCACTAAAAACGTGTCACGACCCGCATCCGCTGTAAGGGCACGTGTGCGTAACAACGCCCAGCCCACACCGTAAAAACGGCGTGGGATGCTGTAGGTTTACTACTCTAACAACAGTTTATGTAATATCAAAAACTTGTCGAGAATATGGTCAACTCCGAACAGAGGACAAGCAATGATAATATATGAGTACTCAATCACAACTCTAAGATGATAAAGTAAAGACTGAAAGATAAAGACCACATGAAAATAAAATATAACCTGTCAAGTCCAAACACAAAGAATATACGAGTCTAAGTCCAAAGTCTCTAATACAAGCCAAAATAATAACAGTCCCAAGAGTGACTGGAGACAAGGTCCAGTATAAAAACCTACTCTATCTATAGGACTTTTGGTCTAAAAAGTCAACCATGGTCAACCAAGGTCAAGACTAGGTCTAGGCGACTATTTCTAACCATTACCAACCCTTACAACACATATCCAAGTCCATCTTGGACTCCGAAACCCATATCTTGTCCGTAGGCCAATATCTTAATTTACCCTTTACAAAGGTAAATTCCTAACCTAGCCCAATACCAAGTTAGCCTACCTACGCTTGGTATTTCGACCCGTGCTTCCTAGGGTAGTAGGATACTAGCCTATACTATCATTACCTACCAAGCTTTCTAGGTAGAGTGGACATCCAGTCCATCTTACGGCTTATTGTCGATTTACCGTTTATCTTGAGTATCGGTGCGATACCATCGTCCTACTCCCACACGAAACCCCGATTTTAACTCGGGAGCCTACCCACAAAATCTAATTCACATAATCTAAGTCTCCTCCGAGTTTCAACGCGTTCCGACACTCGGAGCTCAATTTCACCCTTTCACCAAAATCCGATTCACTCTCAAATCTCTCTAATTTAATTTCCCTTATTTCCTACACCGTATCCTATACTACTACTAACACCACTCTTCTTTCCTTCTCCTTCTTATTCTTTTCCTTCTTCCTATTCTTCCAATTCTTCTTCTTCTAATTCTTCTTCTTATTCTCCCTATTCTTCTTCTTCTTATTATTCTTCTAATCTTCTTCTAATTCTTCTTCTAATCTTCTTCTAATTCTTCTTCTAATCTTTTTCTAATCTTCCCTCCCTCCTTCTTCTAATGCTACTGCTGCTCCTGCTACTGCTTGAGCTGCTGCTGCAGCTACTGCTAACTGCGGCTGCTGCTCTTGCCTAGCTGCTGCTGCTGCCCTGCTTAAGCTGCTGCTGCTACTGCAGTAGCTGCTGCTACTGCAGGCCTACTGCTGCTGCTGTTCTTCTTATTCTTCTTCTACTTCTCATTCCTCTTCTATATATATATATATATATATATACACTCTAATATCTATCTATCTATCTATCTATCTATACACATATACATATCTATATATATAAATATATACACACACACACACATGTCTATATATATATATAAATACATACACACACATATCTATATATATAAATACATACACACACACTCTCACTTAAACACACTCACACACACACTCTCTCACTCAAACACACTCACACACACAAATACATATAAATATATATATATACATACATACATATATATATATATATATATATATATATTATAATGCCCATATCTCGTATTACGTATTTGGAATACGTGTACATATTTTGACCCGTATTGCATGTCTTCCTGCTTGATTTATTTTAACATTTCATTAATTGGTTTATCTTGGTTCGGTTCAGTTTGTTTGGCTTGGTTCGGTTTGGGATTGCTTTGGTTCATCATTGACCAAAGGGTGAACCCCCTACCTACCACCACCACTACCATTTATTAACCCATTCTTCTTTCTCTCTCTTCATTATTCTTCTTCTTCCATTTACTACTTCACCTACCAGAGAGAGAGAGAGAGAGAGAGAGGTCTAGGCAAGTGCAACTTGCTTCATGGAGGAACTCCAATTTTATTGCTTCATTATCTTCCTTATAGCTTTTTAACTTACTTTAATACTTGGCATTTTCACTTTCCATGGCTAGATTCCTGTAGATCTAAGTTTACTTTATTTTCAGAAATCTTGGGTTTTGATCTACTTAATCTTATTATTTCTGAGTTTTGATGGTTCTATGTTGTAGAGAATCTGGTTCTGCCCCATTTTGACCTATGGAAGTTCGAATTTGGGCTTCGGATGAAGGTTTTATGGAGCTTGAGAACTTGGCTCTCATGGTGTTCTTCTTCTCGGAATTTTGGAGAAGATGAACTGTGCTTGACTTGACCACATGAATATTTCATGCGACAAGTATTCTATTCAGCCGCATGACTGTAAGTACTTGAGCCGCATGAGGGCCGAGCTCACCTAGCCGCATAAGCCTATTTCTTCTTGGTCGCATAGACCAAGTCCTTCCCAGCCGCATAATTTCGATGTTGTCCTTAACCGCTTAGGCGCAGTGAGCCCATCCGCATGAGACTGCTCGACCCAGCCGCATAAAGCCCTGCTTGCCATAGCCGCATAGGTGAAACATCCCTCGTGAGCCGCATAAGCGCACCCTTTTCAGCCGTATAGCTCCGCTCTTGTCTCAGCCGCATGGACCAATTCATCTCAGCCGCATGGACCCAATTCATCTCAGCCGTATGGTCGCATGCGCCCTCTTATCCCGCTGGCCGCATGAGGACTGATATCCTTAGCCGCATAGGCTTTCCTTTATCAGCCGCATGCGCCTGACCCGATTGAGCCGCATGGGCTGTTCTTCTCCCAGCCGCATGAGATTATTCCTGGCCGCATATTCCTGAACCGCATGACTCTCTTATAGCTCTGTACTGTTATCTTATTGAAATGACATGATTGAAATAATTGAAATGACAATTCTACATGACATGGTGTGACAAGGAACTAGCACGACCTGATAGCGGCCCGCCGTGGCGCACTCTTGACCAGTGAACTTGACATGATATATCTTGATAAGCTGTTACGACGGCTACCTGACATGACATGACCTGTATAATTAACCCGAACACTGTAGGCGATTGTGCTTGTATAAATAATCTAGTCCTGTCTTGCATCATGTCTAGGAGGGGACTCCTGAGTACCACGGTCAGGAGTACCTATTGAAATGGACTAAGGCTAATAACTAGATTAATACACTAGTCATAAGAGATCTCCCAGCTACAGGCAATCCCGTTACCTGGGCACGCCTTGGGATCTATAGCCTGCCGTCGAGTAGGGCACATTTCCAGCACACTGTCATGTGTTGCACCCTTCAAGCTACCTAAGGGTACATGCGTTTCCTGGACGATGTACCCACCTGAATTCAACTCTAAATCTTTCAACCCGGGTAACCTGGATGGTCTGCAGGGCTTGTGGCTGTGGAAGATTCTCACTGCATCTTGCTAGTAACTAGGCCTGTGATAACCCTAGTTAGTTAAAGTATCAAGCCATAATTCTTGCTTAGCCGTGAAATGATTGGATGGAGTCTAACCAGTCTAGTCTTGTCCTGATTCTGTTCCAGATTATTGCATGACCAGAATGCCTGTATTTATTTTACCGATAAATGATGAGAATTCCAAGTTCTGTTCAGACGAAGGATTACAACCCCGGCCCTTGTTTAGTTTACGGGTTGTAACCTGGTTATCTGAATAGTTCCATGGTTATCTCGTGGTATATCACCTGTTATGCCTTTTCTTAATTCCCGTCTTATTATTAATTTATTACTATTGTGCTAATTGCTGGTTTTAGTTCCTAAGTGAAGCTTCCTTTGTGGCACTTACTCTTTCTGGGATCTGACCCAGCTGGTTTTGTATGGCCAGATTTTGGAGCAGCTCCAGAGGATCTACCGACTTTCCATTCCGATGGTGGCGACTAGACGTAACCAGGGCAACGAGTGGGTTTATTTTTGATCTTCCACTTTATTGTAAAAATATTCTTTTGAGGCGTTTAGCCGACGAGCACCTGTTTAGCTCGATTGCACTTACTTACTGTCTGTCTACGGGCTGTAACATGATTAACAGATCCTAGGGTTGATCATGTATGACTGAAACTCTTGCTAGTCCTGACATTTTGTAACGACTAGCTTTATGATCAACTGAATATGTAATGTTTGGGACGCCTTACTATTGTATATTTGGTGATCTAACATCTTGTAACATTTACTTACTTGCTTGTGATTGGGACACTAGGCTTGTACATGACCTTAAGAGACTGTTGGCTTGTAGTTAAACCCTCATGTATCTAGACAGCTGTAACTGTATAGCGAGATGGATTCCATTTTATATACGTAGCTGGCTATGTCTGCCCCCGTTCTCTAGTATTCTGGTTCTGGGGCGTGACATGGTTTAAGTGGTGGCCCATGCAGGTCTTGTAAATTAAGATATGTGAGGGTTTACCGAATAGATGTCTCAATCAGTATTCGCCCTTGATCTCTGCTCGTATCTTCTGAATCCCTGGATTCTTGTCCTGATCATATGCTTGTATCGTTGATCTGTCCCGGTCCTTCCTTATTGTTTCCCATGTCGTCTTCTTCAGCGGCATCGTTCCTGGACCTACCGGTCAGCAAGGCGGAGCACTTCTCGCGGATCAGCAGCAACCCGGAGATCAAGCCCATCATTCCGGAGTAGCCTCCAGAGTCGTGCCTTCTGATGGAGAGCCACCAGTTCAGCCAGTTCAGCCTGCCGAGCCTGATGATGGCACTTTGGTAGGACTCGTCAGGACCTTGATAGCTTCCCAAGGTCGTCGTGGAGATGCCTTGCACCAGGCAGTGGCGGATGCTCTGACCAGAGGAGGTCATCAGCGTAACAGCGCAGCCAACAGCTTAAAGCGCTTGAACCCTCCATTCTTTGACGGTAGTGAAGATGCTATCGCAGCAGATGCCTGGCTTCAGGACACAGAGGTGATTCTAGAAGCAGCCAGGACCCCAGAGATCGAGAAGGTGGCCGTGGTGCGCCTGCAGTTGCTGGATCTTGCCCGCAGCTGGTAGGCGGCTCAGGCCGTTGGATTAGCAGCACCCATTGCTTGGGCATTATTCAAAGAGAGATTCCAGACAAAGTATTTTGATGCTGTTGCTCGGTATGACCTACAGACGAGGTTCACCAATCTGAAGCAGATGGGCAGGACGGTCAACGGATATGCGGCCAAATTTTCGAGACTTAGTCAGTTTGCTCCCACCTTGGTGGCAACCGAGTATGATAGAGCCCAGCAATTTCAGCAGAGGCTTCACCTGGAGATTTTGTTGGCAGTTGAGCAGTTTGAGCATCAGACTTTTGATGCAGTCTTGAGAGCAGCTCGGAGGCACGAGTATACCTCCCACAGGATAGTGGACAGGACCGGAGGTCGGAAGCGATCTCACGGCCAGATGACCCAGTCGACAGCACCAGGCCCGGCAGTCAGGACTTTGATAATTGGAACTCCGAGGCAGGCGGCCTCAGTGACGTCGGTCACGTCCCCTCTGTAATAGAAGCAGAAGCAGTCTTCCGCAATGGGCTGCACTCATTGTGGAAAGCCAGGACACGTTGTTTCAGAGTGTCGCAGAGCACATAGTTTATGTTTGGCTTGTGGGGCACCGGACCACAAGATAGGGTCCTGTCCGAGTAGAGCCGGTTCCTCTTCATCGGCCCAGACTAGTCCCTCGGTAAGGGGACCAACACCAGCACTAGTGCAACAGCAGTACCAGCCTCCGAGGCCGTTGCCGCCTCAGACCCAAGTATTCTAGCCACAGAGACCCCAGCAGTATGCCCTGGTCCAAGCTCAGATTCAGAACCGGCAGAGAGGTTTCTAGTAGGATATCTTCCCTCTTTCTCGTGCCTTCGATTTCCTTGCTTACATACATGATTGCATGATTGATTGCTTAGTATAACTTGCCTGAGATTAGTATAGCTTGTTATTGCAATCTCTAGCCTCTTGATTAAATTCCGAGGACAGAATTCTTTTAAGGTGGATAGAGTTGTAATGCCCATATCTCGTATTATGTATTTGGAATACGTGTACGTATTTTGACCCGTATTGCATGTCTTCCTGCTTGATTTATTTTGACATTTCATTAATTGGTTTATCTTGGTTCGGTTCGGTTTGTTTGGCTTGGTTCGGTTTGGAATTGCTTTGGTTCATCATGGACCAAAGGGTGAACCCCCTACCTACCACCACCACTACCATTTATTAACCCATTCTTCTTCCTCTCTCTTTATTATTTTTCTTCTTCCATTTACTACTTCACCTACCAGAGAGAGAGAGAGAGAGAGAGAGGTCTAGGCAAGTGCAACTTGCTTTATGGAGGAACTCCAATTTTATTGCTTCATTCTCTTTCTTATAGCTTTTTAACTTACTTTAATACTTGGCATTTTCACTTTCCATGGCTAGATTCTTGTAGATCTAAGTTTACTTTATTTTCAGAAATCTTGGGTTTTGATCTACTTAATCTTGTTATTTCTGAGTTTTAATGGTTCTATGTTGTAAAGAATCTGGTTCTGCCCCATTTTGACCTATGGAAGTTCGGATTTGGGCATCGGATGAAGGTTTTATGGAGCTTGAGAACTTGGCTCTCATGGTGTTCTTCTCGGAATTTTGGAGAAGATGAACTGTGCTTGACTTGACCGCATGAATATTTCATGCGACAAGTGTTCTATTCAGCCGCATGACTGGAAGTACTTGAGCCGCATGAGGGCCGAGCTTACCTAGCTGCATAAGCCTATTTCTTCTTGGCCGCATAGACCAAGTTCTTGCCAGCCGCATAATTCTGATGTTTTCCTTAACCGCTTAGGCACAGTGAGCCTACCGCATGAGACTGCTCGACCCAGCCGCATAAAGCCCTGCTTGCCATAGCCGCATAGGCGAAACATCCCTCATGAGCCACATAAGCGCACCCTTTTCAGCCGCATGGCTCCGCTCTTGTCTCAGCCGCATGGACCCAATTCATCTCAGCCGCATGGACCCAATTCATCTCAGCCGTATGGTCGCATGCGCCCTCTTAAACCGCTGGCCGCATGAGGACTGATATCCTTAGCCGTATAGGCTTTCTTTTATCAGCCGCATGCGCCTGACCCTATTGAGCCGCATGGGCTGTTCTCCTCCCAGCCGCATGAGATTATTCCTGGCCGCATATTCCTGAACCGCATGACTCTCTTATAGCTCTGTACTGTTATCTTATTGAAATGACATGATTGAAATGATTGAAATGATAATTGTACATGACATGGTGTGACAAGGAACTAGCACGACCTGATAGTGGCCCGTCGTGGCGCACTCTTGACCAGTGAACTTGACATGATAACCTGACATGATATATCTTGATAAGCTGTTACGACGGCTACCTGATATGACATGACCTGTATAATTAACCCGGACACCGTGGGCGATTGTGCTTGTATAAATAATCCAGTCCTTGTTTGCAAAAACAAAAGTATGAACATTATTGATACAAACTTTGTAAAGATTACAAAAATTCTGGGAAAGTACAACTATAGGAATCCAATCAAGAAGACGATTGCTTTATCCCTTGGACGATGTGAACTTTGAAGACGATAGCCTCTGAAGTTGAAGGCGATAGCCTCGGAAGAATGCAGCATCACTTGGGCAAGAACTCCTGAACTCTCTGATATTTCTGAACTTTTTATGTCTGATCCCCTTGAATGAAGACTTGAAACTCTATTTATAGAGTTCTGGAAATAACAAACTTTTAGTTATTCTGGATGGCGCAAGTTGGATTACGCAGGAACTGGATTGCGCAACATCAGACTGCGCAGGCAGTTGTCTGGTCGTGGGCCAACTGTCTAGGACACATGGCATCATTTGATTGAAATACGCATGATCGTGTGTAGACGGTTGCCACGTAACGAGCAATTGATGGCATGAATGCCATGTGTACATTTGTTAGTTGTCATGATGAAGTGCGCCACATGAATTGCGCTGACTTTGGATTGCGCTAGCATGGATGACGCTGAGATGGATTGCGCTGCAGATAGTTTGTGCTGCATGTACAGCTATCCTCGAGCGCTGTGCGGCACAATAAACGAACAGTCTCCTCGTTCTTTGTGCTGTCAGCTGTCAGAAGATTTGATTGTGTCAGGTAATGATGATATTGCCATGTCAGCTTGCGCAGTTGAAAGTCTGCACAGTCTATTGTGCGCAATCTGAATAATGCGCAATCTGATGTCTGCGCAGTTCATTTGAAAGTTGTATTTCTTGATTCTATGGCTTTGTTGATGGGTGCAACTTGATTTTTTAGGACCTACAAGACCCCCTTCAAAGTTTTCGAAAGTTGAATTTATTCAAAATTTTGAAATACTTTGAATTTTGAATTTTAAATCAAGTTACGCATGAACTGTCTGCGCAATCGAATGAATCGACCTCTACTTTTTCGGCACAATCTGAGGCGGCCGTTTCTGTTTGAAAAAAATATATAAATAGTTCTCTCGATCATTCGATTTGTTCTTTACTTGCTTTCTTGTGTTTGAGAGAAAGAAATTTCCTGAGCTCATTCCGACTTCAGCCTTCTTCTTCGTCGATCTCATGGCCCCAAAACGATCCTCCGCCGCCGACAGAGACAAGGCCCCCGCCGAGTCTTCGGCTAGGGTTACGCGTCGTCCTTCCCGTCACGAGACCGCACATCCTGCTTTGCGCGGTAGGCAACCCAATCGAAAACCCCTTTTTAGGGCTTTTTGACTTCACTGATCTTCAAAATCCATCTCTTTTTAGAGATGTGATCATACTGCGCCACCCTTTTTAGGGTTTTGGTTGCACGAACACATTATTCTTCATTTTTATGAAGAATATCTTCTCGCGCAATCGGTTGAATTGCGCTGGCAAAAGTCAGCGCAATCGGCTGATTTGCGCGAGATTTGTCAGCCCAATCTGACGTTTGCACGATCTGACATTTGCGCAATCTGATGCTTGCGCAGTCTGATATCTGCGCAATCTGATGCTTTGTGCAGTCTGATATCTGCGCAATCTGATGTTTGCACAGTCTGATATTTTGTGCAATTTGATGACAGAATTTCTGACTTTGACTTGTACTAAATTCTGCTTTCTTCTGTTGGATGCCGTTGATACCAGAGAAGATCCTGAATATGAAACATTTGTAGGAACTTTATCTGAACCAGATTTCAAAGAAGAT
This sequence comes from Iris pallida, assembly GCA_029216955.1. Taxonomy (NCBI): domain Eukaryota; kingdom Viridiplantae; phylum Streptophyta; class Magnoliopsida; order Asparagales; family Iridaceae; genus Iris; species Iris pallida. Next base: position 3,020,411 of record JANAVB010017194.1, on the reverse strand, counting down.
TTATCTCATGTACTATTTCCACAGTATGCCCTTCCATCATCTCGTCAGGCTATTTTGATAGCACAAGATAACGAGACTCTGCTAAGCTTGATAAATGGACAGCCTTTGCAATCTGCTGATGCTGTCACTCATAAGAAGCCTATGTTCCTCTTCGGAGATGCTATTGATAAAAGTACTCAACCAAGACCCAGAGTTGAATTGAGAACTTTCCAATGGAAGGAGAAATTGATTCAGTTGCCAGTCATAGCTAGATGCCTTCCACTAGCAAGATATGCTCATGCTAGCCATCCTAGGAGGATGGAATGGGACATTACTCCCTTACAACAGGCACGGACCGGAAAAATCTGTGTTAAGAAAGGTCCAAACAACAGGGACATGTTCTACAGTTCTTCCGAACGACACAGTACTTTATTGAGGGGGTGGAAGCCAGGTTGTATTCCCCTTGAGAACTCGTCTTTGCTGCTACCGGTAAGGACACCGATTTTCGCCAACGAGTATGCCAAAGCAGAGGGTAAATATCCGGATCAAGACATCCGGTTGACAGGTCTGGTAAACCCAGAGATCAAAAGATGGAGCTGTATTGCCAACTGGATACTGGTCCAGTTTGAAGATAAACTCAGAGAAATTGAGCTGTATAATGCGGTTCATGCTACTGTATACGGCTTCTTTCCAAATCCTCATCTGTTTTTGGCTCTAGCAGAGAGGTACAACTACAGGACAGGGACGTTTATGACGCCCTGCGGGGAGATGGGCTTGGCTTTACAAGAGATGAAGTATATCTCATATTTACCAATGGATGAGTTGCCTTACGAGGAGTACGTCCCGACCAATGACGAACTAGATAGACTTCGTCGAGAGAATTCAAAGATGGTGGAAGTCTTTGATGAGCTCCTGTGCCATTACAACATCTGCTCTTTGTATTACCAAAGTGGCTCCTCTGACACATGCTATTCATCCAAATGGTTGACTTATCTTTTTCTCAACCGCATTATCGAGAAAAAGACAAAATATCATGATTCATGCAACCCTGATTTCTTCCATCCCCTCAGTAACAGTGAAGTGCTAAAGCTGATGGAGGAGAACAAGAGAATGGATATCAGAGTTGATGATGAATATCAATATCCTCCTCTTAAGGCTGGAGAATTTGTGGAGAGCTTCATAAGAATGGGCTACAGGTCCATGTCCAAACAAACCCAACTAGCAGGATTCTTGACGTACTGGCTACATCGATTCGTTGTGCCTGGGGCAAGTGCTGTAGTCCGCTTCCATCGCGGTGTTCTTTTTGCTGCTGTCCGGTTAGTCTTCGGCTACCGGATGGACTTACTTTCAGCGATGACCTGTAGTATAAACGCAGGTCTTCGTCTATATGTTGATTCTATGATCAAGTACAAGGGTGATAAGGTGAACTTCCCCAGACTGGAGTTACCTTACACATATTTATTCGGATGGTTGCTCTTGCATCATCCATCATTGATGAACCCTGCCATAGGAGCAGTTGGTGGCAGTTTTCTACGCAGATTCTCACAGAGCAGATGGATATATACTAGTTTGAGAGACTGCAGACGAACTCTGAACCTCGGCAAAGGATGGAATTTTCTTTGCACTCCTCCTCCAACTGGTTATGAGCATATGGCAGCAAATCTGATTGACCTGGGGAGGCAACCAATAGGTCGGGTATCTTTTGAATGGCTAAAGACAATCAGACCATCCCATCTAGTATACAGATTTGAAGAAGAATGCTTCCTTGAACCATATCTGCCGAGCCGCTTTGTACGTCAGTTTGGATATGACCAGTTTTATGTAGGTAACGCCATCACGTGCCTATAAGGAAAAGGTTATTTGATCGATGGTGCCCGGGCCTGGGCTTACTACAATGCTCGAGACACAAAGACTGTGTTCTCGATGCCAAACAGAACCGATGCTGGTCCAAGAATATTGTATACTTATTCACAGTTTTATACAGCTACAAATATATTTGCTGAAAACTATAGCCTCGTCGATAGTTTTGCAACAGTAAATCGCCTGAAGAGAAGAGCGACTGACACATTAGCTCCCAATAACGATGAAGAGCATGAGCCAGTGGACAACCCATTGGAAGCTTCCAGAGAAGCCAATTTCCAAGAAGAAGTCAACCAACCTTTAAGAATTTCTCTGAAGGTTGTTAAGTCTCCAGTCAAGAAGAAGAAGAGAAGGAGAGAAGAGCCTTCTTCTCCGGCTATGAAGAAGAAATTGATCTTGGAACATTCTTCAGAGAAGGTTACCACCAGATCGCAATCCAGACAATTGGCCGAGTCCACTAGAGATGAAGTAGCCACACCGACCTCTGTTCAGAAACAGGTCGAGGTGGTAAACATAGAGAGTCCTGAGAGGCCACTACATAGAAAGAAATTGGCCCACAGAAGGCAGAAGAGAACAGTTTCTCCTCTAAGGCAAATTTTGTCTTCGGTAGTGATGAACGCTGCGGCTGGAATCACCATGCCATCTCCTACCCCTATTTCTGAGTTTAGTCCAGAACAGAGGGAGGACATTGAACAAAGAGAGGAGGCAATAGAGCCTAGAGAAGAAATTGAGCAGAGAGAAGAGGCCGCGGAGCCCAAAGAAGAGGAAGTTGTACGATCACCTTCACCAATGGTAGTAACAACTCATCTTTCTGTTACACCTGGAGCAGCCCGTGAGGAGGAAGATCGTCTCATGATCGAAGCACTGAATGATTGTGACTTCGGTTATCAAGAAGAAACTGATAACGCCGCTGGTGCTGCTAGTGAAGAGGTTCCTGAGGACAGTGAGGACGAGGAGAGCACCTCATCAGAAGCTGCTGATGAGACACAAAATCCGGAAGATGATGTTGAGATCCAGCCATCTCCTCGAGCTGTTGATGACACTCTAAATCCTGAAAAGGAGGCTGAGGTGCCGATATCTCCAGAGAAGACTGCTGATGAAGAAGTGACTTTGGAGAAAACTCCAGTTGTTGCTCCCGAAGGTATTGTAATAAATTAGCGATCTTCTTTTAATACATAGCTTGATAGCTAACATCTTTATTCTTATCCATACAGAACCCGGATCTTCTTCTGCTCCTCCAGCATGCATGACATAGTACTGGCGACGACAATTGCTAGTAGCAGTCGCCATTTATCCTGTGGCTCCGAAGCAGGAAGTAGTCAGGCAATAGTGTCTGAAGCTACTTCTGCTCAGCTAGAATCTGTTCCAACAGATGATAGGCCCGTTGTCGGATCGAATCATGGTAAGACTGTTTTCACTTTTGATTCTTTTTTACAATAGCAAATGACAGGCAAAATGACAATATTTAATTTTGCAGAGGAACAACTAGGAGGAGCGACCAGCTCTACTCTAGCTCCTCTATTCAAAGAGCCTACTGTTCGAGAAACTGAACGTCCAGCTACCTCGTCATCAACAGGAGTTGCTGCAACTCCTGGTGCTCTGGCGACCAATCAATTCGTCATCCAATCATTCACCAAATTCTTCTTCGATTCATTGGGACCATTGATCAATAGGGTGATGGAAAAAGAGGATGCTGATTTTTATACAGTTAGAGGTCCAACCTCTTTCTTAATTCATGCTATCCGCGAGCAAGGTAACGAGCCTCAAGCCACTTTTCTTGAACACATATTAAATGAGCTAGAGACTTCAATAAAGAACTACAAAGAGCTCAATAAGGGGGAGGTAGAATCCTTAGTTCAAACAGAATTTGAACGGATGGCTCAGGAAGCTACAGTGGAGAGAGTAAACTTCCAGATTCTCTTGGATACTTTTGCTACTAAATCTGGTGAGTACAATTCCAAGGTGGAATCGGTGTCATCTACTGCAGAAAGAAAAGAGAGAAGAATTGCTGAAGTGAGAGCGAAGATTGCCCGTCTCCAAGAAGAACTGGAAAATGAGGTTACTGAATCAAACTGCAATCCAACAACTAGCTGCACTAACCCAAGAAAGAGACGAATATGCTGCAGCTCATAATGATGAAATCACTCGCAGAATGGTCACCATGCCAATTTTCAACGAGATATCTGGGATAGAAGAGGCCAGAAAGAGAGTGATGGAATCCCGCGAAGAACGTCTGCAGACTCTGAGGCAACAGATTGCCAGTCTGATGACACCACCAGCTTAAATAGAAAGATTCCTTGTATCTTCTTATTTTGACAATGTGTATGTTTTGTAATGTCTTGAATTTTGATCAATAAAAGACATTTTGTTGTGGCTCTATTATTTATTACATATCTTGTTCAGATACAAATAATAGAGATAGAAAATATATTCAGAGGTATAAAACATGATATATTTCTTGATTCTAGAAAATAATCATATTCAAGTATATCTGCTCAGAGGTAATATGGACATGGCAAATATAATTTATTGAATATCATTATTTCAATAGACAACTTAATCGAAAACGACAAGTTGCTGGTGTAGATAAACGAACGAAATAAATCGTCAAAATGTGTGAACGAAGTGAATCGTCAGGATGAACGGATGAACCGTCAAATGAGTGGAATGAACGAACGAATCGTCAAATTGATTGAATGAACGGGTGAACCGTCGAGTGATGATGATAAATGAACGGGTAAACCGTCGGATGATTGTGGATGGCATGAACGGGTAAACTGTCGGATAGATATGTGAACGGATGAACCGTCAAAGGGGATGTATGTAATGAACGAACGAACCGTCGGATGATGATGAACGGACGAACCGTCAAAGGATGATAATGAACGGATGAACCGTCGAATGATGATAATAATGAACGGACGAACCGTCAAATGAATGTGTCGTTTCATTGTTTTGAGAATCTCCGCCTATAAATAGAACAGAAATTTGGAAGGAATGATCATTTACATTTTTCAACATAAAGATGTCATCCGACAATGCATCCAAGAAGGCTGAAATTGTTCTGAAGATTGAAGCGGGCACTAAAAAACGTCCTGCCGATCCAGTCCAGTCAAAGCAGACAGAGGCAGGCGAAAGCTCGTCTGCACCCGAACCACCGCGGGATATCTTGGACTTTCTGCTTAAACCAAGAAGGACTGAAGAGAAAGAGGCCATGAGGATAGCTGCTTGCAAGTTCTTGGTAGGCTCGAGCAAGAATGTTCTCAGTTCTTTTGCTGATTATGTCTTTGATAAGGACGGCAGTGGTCCATGTCCTAATGTCGAGAAGGATGATAGTGATCTTTCTTGATATTATGTAACATCATTTATGATGAAATAAAAATCAAACTTTATTTATAAACTGTCTGATCATATTTACATAAAATCTCTGTTACATTTATATATAGTATTTCTTGAGGAATTTGCCATTGATAGGCATCATTGCAACTCGACCATCTAACTCTGAAAGTTGATAAGCTCCGTTTGAAAAGACTTTGCTGACAATATAAGGCCCTTCCCACTTCGCATCGAACTTGTCTTTGCTCGAGTGAGTCATAGTCATAGGACGTCTTACTGTTAGAACAAGTTCTCCTTGCTGAAAGGCTCTGACTTTAACTTTGCGATTGAAAGTCTTCGAGATGCGGGCTTGATACAACTCAATATGCTGTTGAGCTAATAGCTATTTTTCATCGAGCGCTTCTAATTCTTGAAGTCAAAGAAGATCGTTGGTCTCTGTAGTGAGTTCATTAGTAATGGCAATCCTTAAAGAAGGAATTTGAAGTTCTAGAGGAAGAACTGCTTCACAACCGTACACTAAAGAGAAAGGTGTAAAGCCTGTGGGATTGCGGACCGTAGTACGGTAGGCCCAAAGACTTTCTCTAAGCTTTTTACTCCAATTTCGTTTGTTAGTAGATACAAACTTCTTGAGGAGCTTGATGATAGTCTTGTTAAAAGCTTCAGCTAAGCCGTTAGCAGCAGGATTGTAGGCTGTAGAAGCAACATTGTCAATCCGATGATCATCGCAGAATCTCGTAAACTTCTGGCTGATGAATTGTGGTCCGTTGTCGTGGATGATCCTTCGAGGTACACTAAATCGATAGATGACATGGTGTTTGACGAAGTTGATGACACTGCTGGTCTTGACTTCAGCCAGAGGTATAGCTTCAGCCCATTTAGAGAAGTAGTCGGTTATTGCTAGTATGAACCGATGTCCTCTAGAAGAAGGAGGATTGATGGGACCAATGATGTCCATGCCCCAAGCTTCGAAAGGCCATGAAGCAGCCGTCGGATGCAGAAATTCTGAAGATTGATGAATAAAATCTGCGTGGATTTGACAAGCTCGACATTTTCTTGCATATTCAATGGCGTCAGAAACCATAGAGGGCCAATAATAACCCATGCGTCGGATACGATCCTGTAGCTTAGGACCGGGTTAATGTGCTCCGCAAACACCGTCGTGAGCTTCAAGCAATACTTGCTTTGCTTCATCATCAGCTAGACAGCGTAAGAGTAGGCCGTCATAAGTTCGCCGGTAGAGAGTCTTGGTAGTCTGATTGTAGTAGAATCGCAGAGACCGTCGACGAATACTCGTAGCTTCCTTGGGATCTTCAGGGAGTATGTCATGAACTACGAAGTCAATAAAGGGAGCTCTCCAGTCTTCACTAATAACATTGACTTCAGTAAGATTACTGAACTCGATGTTACGATTGTTTTCGACACAAAACAATTCTCGATTAGAGATGACCACCACTTATTGTCTCCTGATAGGGATGGCTAAGACTGCTGCAAGATTGGCCAAATCATCTGCCTCAGTATTACAAGCTCAGCATACATATTCGATGAAGAAGGCTTTGAATGATGTAGCCATGTTGATTTCTGCTTCAAAGTAAGGCATTAGATCTTGATGGCGAACTTCATAAATCCCTCTAACCTGATTAACAACCAGCTTAGAGTCACCATAAACTTCAAGATACTCAATTTCAAGTTATTTGGCTAGCTGAAGGCCAATGAGTAGAGCATTGTACTCTGCCACATTATTGGAGCAAGGCTCATCTAAGGAGTATGCTCTTTGAATAGCTGACCCATCTGGAGAAACAAGGATAACTTCAACTCCTGCGACAATGGCACCATTGGGTCCAATCCTGGATGTACCATCAAAGAATAGTCGCCAAGTAGGAAATTCTTCAGAGATTGTATTAGATTCTAATATCTCATCTGGAATTTCATCATAGGGTTTGGACGTCTCTGGAACAGGATGAGCTGCTAAGAAATCTGCCAGTGCTTGACCTTTGACAGATTTTTGAGGAACATATACCATATCATATTGGGCTAGCAGAATGGCCCATGTAGACAGCCGAGAGTTAAGTGTGCTAGGCTTCTTCATCAGTACCCGAAGAAGGTTAACTCGAGATATGACATGAATAGTTTGGCCAATGATATAATGCCTCGTCTTTTGAACAACGAACATAAGAGCTAGGCACTCCTTTTCGACCGAACTATAACGGTGTTCAGCTCCAATCATAGTACGACTGAGATAATAGATAGCCTGTTCATGGCCTTCTTTGTTCTTTTGTGCAAGTAAAGCACCCAATGAATGGTCCATAGCACGGACATATATTAAGAATGGTATGCCAGAGATCGGTGGCACCAAGACTGGTGGATTCATGAGATACCGCTTGATGTCGTTAAATGCTCGTTGACATTTTTCGGTCCAAACGAAAGATACACCCTTCTTCATGAGTTGAGTGAATGGTCTGCAGCATCCAGACAGATTCGAAATGAATCTCCTGATGTACACAAGTCGACCTTAGAATCCTCGTAGCTCTTTTAGGTTGCGTGGAGGACGCATCTCTTGAATGGCTTTGATCTTCTCGGGATCCACGTGTATACCCTTAGAGGTAATGACGAAGCCGAGAAATTTGCCACTAGAGAAATCCAAGAATGACTTGGTGGGATTTATTTGGAGTTGGTATTGGCGCATGAGATTGAAGATAGTTCTCAAGTCTTGGATGTGATCTTCCTTCAGACGACTTTTGACAGCAATATCGTCAACGTAGCATTCGACAGTCTTGCGTAGATGATCTCGAAAGATGGTACTCATGGCTCGTTGGTATGTTGCACCAGCGTTCTTGAGACCAAATGGCATGACAGTATAGCAGTAGACTCCACGAGGAGTGCGGAAAGAAGTATGCTTTTATTTTCAGGATTCATCCGAATCTGATTGTATCCGGAGAATCCGTCCATGAAAGATATTCTTTCGAACCCACATGTGTTGTCGATCATAACGTCCGTGATAGGGAGAGGAAATTCATCTTCTGGACATGCTTCATTAAGATCCTGGAAGTCGATGCAGACTCGCACTTTGCCAGTTTTCTTTAGAACTGGGACAACATTGGCTACCCAATCAGGATGCTGTTCTTCTCGAATAAAGCCACAAGCGATGAGCTTCTTGACTTCATCGTCGATTGCGTCCATCATTTCTGGCTTGAAATGTCGTTGTTGTTGTTTGACCGGTTTTGTATTTAGCAAGATGTTCAATTTGTGAGTAGCTACTTTGGGATCTAGACCTGGCATATCTTCATAGCTCCAGGCAAAGACATTAATGTATTCTTTAATCAGAAAAATTAATTCTTGTTTATCTGCCTCTGAGAGATTCTTGCTGATGAATATTGGACGAGGTGTCCCGCTTTCTCCTACATCTATTTGAACTAATTGATCTTCGATAGGAGGTTCTCTTTGTTCGAATCGGAGTTCCCACTGGGTATCCATTCGTTGAGCCCAAGGATCTGTTTTAGAACTTTCTTCAACATCCTCGTCATAGCCTTCTGGAAGTTCGACGGAGACCATGTTAGAAGATAAAGTCAGCCGATGAACTTGACCGATGCTGGTGTCAGAATCCCATGATCTGGAATCAGAAGAGTTAGAACGCTCTTCACTATCAGATTCAGAACCTGCTGGGGATAATAATGGAGGTGAAGAATATCCGAGACCTCTTTTGGTCCTGCTGAAGTACATATCTGATTTTTCCTTTCGGGACAGTCGTACGGAGAGGAGTTTTTCTACCCTTACCGTAGTTGAGGCCACTCTTGAAGTCGTAACCCATCTTTCGGATGATGTCTTTTGATTGTTGACTGTAACGACGGAGTTGAAGATGTCCCGTGTCGTTAATTTTGCTATCATCCGTATAGCTAAATTGCTGTTCCGGTCCTTTACTAAAAAGTATTGGATTTTCGCCTTTCTTACGAGCGGGAACAATACGATATGAATCCTTTGGGGGTTCATATGAAACTTCTGTTTGAAGAGATTGCACAACTCCCATTGTAAATGACTGATAGCTATCTAACATATCCAAATAGCATTTAGCATGATAAATGACATCAGTATACTGAAAAGTAGATGCTTTTTCATTGATTTGTACATTGGTATTTACAGCAGGACCTTTAGCCTTAGCAGACTTGGTCAGATTGATTACAAGAGAGGGAGAAGAAGAACGTGGAGGAGGATTGGCTTTGTTACGACGGAGGTCGATAACAAGCGGCTCAGAGGAGGTGAGTTCCCTTTTGTCCTTGTTATGAGTTAAATCAATAACAAGTGGCTCAGAAGAGATGAGCTGCCTTTTTTCCTTGTTACGACGTAAGTCGATAACAAGCGGCTCAGAGGAGATGAGCTCCCTTTTGTCTTGATCATCATTTGATTGTTTCTGGACTGGCAAGTGAATAGCCAGTGGCTTGGAAGATTAAGGACGGGAAACATGTCCTTTGACAGGAATGATGAGGGTGTCATTAGGTACTGTTTCTTGCTCTTCTTCAGTGTCCAGAGATAGGACAACCTTCATGAATTCGTCCTTGTACATACGTGCATCATTGCAGTATGCTTCAATGCCTTTAAAAGGATAGAGATCAGCAACCTCCTTTTGCACCTCTCCATTGTCATCAACATATTTAAAACATTGATGGAGAGTCGAAGGGACAATGTTATACTCGTGCAGAAATGGTCTTTCCAGCAAAGCATTGTAAGAACAACCATGGTTGTCAATGATGTAGAAGGTAACCTTTGTACGAAGATTGCCTATTTGGAGTTTTAGGCGAATCTTGTCCAGAGGTTCACTCCTTCCCTGGTTGAACCCAAGAATGGTGGTGATGGTACTGGAGAGACTATGCACTGGGATCTTCAGTGCATCCAACATTGTCTTTGGCATGATGCTAAGAGCAGACCCTGGATCTATCAGAATACGATCGACTTTCATCGAGTCGACATATCCTGTATAGTAGAGAGGACGGCCGTGCCTGTTGTCTTCCATCAACATGTCATCTTGAGTGAAAATTATGTTTGGAATTAACTCCAACACACTATGACAATGAAGGCAAGAGACTGGTTCTGATTCCGGCTTCTTCAGAAGGGCTAGACAAGTTTCTGCCTGCATGAGAGCCTCGCTCAGAGTTTTCCGAGTCTCTTTGGAGAGGCGTAAGAGCTCGAAGATGGATAGCCGGGCCGGTATATTGGTCAACTGAGCCAAGATATCAAAGTTGTAAGGCTTTTCAAGTCCGAAGGGAGATGATTTCTTCAACGGTTTGTCAAAGCGGACTTGTTGTTTGCCTTTGTCAGCGACCATCGGCTTGGGAGGAATGGACACTACAATCGGTGAGGATGCAGTAGGAATATCCTCCGTAGAAGTAGGCTGTACTGGAGCAGACTCAGAAGAAGAAGCAGGATTTTTTGAGCTTTGGGGTAATCTTTTAGATAAGCTTTCCCCGATCTGGTGCCCAGCAAGATTTCTTCATCAACTATGGGGTCAAAAGATACCATATTACAAATCTTTGTCTTGCCTTTGGAACGATCTTTCTTCTTGGAGGAAGAGGGAACTTCGAACTCTGAAGCAAGATCCGGATGAATCCACATAATCTCGCCGTTGTCAAGAGACAAGGGGACGAGACCTTCACTTCGTGGAGGAGGGAGATTCTCAATCTCAAGAGTAGCTTTGGGAATAGGAATGACACCATGCTGCACCATCTGGGGTGGAAAGTCATCGAACTGAACTGATACCATATTTGCAGTAACAGTTTTCTCGTCTTGCTGTAAAGTGACAACGCCAGCGTTGACCAGCTCCTGGATTTTGCCTTTGAGCACATAACATGCTCGAGTAGGATGTCCGATGAACCTGTGATAAACGCAGTACTTGGGATGATCAGTCTTACCGACTTCATCGGGTTTTTTGGGATCTGGAAGTTGGATTTTATTGCTTTTGATTAAGCAATCAAAGATGCTAGCGGTGTCATTCTCATCAAAGGAATATTCTATTTTAGGACGAGGTTCCCTTGGTGGAGGTGCAGAAGGAGTGGAAGTAGACGTAGGGGGAGCTACGTTGACCGCCAGAGATTCTTTATTCTTGTTCAAATTGATGTTCAAAGTTTCTTTTTCCTTGCGGTTGTTCTGGCGATTGCCACCACCTGATGCTTGATGTTCATCCCGGTCGGGGTTAGACATCTGTACCCCTAGTTGCTTGAATTTGTCAGCGCTAACTTCAGCTGCTTTAGCGTTGACAATAAAGGATGGCCAATCTTGGAACTGAGTAGACCCCGTCCACATGCTGATGATAGGCAAAAGATTTGCCTTGCAGGTGTCTATGGTAACAGCGGCTGGAGTTCCATGAGGCATTTTCAAAGCTTCCCGTCGGAACCTTTCAATGAAACTCTCAGCAGTTTCATTGTGCTTTTGTTTGATTTTATTGAGGGCTGACATAGTCATGTCATTGATTCCCTCATAGAATCGTTCCAGGAAGATTTGCTTTAGGCCAGAGAAGGAGGTGATACAACCATCGGAAAAGCTTCTATACCAATCGTATGCTACGCCAGCTAAACAGCCGACGAAAACTCTGGTAAGAAGAGCGTCATTTGGTTGAAGTTGGACAGTCATAACCTCAAAGTGGTTAATAAACTGAATGGGAGATGTGCTGCCATCAAACAGCGAGATGGTTGGGATCTTGTACTTCGGAGGAAATGGAACTTCTTTCCATTCAACTGGGTAGGGCTGCTTGATCTCCAACCTTTGCAAGTTGTCTTTCTCTTTAAAAGCTTCGAACTGAGTTCGCAAGAGCTTGACAGCTTCATTGGCATCTTCTACTGATGTAGAAGGAGCAGGTTGAACCACGGTATTAGGAGGAGGAACAGCATGATGAGCACTACCCCCAGCACCTGACTGACTGGGTGTAGGTTGGACTTGTGCATGAGGTACTTGAGTAGGTGCTACCCCCAGTCCAGCATTGACAGGCACCGACGATACTATGATTTCAGGATTTGTAGGAGGTACGATCGGTGGTACCGTATGCTGGGCCACAACGATGGAATGCATACTTGCGACCATTTCGGCCATGGTCTTCAGCTTATCTTCTAGTGCAGCTATTCTTTGTTCTTGACTAGCTGAACTGGAAGCGTCGGGATCTTTATTGACAACATAAGCTGTCACTTCCCCGGGTACAGTGGAGGATACTGTTTGTTCTGAGCTTTCGCTGTATGCATCGTAATCGGAGAAAGAATCATCTCCTGAGTGAGAAAGAAGGAGACATTCGAAAGGATCTTGAAGATTCCTTTGACCGATTGTGTCTCGGCTTCGGGAACGAGTATGTTGAAATACTCCTTCAGAAGATTCTTGGAGTAGATCCAAATACCGCTGGCTTGGCTTGCGAGGCTTCCCGTGTTTAGAATACTTCCTACCCCCAGTGTCTCTGGAAGTCATGTTGACAGAGGCGTACAAAACCTCATCTTCATCTTCAGACATAGGTTCAGAGTTAGGAAAGTTCAGACGATCGAAGACAGATCGTCTTGTTGTTTGACAACAACACTTGATGACAACTTTGTGGTTACAGTGATATCCAAGTGGTTGCACTGGGGATGTTGGGATGTTGTCCCGTTTTTGCTTGAGGTGTTCTCGGAGATCAGGGACAGCAACGGGACGAGAAAAAGTTTGAGGGATATGTTCTTTGATAACATTCGGAACATGGTTCCGGTTCTTCAAATGCTTTGTCCCTTGAGTGTATAGGGAAGTGCTCATTTCATTGGCATAGGTGTCCGGATTCTTGATCCTGGAAGTTTGCTTCTGATGATGGTTGGTCTTCGGCATTGGCTGTTTACGTTTTACCGAAGTTGGCCTATTGAGATAAGTTCTTAAGTCAGCAAACTCACCCCCAGGGGTTTCTGTCTGAGACACCAGCAATTTTTCTTGTCTTGAACGGAAGATTTTGAGGGTTGGGAGATCTTGGAACTCTGCTACCGGAGTTGGCAGAATACCTCTATGATCAGTACAAGTTCTTTTAACATGGAGAGAAGAAGAATCCTTGTGAGAAAGGGTTCTTGTACTGACTGATGCCGGAGCACATTCAATTTGATCTTCAACGGTAAAAACCGAGGAAGACTGAGAAAAGACCAAAGGGCCTTTTCCTTTGTTTTGGAAAGAAGGGTTAGCTAAAGAGCGTTTTCCTCTGTTGTCTTCCAAGTCAAGAGACGAGAAAGTTTGTGAAAAGACCAAAGGGCCTTTTCCTTTATTCTGGAGAGGAGGAGTAATAGCCAAAAGACTACCCCCAGTGGATTGTGCAGGAGCGACTGGGTGTTTGAGAGGAGCAGAACTTTTCCTCTTGTTGTGAGAAGAGGAGAGATTAGCCAAAGGGCTGTCTTTCCTGGATGGCGCAGACATGGTTTGCGCATGAGTAGATGGCGCACTGACAGGTTGCCCAGAAGAGTCTTTGGCAGATGACTTTCTGGTTCTGGCCACAGATACTGTGGTTTGCGCATCAGGAGTTCTGGCCACAGAGTGTTTGGGATGCACTCTAGTTGCTGGAGTGTTAGTTTGCGCAGAAAGATTGACAGCCAACTGCACCAGGGGCAGAGGAGTCTTGCACCTTGATAGGGCAGCATATGAAGTCTCTTGTGCACTGGCAACAGCAAACTGCGCAGGAGTGGCAGAGGCAGATTGTGCAACAACAGAGACTTTAGACTGTGCAACAGTCTTGGTGACAGAGATCTTAGACTGCGCAGCAGTCTTAGGCACAGAATCAACAGACTGCGCAGCTGTCTTGGTGGCAGGGTCAACAGACTGCGCAGCAGTCTTTGGGATGCACACTGGGCGCACTTTGCTTGTGGCAGAAGTTGTCGCAGTGCGAGGAGTGATCCTGGAGTTGATCATGGATTCGTAGGCTGTCTAGTTGACCTTCACAACCAGCGTCTTCTGCGTCTTTCCGATAGACGCAACGTCACATTGAGTTGTCACTTTCTCGTCGGAGGAGAAAGTCGTCCCCAGCAGAGTCGCCATTTTGTTTGCAAAAACAAAAGTATGAACTTTATTGATACAAACTTTGTATAGAATACAAGAATTCTGGGAAAGTACAACTATAGGAATCCAATCTAGAAGACGATTGCTTTATCCCTTGGACGATGTGAACTTTGAAGACGATAGCCTCTGAAGTTGAAGGCGATAGCCTCGGAAGAATGCAGCAGCACTTGGGCAAGAACTCCTGAACTCTCTGATATTTTTGAACTTTTTATGTCTGATCCCCTTGAATGAAGACTTGAAACTCTATTTATAGAGTTCTGGAAATAACTAACTTTTAGTTATTCTGGATAGCGCAAGTTGGATTGCGCAGGAACTGGATTACGCAACATCAAACTGTACAGGCAGTTGTCTGGTCGTGGGCCAACTGTTTAGGACACATGGCATCATTTGATTGAAATGCGCATGATCGTGTGTAGACGGTTGCCACGTAACGAGCAATTGATGGCATGAATGCCATGTGTACATTTGTCAGTTGTCATGATGAAGTGTGCCACATGAATTACGCTGACTTTAGATTGCGCTAGCATGGATGGCGCTGAGATAGATTGCGCTGCAGACAGTTTGCACTGCATGTACAGCTGTCCTCGAGCGCTGTACGGCGCAATAAACGAACAGTCTCCTCGTTCTTTGTGCTGTCAGCTGTCAGAAGATTTGATTGTGTCAGGTAATGATGATATTACCACGTCAGCTTGCACAGTTGAAAGTATGCGCAGTCTATTGTGCGCAATCTGAATAATGTGCAATCTGATGTCTGCGCAGTTCATTTGAAAGTTGTATTTCTTGATTCTATGGCTTTGTTGATGGGTGCAACTTGATTTTTTAGGACCTACAGTCCTGTCTTGCATCATGTCTAGGAGGGGACTCCTGAGTACTACGGTCAGGAGTACCCATTGAAATGGACTAAGGCTAATAACTAGATTAATACACTAGTCATAAGAGATCTTCCAGCTACAGGCAATCCCGTTACCTGGGCACGCCTTGGGATCTGTAGCCTGCCATCGAGTAGGGCACATTTCCAGCACACTGTCATGTGTTGCACCCTTCAAGCTACCTAAGGGTACATGCGTTTCCTGGACGATGTACCCACCTGAATTTAACTCTAAAGCTTTCAACCCGGGTAACCTGGATGGTCTGCAGGGCTTGTGGCTGTGGAAGATTCTTACTGCATCTTGCTAGTAACTAGGCCTGTGATAACCCTAGTTAGTTAAAGTATCAAGCCGTAATTCTTACTTGGTCGTGAAATGATTGGATGGAGTCTAACCAGTCTAGTCTTGTCCTGATTCTGTTCCAAATTACTGCATGACCAGAATGCCTGTATTTATTTTACCGATAAATGGTAAGAATTCCAAGTTCTGTTCAGACGAAGGGTTACAACCCCGGCCCTTGTTTGGTTTTCGGGTTGTAACCTGGTTATCTGAATAGTTCCATGGTTATCTCGTCGTATATCACCTGTTATGCCTTTCCTTAATTCCCGTCTTTATTATTAATTTATTACTATTGTGCTAATTGCTGGTTTTAGCTCCTAAGTGAAGCTTCCTTTGTGGCACTTGCTCTTTCTGGGATCTGACCCAGCTGGTTTTGTATGGCCAGATTTCGGAGCAGCTCCAGAGGATCTACCGACTTTCCAGCCCGATGGTGGCGACTAGACGTAACCAGGGCAATGACTGGGTTTATTTTTGATCTCCCACTTTATTGTAAAAATATTCTTTTGAGGCGTTTAGCCGACGAGCACCTGTTTAGCTCGATTGCACTTACTTACTGTCTGCCTACGGGATGTAACATGATTAACAGATCCTAGGGTTGATCATGTATGACTGAAACTCTTGCTAGTCCTGACATTTTGTAATGACTAGCTTCATGATCAACTGAATATGTAATATTTGGGACGCCTTACTATTGTATATTTGGTGATCTAACATCTTGTAACATTTACTTACTTGCTTGTGATTGAGACACTAGGCTTGTACATGACCTTAAGAGACTGTTGGCTTGTAGTTAAACCCTCATGTATCTAGACAGCCGTGACCGTATAGCGAGATGGATTCCATTTTATATACGTAGCTGGCTATGTCTGTCCCCGCTCTCCAGTATTCTGGTTCTGGGGCGTGACATATATACACTCTAAAAAGGAAAACCCCCAATTAATCCTTAAACTAGGTTTTAGAAAACCTATTAAAAGCTATGGTCAAAATGTGGAGAATGATCTCCTCCACATTTATTGTGAAGGAGTAAATGAAATAGAGGAATTAATGAGGGTTAAATGAGCTTACCTAATTGAGATCTTCTCTTGAAGAAGAAGGAGCTTCAAAAAAGAAAGAAATGGAGAGAGAGAGATTACTTAGAGATGAAGCAAAGGGGAGGGGGGTTTGTCCACATGTGGTCGGCCAAGGGGGGGCTTAATGGGTTTGGGTGGAGACCCATTAGGCCTCCAAGCCCATTAGACTTGGTTTGGTTTGAATTGAATTTGGTTTGGTTCGGTTTGGTTCGGTTTAACTCTAAATTGACTAATTAAGCCTCTAAATGACTAGTTAAGCCATGGAAGTGTGGTTTATTGGTTTCTAACCTAGTTATGATGGCATGTGGGCCAAGCCCTGCTAGTATGTGGGTCCCACTAGTGTCCAGGCTACCCGGGTCTCCAACTTAAGTCCAAATTGGATAAAATTTAAACTAAATCAAACAAATACCTAAAAATCATATAAAATTAAATAAAATTTCTAAAAATTATAAAACTTGGAAAATGATGAAAATACCCCTAATTCGAAAACTGGGGGTGACAATAGTTGAAAAATATGACCTTTATAATTCATTTTTTTGTTCTCTTTCTCCAATGGGTTCTCATCAAATACAACATTGTATAATACAGTTTGTTGGCATATTATATATATTACTATTATGCATAGATGAAAGAGGTGTTTTCTGTTGGAAACATATCTGCCCAAATAGAAATACGCACTACACAACACAATTATGTTGTTCCAAATTGTATTAGTAGTTAAAGAATATGAAGATTGAAATTGTTCATTTCATAGTAAATCATTTACCATGTCGTCTTATAAGCTTTGCTTATTTTTATTTTCAATACTGTTGATGTCATTTTTTTTAAGATCAACCGAGATAACTAATAAAATATTTATTTATTTTTTAGAAGAACAATGTTAGTCATGATATTTGATTCATTATAATTCTATAGAAGCTCAAGTATTTATAGTCTTTAAAGCACTTCAATGTCGTGTGCATATAATGTACGTTAGTCAATTTTTATCTCTTGAATCATTTGGATTCTTTAAACGGACGTAACGTTTTCAATTGAATTCTCCATTTATTTGGGCATTCAATGGTTTAAATTTAATAACCATGAGTTCATCTTTATGTCCGAATACAAGCATGTCATTGTGGAGTCTTACATTTGTAAGATAGTATAGTCTCTTATGTTGTTGTAAGACCCACATAATCTTGGATATGACACTTCTAATACATTTTCAAGGATACCAACAACTCATGATGATTCATAATTTTACATTTATGTTACTTTTAAAGAAACAAATATACAAGATCTAAATTTTGTTTTAAATTATTTCATAAAATGTTGTCTTCCTTAGCATTTACATCTTTCATCCTCGCATCAAAGGTGTAGCATACGGATCGTACGTAAATATTTATAGATCATTGCTTTTGTCAGAGACTCAGACGTATGCTTTGTTATGTTTTTACTTGCCTAAAAATAATAATTTTCTCTTTAGATAATTATTTGATAAACTTATTTTAGTCTACAGAAACTTTACATAATTGTATATACTAGCTCATATAGTTTCAGTTGTTGTAAAGGACCTTAACATGATCAACCATTGCTTCCCATTAACTAATGTCATTGAATCATTGAACACTATTCAAGTATTTTTCGTTAATTAGTTTTTGTCATGTGTTACATGAATTATGCTCACTCCATTGGACATTAGTCCATTTTTTTTCATATTGATAATTATTCCACAAGTATATTTTTGGAGCTTTAATCAGAATAAACTAGTTGTGCACTGTTTCATTTATACTAATATACAAACTTCAATTTTTTGAAGACGTAATCATAAGAAATATATTTTAAATATTTAGGAAATAAGAGATATGTTAACAGTGACAATAATACAAATTATTTTTGTACTTTTACTCTTAACATGATATTTATAATATCTCTTTAAGCCAGAAGCATCAGAGATTGTGACTTGATTAGGAAAAGAGCAAAAATGCTAAAGGTGAAGGTATATAAAACAAAAGTTCTTTGCTCTATCTTTCTGAATGTGTTGTTTTGTAAATTTTATTTTCCAAAGTCTTGGATACTAATGATTATTTAGTGAGAAAAATGGAACTACTTAAAATGATATACAAAATTATATTTCTTTTGAAGTGTTATTACTAAGATAAAAATCAAGAAGGCAACGGGCTCCGATCAATTGAAAAGGTAATTTTCATATGTACAACCTACATTTTGTAATCATTCTTTATTTCTAAATTTAATTGGAGAAATATATTGTTGAAATATGAGCCAATCTTATTGGTTTATATATATATGGTTCTATATATTGTTGTACTAAAGTGATATTCTTCGCATGTTAGTTTTGCATGTTTGAATCTTATCGATTATATTATCATGATATTAGAATTTCTAATCAGACAAAGAAATCACAACATTGTTCTATCACAATACTTAGAATATGTTAGGCAAACGTTGGTTTGCATATAATCCGTGACATTATAATTCCTTTGACACATTCAAACAATTTAGTCACAAGAAAATAGTTAGTGAAATTGCAAATTTCTTTAAATTTAAAGTTTTAAAAGTTGAGATTATTTTGGGTACAAGCCGAAAGGGTCCTTCTGTCAACCGGACGTAAATAGCCCTAAGCGACACGGTACTTAATCGTCCCCCTGTGGACCTCCGCTAGCTGGGAACCGGCCCCTACAGCTAACCCAAGTTAATCAACACTTGATAAACTAAAGATTTTTTAAGGTTGATTAGCAAAATTACTTAAACTATTATTCTAGTACTTTAAACTGTCATTTTTGCAAACATAGCTAGTAGAGATAAATCTTTAGAGCCATGGATACTGTGACATAGTCAAATGATTTTTGACTCACTATTCTAAGACTTATATCAGTAATTAGTAAAATCACATGAGTCTGATGTCACTAACTTTGATTTCTAAATCAGTCAAACCAGTTATTCTATTCTATATAGTAATAGAAAAAATATTTTAAGGATATTCTAGGGTATAAATTGTATCATATTAGATACTCTTATGTCAGAGAAATGTCATTTTAAATATAAACTGGGTAACTGATTCATATGACATCTAATCCATTTATGGATATATATATATATATATTTACTCTATGAAAACTTGTCATCTCTTGAGGTTTGTGTAACAAATCTATCATAGCTAAGACTATTATATAGTCTGAAATGTTATCTTCAACCTCATGCATGTTATACTGAAGCTAGCTGTATGGTTCAACATTTTATACTATATATTTTTGTACATGTCATTTATTTTAAAATTATGCTAAAAGCATTATCTTGTGAACTCTAAGATGAACAGGTACATGCAGCTGCGTGTCAAGACATGTAAAGAGCCTTAAAAAACAAAATTATAGTTCTTGACTATAAAGTCATAAAAGAACTTTACAGATCTCTTAACGAAGAGTCTGTTTACTCTTGACGAAGAGTTTGTCTAGGACATTAATCCTAGAATCATTGAGGGGGATGGGGTTAAACCCATAGTATAGTTACCAGCAGTGGCAACCCAACCGAGTCTGACTGGAGATCCCAAGAAGCCGGTTCAATGGGTAGAAACAAGCTGGACTAGGTGACTATTATGGAACACTGACCTGAGATTAAATTCTCTTTAAAATAAAAGCCCAGGAGGCTGTACATGTGTACATTCATACCCCATCCCTATGGTGACAGTGTTCCTTTTGTGATATGGATAGGTTGAGTTTAAACTCTTAATAAGTCCAAGCATGATTTGCAGGGTTGATTTCTATCACCAACCCTTAAGGACTTACCTATATGAGAGGTTGTGAGGGCCGCGACTATAGGACAGGGCGATTCTAGACAACTATCATGAATGTGTCACAACAAAAAAGTGACCTTTTACGACATTAAAATTAAGGCATGCCTAAGATAGTATGTCGTAAATAATCATTTTACGACATACATTTTAACGAATGCCGTAAAATAAGGCAACATATAATTTATTATATTATTTACGACATGCATTGAATGTCTTATTTTTTTATAGACAAGAAGGCGTGCAATGAATGCCCTAAAAACCTAAATAAGTCAGGCGCCAAAATTTTCAGGTTTCCTCCTTATTTTTTATCCCGCAGCCTCAAAATAGGTTCTTGCGTTCCTCCTATTTCATCCCTCCGCCAAAAACTTCCCCTTCTCTTGCTTAAAAATTCCTCTCGCTGTCTTCTCTCCAGAAATAGGTTCGATTCTTCTCTTTTTTTTTATTTTGTTCCGATTCTTCTTCTTCTTCTTCTTTTGGGAAATAGAAGGAATACAAATTCGTGAGAGGAGAGGAATACAAAGTCGACTGCTTCCTCTTCTTCTTCTTTTGATTTTCACATCTTTTGTTTGTGTTCAGATAATAGCAAGGGAAGGGGAGAGGAATACAAATTCGTGAGCACAAGGCTTATTCCTCAATTTTCTTTTTTTAGGGTTTTATTTCCCCAATTTTCTTCTTTTTATTTAGGGTTTTACGCTTACTCCAAATTTTTTTCGTTATTATAGGACCTTCACGTATCTACGGAGACCCACGGCTGAATTGTAGGTTTGATTTCTTCTTCCCCCAATTTTACCTAAGAAATTTGATTTTCCACATATGTTCTAGTTTAATTTGCGCATATATTGTTATTTACTAGTTCCTGCGTAAGGATCCAGGTCACCATATGTTCTGGTTTAATTTTGTTTGAGTGGGATAATGTATAGTTCCTGTGTAAGCATTCGGGTTCCCATATGTTTCTGCAGCTGATGTTTATCTACGTTATATGTTTTTTTTTTCCTTTTTCCTCCATTTTTGCTAATTTATATATTGTCTTTTGATTTTCCACATATGTTCATTGTATTTTTCCATGCCTTTCCCGGATAAAGCTCCCTGCATTTTTCATCGGCTAAGGAGTTTGAACATTGGCTTCCGTTCGTTTTACCCAAGGATATTCTTCTTGGTACATCTTACTATGAAGCCTACTTAGGCTTGTAGCATTTATTTTAGAAGCAAGATTTTTATACTCTTATTCGAATATTGATAGCATTTGTATAAATGTATGCTATGATTCACTAAGTGGTTCATGTATAGTACAAGCATATAAACTATCCTCTATTTCAATCCCTAAAATAGTTAAGTTAACAATATTAATCTGAATAATAAATTCTAATGAATGACATTGATCCTTTTAGTAGCATCTTAAGCAATCCTCTATTTCAGTCCCTAAAACAATTAATTGTACTTGTATTAATGTGTGGTGTACACATTTACTTATTGTTTACATGCTAACTAATTTTGAGCTGATCTAAAGCGGCATTGCATTATATTGCTGTACAGTTTACTTGTTCATATAACATATTCATATTTCTGAAAATAATGATCAAAACATGTAGGATTTGTTAATCATATTCGTGAATTTTAAAGTTCATTATTGTCAATATGGAAACACATAAGCTTTCTAGTCTTATATCTACATCCATGTATCATCATTCCTAAACATGACTGTTTCTATAGGTTGACATAAACGATACTCTAGAACATATTGACATACTCTAAAATATTTAGTTAAGAGAATCAGGAAATTGGCAGCTCTTTAAGGTTCAGTCCTGAACTGGACTGATATAAATCAGTCCTGAAGATGACATTTACACAGCTCAGTCTCTACAGGACTGATATAGATCAGCCTGAACATGACATTCCTAATCACCATACAAAAACTTAACCAACTGGTGACTAATCAAGTTGTTGGTAGTTACATTAAAAATGCCTAAAAGTTCAAATCAAGGAACTGGTAGTAACAAGGTCAGCCATGCCATGATCCCTTATCTCTTACTGCAATCACTCAACATCTAAAGAAGGAGCTGCACCTACCACACTTTCCAGCTAGCAGTTATCCCATTTAAACCCTCTACTACATATTTGGGCCAATCACTAAGCCCTCTCTAACACCATTGTCTAATAGGAACTTTTCTAATCTACTAACAGTAGAGTCAAACATATTCAAGTTCCATTACCTAGCAAATACTCTTTAACATCATAAATAAGCACTGGGTTGTCCTTAATAACCATGTATCAGTAAATTTTGAGTTTGAAACTGAAACCAGTATCAGACCAAGACTGAAACTAAACCTAGGTATCTGAATTTAAGTATCCAAGTATCAATTGAGACTAAATTCAGATATCTAGAACTGATACATTGAAATCTCTCAACTGCAGTAGCGAAACCATATAAGTGACTTAAAACCAACTAAGGTATTAGTACAGACTCAAATGTTCTAACTATCCTCTTTGGCAGGTAACAGATTTCGAACAATTATTTATTTGCAGATATCAGGAAAACCAAATCAATACTAAACCATGCATCTTAGAATCAGTCTATCCCTCTACTGGACATGGACATTCCTTTATCAGGTTCAGTTGGGAACATGGCTCAATTAACCTTAATACATTGCTTTATGATATCAGCCAAGCCTTGGTCCAGGTTAGGCAGGACTGGTACACAATCCAGTCCTATCATTTCTTCAGATATCAGTTCAAAACCTAATCAGTTATCAGTCCATACTAAGTTGACACATCCCAGCCCTAACAGGACATAATATAGTCTAATCTTCCTAGTCCTAATTAATGTACTGTATGAAGTTCTCCAAAATCTGATGGCTAGTACTTGGTTTAAGAACCCAAACAGTCTTAACATCCCAATTTAATGTCCTGTACTTGACAGTCCATAATACTCTAGATAAAAGCTTATGGCTAGTTCAGCAATATTGGCAGGATACTGCACTTAAACATTCAGATATCACCCAGTCTTATTCAGGATAGAAACTTCAGTCCAGGTTTCAATATTACCAAATTTATTCATCTAAACCATGTGCAATAGGCTAAGGTATTTGATTATGAAAGTGACAGTATAGCAGGAGTGGTAGGATACTGTAAAATGGATCCATATATCACTCAGTCCTAAACAGGACAGTGCCCATACATTCAGTCCAATTGTGAAGTCAAGTGTCATTCCTCAAACTCAACTTGCAGGACAAACCATTCAGTCAAGCCCACATGAACTGATGAACTGATATCCCCAATTTTAGTTTATAGATGGGACTGAAATCTCAGTTCAGTCCACAGAACTCACTTCTTGTAAATGTTTTACTGGAACACTCTACTTAGAAAGCTACCTGGATATATTTCTACAGTTCAAAAATAATGAACTAAACAACCTACACTAGTTAACCTATCAGTCCTGTTATCAAGTGAACTCCGTGACCTTAACTTGAAATGGTCCATAAAACACAATTTGATAGGTACAAGATGAGGTAACTTGTCTATCCTATATCTGCATATCCCTGAAATTAGACAGTTACATCTTTCAAGCTATAGGGGTTCCCCAAGTTACATCATACAAAGCAATCTAAACCCTCTTGATACTAATGATGACAGTGAGCTCAGGCTAATCAATTCTATTAAGGCATTTATTCGGTTCTTCTTTTGCTCGTCATCATAGTAATGATAATTTTTTTATGTACTTCATGGATGTCTTTAACAGGTTATAATTCGTACAAGTGGGTTCATTAACAATGGACAAAGATTGGGTACACCTTAAAAGGTTACTATTTATTTCTTAAAACCAAAAACATTAATATGTAAGAATACTTGTTACTTTTTATTAATATAAGATTATGTGTAGGCCTGGGGTTTGTCTTTATTTGTAGAGATTCACAAGCATATCAAAATGGAGCACGCATGTTTGCTGACACAATTCAAGCTAGTAAGGGAAATCCAGAAAAAATTCAATGTCCTTGTTGTCGATGTTTAAGTCATCGATTTTATCATTTTGATACAGTTTATGAACACTTAGTCATATTTGGGATGGATCCTTTATATGATAAATGGGTCTTTCATGGAGAAAGTTCTTCTGCAACTAGAGATGAAGCTTTAGAAATACCCGAAGCATATAAAATGTTTAGAGATGCAAATTTTGAAGAGAATTATTTTGATGACAATGATAATAATATGGAACCTGAATATGAAAGAAGAGATGCAAATTTTGTAAATCTTGTGGAGGATGCTGAACTTCTTTTATATGATGGATCTACTTACACAAAGATGGCTGCAGTTGTTGCCCTATACAAGTATAAAGCTAGACATAGTCTTACAGACAACAGTTTTAATGAACTTCTTGAGATGCTTGGCAAACTTCTACCACCAGACAACAAACTTTCTGATTCTTTATATTCAGTGAAGAAGCTACTTAAAGATTTTGATCTAGGCTATGAGAAGATACATGCTTGTGTTAATAATTGTTGTTTATTTAGAAAGGAAAATGAACTTATGGAGACATGTCCAAAATGTGGGGCTTCACGGTGGAAAGTTGATGTGCGCACAAAAAAGATTCAAAATAGAGTTCCTGCAAAGGTGTTGAGGTACTTTCCTATAATACCAAGATTTAGGAGAATGTTTAAATCACCTGAAAAGGCGAAACAACTGAGATGGCATGACACTCACAAAAGTCAGGATGGAAAGATGCGTCACCCTGTTGATTCAATGGCATGGAATATGATCGACAGTAAGTGGCCTAATTTTGCATCAGATCCTCGTAGTCTTAGACTTGGCCTTGCATCAGATGGATTTAATCCTTTCAGTGATCGTAGTACTCAATATAGCTGTTGGCCTGTGATTCTGGTTGCTTATAATCTGCCCCCTTCCTTATGCATGTCAAAGGAAAACTTGATGTTGACGTTATTAATCCCCGGACCCAAGCAACCAGGAAATGACATAGATGTATATTTGGAGCCACTTATAGAAGATTTGAAAGAGTTATGGAGCAATGGTGTGAATGTTTTTGATTCATTCAGTCAATCCATATTTAATTTAAAGGCTATTCTAATGTGGACAATAAATGACTTTCCGGCCTATGGAAATTTATCTGGATATTCCACAAAGGGTAGAGCAGCTTGTCCAATATGTAGAATTGAGACATCTTCAAGATGGTTGTCTAATTGTCAGAAGCATGTATATATGAACCATAGACGATTTCTTGCGCACAATCATCCATTTCGATTTAAAAAGTCTTGGTTTGATGGATATGAAGAACATAGAAGGAAGCCTAGAGCACTAACAGGTTCAGAAATTTTCGATGTGGTAAAAAAACTATGTCAATAATTGGGGAAAACCAAAAAAAGAAAAGAAGAAAAGGAAGAAGAAGCAACAACAGCCAAGCATTGATTCAATATGGCCTTGGAAGAAGAAATCAATTTTCTTTGAGTTACCTTATTGGAAGGTACTAGCATTACCCCTCTCTTTATATATCTCTCTTTCTCAGAAAAATTAAATTATTGTCAATTTATGAATTTTTTTATATGACATTTCAGGATTTGTTATTGCGACACAATTTGGACGTGATGCACATTGAGAAGAACATTTGTGAGAGTATTATTGGCACACTCTTGGGTATAAAGGGCAAAACAAAGGATGGACTAAATTCTCGTAAAGATATGGCAGAAATGGGCATAAGAAAAGAACTACATGCTGAAAAAATAGGGAATAAATTTCGATGGGCAACAGGCTCTTTTAATTTATCAAAGTCGGAGAAGCAATTATTTTGCGCAAGACTTGCAAATTTACGATTGCCTGATGGTTATGGCTCCAACATTTCAAATCATGTGTCATTGCAAGATTCTAAGATTTTAAATCTCAAGTCTCATGATTGTCACATTCTACTCCAACAAGTCTTGTCAGTAGCATTAAGAGGACTTCTACCAAAGGGTACGAGAACTGTAATATTTCGACTTTGTTCATTTTTTAATGAATTATGTCAAAGAGTGATCGATAAAAACAGATTGGAACAACTCGAAACTGAAGTTGCTGAAACTTTGTGCTTATTAGAAAGATTTTTCCCTCCATCATTTTTTGATGTTATGGTCCATCTCACAATTCATCTTGCACGAGAAGCTCGAATTGGCGGGGAGGGGGGGGGGGTAACATTTCGTTGGATGTACCCCATTGAGAGGTAATAATCTTTATTTTAAATTAATAATGAACTTATAAATTATTCTATACTCTTCTAAGTTTAGCTCTTAATTAGATCTATGAAGGTACTAAAAGGATATCTTAGAAATCGTTCACGGCCTGAAGGATGTATAGCAGAAAGATATCTTGCGGAAGAGTGTTCAAGTTTTTGTAGTAGGTATATAAAGCAAGCTGCTGAAATTGGAGCTCAATATGGACGCAATGATGATTTTGAGAATGAAACTACCGGAGAAGGGAGGCCAATTTCTAAGGGGAAAACAAGGAGTATGTCTTCTGACATGTTAGAGATAGCTCATCGTACTGTTTTGTTCAATAGTTCTGAAGTCGAACCGTACATTAAGTAAGTATGCTAGCAAATTATAACTTATTTTTACTTAAAATTTTCATTTTTAAGTTAATCATGTATACTTTGATATCAGGATGCATTTAGAGGAACTTAAGCATTTGGATAGGCGTCTTTTGAAGAATGAAAGTCTGCTACAAAAGAGACATACAGAGGCTTTCATAGGATGGCTATCAAATAAAGTCAAAATAGGCCAAATTGGCACTATGTCGAGCACATTAAGATGGCTAGCATGTGGACCTAAAAAGAATGTAATGTCATTCTCAGGTTATGTCATCAATGGTCATCGATTTCATACAAAAGATGCCGAAAAAAGTACACAAAACAGTGGTGTTTCAATTGAAGCAGAAACAATTTGTCGATCTAGTGCAAGAGACACATCTCAAGTCATTGGCAGAGTAACTTATTATGGGATTATTAGAGACATAATTTTGCTTGACTACTACAATATTCAGGTTCCTTTATTTCAATGTGATTGGGCAAACATAGAAAATGGTGTCAAAGTTGAAGAGGGATTTACATTGGTTAATCTTCACCAAGGACAAAGTCAATTTGAAAGAGATCCGTTTATCTTAGCTTCACAAGCGAAGCAAGTGTTTTATTCAAGAGATAGTGATGCATCACATTGGTATGTTGTTTTAAGAGCACCACCACGAGGTTTTTACGAGTTAGAAAGTTTTGAAGAGAATGCGTACATGCCATGTGCACCATTAGATGCACTATAACTGGATCTGAATCTTGATGGTGAAGGTTATGTAAGACTTGATTGCGAGAAGGTGACTTCAGATGAGGTACATAATTAGTTTTTCTTTACAAATCATAATTATTTGCAAATTTGTATACATATATTCTATTTTCTCTCATACCTTATTAATTAATTTAAATGTTTTACCAAACAGATTGAAGATTAATCTCACATCCACTTACGGTGTCGACAAAGCAACTGGGATTTGATTGGCACTTCATATTCATCGTCACTAATGTCATGCAAAAGCCTATGATTTGCATGTTCTGTGAAAGAGAACATATATGTCATTTGGAAGAGTGGATCACATGTGGAACATGCTTAATCTTTCACTAAATGATTTTGTTGCTATATGATCGATTAGTCTAACTATTTTGTTGTGCTATGGTCAATTATTTGGAAGAGTGTCACATGTGGAACTTGCTTGATTGTGATTTCTCCAAGTGACATAGTCACCAAACATATACAATGTGTTTGATCTGTTTTGGTGCTTGTGTGAGATTGTGGTTCATTATCTTCGGGTCGGTTGGTGTGTTTCCACAGCATTTTTAGGCCAACAATATTTGTTGAGAATCAAAATTAATATTTTTATACTTTTAAATCGAATATCTATGTTGACAACTAAGGAAAATGACCAAAAGATGAGTGCAGATTGAACCAGGAACTTTGGGTGGAATGAGGTGACGATGATCTAATTCTCATTTAGAGCTTATAATATAATATTATTTGTTATTCATTATTATGATCATCAAAACATTACTTCTTACATTATATTTATGATCCAGGTGTCACTTGGTAAGGTTTTAGAGCTTATAAAAAAAAGGGTTTTCTTATATTCTTCTCTTGGTCTCCTTATATTGTAGCATTGGATTTTCAGCACGCAGTCTTGGTTCTTGTAGCATATGAAGTTTCCCGGATATGTTGTTTTTAGTTCTTTGTTCTTTTTGATCAATTATCCCAATGAACTCGGTTGCACTTTGCTATTTTATTTGACAAAGAAGGTGGTAGAATGCTTGCCTGTGCCAATTTTCCCGGAATGAAGATCAAATAAATATCATGGTAACATCAATATATGTGATTCTGTACATACCTATGCATCTTATCTCTGCTACAGTTATACAGTTTTGATAGTGTTTTCTATAAAAATCTGTGCTCCTTTACCTACATATCCAAGAGTAGGGTTTGAACAATGATCACATATTCGTATTGCTCTTTGAGATGACATGATCATTAGTGAGAATATGTGCTTCTTCATATAGGTTCTTTTTCCAGACCACTTGGGTATTGAAAGATAACCTGTAGGTCAATTCGTGTTTGTTAGTATGGAAAAAGGAACTTTCTTTGTTGTAAACGTAGTTCCAGTTTGTTGATTACCATTACCAGAACATTTGTTTCCATGCTCCATTTATTAAAGATCATGAATTTTAGGCATTCAAGATTATATTTTATGGTCTTAGACAATTGCTACTTAGATAAAGTTGCTATTGAAGATTCAGGCAAACTGTTGCAGACTGTATATTAATAGAGCAAACAATAGGACAGTTCCCCATGTTTGTAATAAGTAAGTAAATGTGTTCAAGGCCTCAAAAGAACAACTACAATAGTAAATAGGAAATAACAGAACCATTCTATCTGTGATTATTTGACATATAATCTAACCTGATAATTGGAATTGCTACTTTTTTTAATGCAAGGATCGCCATTCTTAGAATATGTTATATATATATATATATATATATATATAAGAGATTGTATAGATCAGTTGGTAATTTTAGAGCATAGTACCCTATTAGAAATGTTATAGAATGTCTGTGGTGAATGAAAAAAATTGATACTTTAAGATGTTTTGAACATATTTGTATTCTATTTCTAATGCATGAAATCTCAGGTCTGCTTTATATTGTTATATTCCATTCATTTTGATATTATATTGATGTGATTTTTTTATTTTACATGATAGGTACTGCAGGTCTATTCAAAAAGTGGTGAACATGTCGGGATATGGTGAAGTAAGCTCATTTATCTTTATAACCTTTTTTTAATAATAACTTGGTGAAAAACTTATTTCTTATTATGTACTTGTTTTATGAAGTCTTCCAAAAAAGGTGATAAAAGAGGAGATAAACAACGTTTAGCTGCCATAGTGGGTACCATGCAAAGAGGAAATGAAGGTGTGAGAATATCAAATGGAGACTCTAACTCTCCATTGAACATGTCACCTAATATGCCAAGTGATCAAAATCAATCAAGTTCTAATGTGCCTGAAAAGAAGAAAACTAGGGGTAAATCAAGAATGGATCATATTCGTATGAGAAAAAATCCTGTTCCGGTTGATTTTAATGATAGGAGTCAACCAATTGGAGATACTGCAGCTGAATTTACTAGTTTTCTAGGCTCGACATCAAAAGATTTAGTGCCAGTGACAATGGAGAAATGGACAGATCTTTCTGATGATTTTAAACATCAAATCTGGGAGAACATCACGGTAATATTTATGTCATATTTATGTGTTTTTTAGATGCATTTATTAAACTTATGTTTTTATTGACGGGTATCTTTTTCTTATAGCAAAAATTTATTCTTGATGACTACCATAAGACTTACGTATTCCCAAAGTTAGGAAGGCATTGGCGTGATCATAGATCTAATTTGATGAAAGACGTGATAGAACAAGCAAAAGTTGTAGGTCTACCACGAGCACTTGCCCTCCTGAAACCTGACAATATACCATCCTTTAAAGATTGGAAGACATTTGTAATCAAGAGAAGTACCCCAGAATTTAAGGTAAATATTGTTGGTTTCATTGTATTTTTTTCTATAAATGTTTTGCTATTGCTAAATGATGTAATATATTTCAAATGTAATAAAGGAAAGAAGTGAAAAATTCAAGAAGATGAGGAGAAGTCAAACTTTGCTGCATACAACGAGTCGTAAGGGATATGCTCGTCTAGAGGAAGAAATGGTAACTAAGTGATAATCTGCTTGTTACCTAAAAATCTATTTTGTTACACAAGTCATTTCATTAGTCTTATTGATTTTTATTCACCTTTGTTTCCTCAAAAAAATGTCTTATAGCGTCAACAAAGTGATAATCCTAATTCTATACAAAGAGTTGATGTTTGGATCAAAGGACATAAGAGGAAGACGGGTACATTGAGTTTAGAGGCTCAGAAAATTTTGGTATATTTCCGTTTATATTTTTTATCATTTGGTTATTCACTTATATCGTTCTAAAATTATCTATGTTCAATTTTATAAGGATGACGTAGAAGAGATTCATAAGTCAGCAACACCATCAGAAAAAAGTTCTCTTCAAGATGATGCGGTTTCAAAAGTAATTGGCCCTGAACGACGACGAAAAGTAAGAGGACTTGGCTTTGGGGCGACTCCTTCAAAAGTAGAAGGCCAAAAATATCATCGTGATAAATTCAATAGATTAGAAAGTGAGTTGAATGAATTGAAAAATTTTGTCAAAAGCATCGCTGAAAAGGTTATTGGGAATAATAACATTATAAGTTTTATACTGAATAGTATCTTTATTCTTTAGTACAAACCAATATGTTCAATAGTTAATGTATTTTTTTTCATTCATGTAGCAAATAGAAAACTCAAACACGGTGAGAAAGGATAACTCAAACAATGGGGTTCAAAGTTCTACCAACCGAGAGAGAGCCGAAACAAGGCGGGAAAAAGTAAATGCAGAAGTTCCAAGTTCTCCTAGCATTGGGACAAAATGCAAATTATTAAATTGGGAGACGGGTTCAGAAGTTGTGGCAATTGGCGAGATTGCATCTACAAATCCCAAAGATTTGGTCCATCATGTGGCTATAGGACAAGAGTGCTATAAACTTTGGGTTCATGAAGTAATTGATTATGAGGTGACTTTGTATCGGCCGACCCGTGAGTTTTTTCTTCTACATGAGGCTTTATCAAGTACGATCGCGTGGCCTATCAAGTATATCAAATTTGATTAGGGGTGAGACTTCCACTATTCTGGTATGATGAAATTAAGTAAATCATGTGCCTTCATTCCTGTTTTGATCCTGTCAAACTGTTATTTACAAAAAATGATTTTTTTTCCCACTGTTCTGCAATGCAGAAAGAGTAAGCAGGTTGCTGCCCGAGCCATCAATCTTTTTTGTGTGTGTTTTTTACATATTTAAGTAAATTATGTGCCTTCATTCCTGTTTTGATCCTGTCAAATTGAAGATTTACATGGGTTTGGCACGAGTGTTGGAAGCTTCATAAAAATAGAAAATGGCCATATTGATAACTTTAGTCCCACGTGGATGTTGGGCTATTTTAGTAGGCTTCTGATATCTTGCTTTCTGCGAAAGATACAAAGACTATTTCCAATACTTGTGCTTCATCTCAAATCAGACATGTTTTCCCATCTTCCTTGCGAATTTTAAAAAAATGTGTAATTATTTCTAATTGGAATGATATTAATTTTGTTTGGAGTACTGTTCGCTGTATTTGATACGACCTGACACGGACACAACATCAATTTTCAGAGTGTTCATGCTTCCTTCTTCCTACTTGTGGATGTTAAATGGCACTTAAATGAAAATAATTTAAACAAGGAAAAAGGGAACCTACTTTTGACATTTGAAGAAACAATGTATTACATCTAAGACAGTTGCATTGGACTCAGGTAAAATACCTGATCTGATTCATTTCAGACTTTATTTATTAGTGATGGATGTTTCGATATAACTGGAAATAGTTACAAACTCATCATACGTATTTTCCTGTCAGTATTTTCCTGTCATTTTACTTACCATATCGAGAATAGTTTGCAATGAGATTGGACTTTATGGAGAAGATGCCGACATAAGTAATATTAGCATCTCCAAATTGTCCCTGCAGCCTTGTGCAGAGCGCGTGAAGCAGTGTTGTGAATCCACTTGGATGTTTCGATATAACTGGAAATAGTTCATCTAGCTTTGATGCATCCTTGCCAAATGCAGCTATGTTCTGATGCAGTTCTACCTGTTACTAGCTGACCTTGTTACTACCAGTTCCTTGATTTCATCAGCCTGAACAATGTTTCGATATAACCTGATAGTTGCTTTGATGCATCCTTGCCAAATGCTCTCTTAACTGTGTTGTACCATTTTTTTGGTTTGTACACAACAACTTTATCTAGGGGATAATCTATTCAATGTGTTTGTGTATGTAGGGTACACAGTAGAGGATCCAGTCACCACATTGTCTCTCAATAGTCTCAACTATCATGAACGGATTTTGATGAGAAGTGAAGTTATTGATTGTGAGCTTTACATCAGTTCGGAAGGAAGTTATGCTGCCAAGGTAACGTTATTGTTTCTGCTGTGCTATTTCAATTTTAGTTTTCAACTTGTTGCCTCTGCTTTCCGGCTTTTGAGGACTGGTGTATGTTACTCACCATGCATAGTTGGTTCTCTCTTGATGTTACTCTTATTTGCAAAAAGTTTCTGCATGACCTTGTGTCCTTTTTGGTTATATATTAATGTGTATACTTTAATGTAATTTTGGATCATTAGATATTATTGCTTCAATGTGTTATTATCTTTCATAATTGTTGTGCATATTATCTAATTAGCAAAGTCCTGGAGCCAAACATAGAAATAGATTACAAGTTTAATGTGACATATTATTGTACTTCACCATGAAGTACAAAATTAGTCTTTGTAGGCTGATGAAATCAAGGACTTTGTTGTGCATATTATTGTACTTCACCATGATGTTACTATGCATAGTTGGTTCTCTGATGAAATTTTGTACTGTGCATATTATCTTTCTATGTTACTCACCTGCAGGTGCTCTAGCCAAAAATTTTGTACTTCTCTAGTCCTGGAGCCAAACATAGAAATAGATTACAGAAGAAACACAGGAATTGCCAATATCTGACTGCATTAACTAATTAGCAAAGATTCAAAAATTTTGTATAATAAGAGTATTAGTCTTATTGTTGAGAGAGATTAATCGTGCCAATATTGGATAGGTTGTGGTTACCTGGGATGGGTGTGGCTACTCTAGTACATTAAAGCATATACTTTCCCATCATTGACATGTTTACCTAAATACTATTCAGAACTCAGCACCTGGAGTAAAGATACAGAGCATCTTTTGGAATCTTGATCACCAAACCAGCAAAAGAACAGCACAAACAACTGGTAGGCTAAGTTTGCAACTGTAACTGGCCACTAATGGTTGGATAGAGTACATGGGCAACCATGTGATGTGCTGCTTGTCTGATGGGGTATAGGTTAATTGCAACCATCCTCTAATTGCTATATTCATCACACTCCTTCTAATTGATATATTTGTTGGTTGTCTGTTCTATTTCTTAGTAGTTTGTTTTTCCATTCATTTTGAACTTTATATTGACTTGATTTGTTGTTGTATATAATAGGATATGTAAGAGATGCTACTTTTGGCTACATACATGTGGACTTGGGGCACGTTAGATGAAGTGGTGATTGAAAGATTACTCTAATTATGCTGGCGCTTGATCGTGAATGGAATGAAAGAATCAACATATTTTGTATATTTAGAATTATTTTATGGCCATAATTTTGTGACATTTTAGTTGGTGATTTGTATTCACATGATTTGACATTATTATGGTTTCAATGAAAATTAGTCTTTGCAACAATAATTGTGTATACTTTAATGTGATTTTGGATCATTAGATATTATTGCCTCAATGTGTTATTATCTTTCATAATTGTTGTGCATATTATCTGTTTTATGATTTGTCAAAGGTAGATGGATTGCACAAAAAGGCAGGACCTTTAAAAAAAAATTAAAGAGAATACAAGGCATGCAAAATATGCCCTAATAGATGGGGTATTTTATACTTTTCATGGCATACAATAAATTTCATAATTTACTATTATTTATGGCATGTTGCAGCATGTCGTGCTTTGTGCATTAAAGACGTGCAATAGAATGTCATAAAAAATATATTAACGACATGTAAAGTATGTCGTAAATTTTAATTAATGGCGTGCAGGAACACACCGTAATTTCATTTTACGACATACAATGCATGTCGTGAATAATAAAAGACGGCGTACAAAAGTGACTTTAGACGGCATGCCATATATGTTGTCTAACTATCAGGTTTTTACGGCGAGGGCTAATACGGCTTGCGTATGTACGCCGTAGAAAGTGTTTTACGGCATACATTGTGCGCCGTAAAAAGGTATTTTTCCTGTAGTGTGTAAAAGTGCACATGGCCAACCAAACGCGCCATCCGATAAACCCAAGTACCTCTAGCGTACTATGTGCGCTCTTTTCGAGTCTGGTTCAAGAAGACTGATTCAAGGCGTAGTATAATATCCCAAATTTGTGATACGTATTTAGTGTACGTATACGTGTTTTGGACCCATATTTTATTTATTCATGGTTAGTTATCTTGGTTTATTTTGCATTGGCATGGTTTTATTGGCATTGATAGTTTAATTGGTTTTAATGGTTCATTGGTTTATTTGGGCTTGGTTTATTCTTGGTTTGGGTTGGCTTGGTTCGGTTTGGGATTGCTCTTGGTTCATGATGAACCCAAGGTGAACCCCCTACCTACCACCACCATTTGTATTTATTAGCCCTCTTCATTCTCTCTCTTTATTA
This sequence comes from Iris pallida, assembly GCA_029216955.1. NCBI lineage: Eukaryota > Viridiplantae > Streptophyta > Magnoliopsida > Asparagales > Iridaceae > Iris > Iris pallida. The sequence goes on along the minus strand of JANAVB010017194.1, from coordinate 2,985,223 downwards.
TTCATCTTCTTCTTCCATTTACTCCCTTCACCTACCAAAGAGAGAAGAGAGAGGTCTAGGCAAGTGCAACTTGCTTCCACAAGAGAGCTCATTTTTATTGTTCCATTAGCTTCTCTTCATGTTTCTAAGACACATTAGAACTTGTCATTTTCCATTTTGAGGCTTTGATTTTTGTAGATCTAGAAATTAGTTACTTTCGGATTTTGGTGGTTTTGATCTATTAAACTTCTTTGTTTTCAAGTTTTGATGGTTCCATGTTTTAGAGAATTTCATTCTACCCAATTTTGACCTTTGGAAAGTTGGATTCGGACTTGTTTTGACCAAGATTTGGACAATTGAAGCTTAGATTCAACTTTAGAGTTCTTGCTGTTCTTGCCATTTGGAGAAGACAGTGAACAGTGAGCTAGCTTTTTAGCTTACGCCACTAGCCTTGATACGCTGCCTGTTTGTAGCGTGTCTTGAGCGTACGCTAGCTTGAGCGTACGCTGACCTGTAGCTTGAGCGTACGCTGACCTGTAGCTTGAGCGTGCCCTTGTGTACGCTGACCTTTGCGTACGCTTCCCATTGGAAGTGTATGGATCCTTTGGTACGCAGACCTGAGCGTATGACCTGAGCGTATGACCTGAGTGTATGCTGACTGAGCGTATGCTGCCTGAGCGTAGCCTGATTACCCTTGATCTTTTATAGCCTTGTATATTGATATTTTATTAGATATTTAACGTCCATTTTATATCCTTACGCCTTTTGTCCTGAACTTGATAATCATGAATTTACTTGATATGTTTGTAATTGATAATTGAGCATGACCTGATAGTGAACCATAGTGGTGCACTCCTGACATAATAACCTGACATGACATGATAGTGGCCCGCCGTGGCGCACTCCTGACAAAGTACACTTGGCATGATAACCTGACATGATTATCTTGAATAGCTGTTGCGACGGCTACCTGACATGACATAACCTGTTTAATTAATCATGACACCGTGGGCGATTGTGCTTGTACAAATAATCCAGTCCTGTCTTGCATCATGACTAGGAGAGGACTCCTGAGTACCACGGTCAGGAGTACCTACTGAAATGGGCTAAGGTTAATGACTAGTATAATTCATTAGACATGAAGAGATGTTCCCCAGTTACAGGCGATCCCGTTATCCCGGCCGTAAATGTTTGGACTTGTAGCCTGCCGACGAGTAGGGCTCATTTCCAGCCCACTGTTATGTGGGGCACCTGCCATTGTCACTTAAATGATTGAACTCTATTGTTACTCTAATGCATTGAACTCTCTAAATTGTCACTATAATGATTGCCTGGATAACCTGGATAGCTGCAGGGCCTATGACTACTTGGAGCATCTCATTGCATCTTGCTAGTAACTAGGATTGTGATAACCCTAGTTAGTTAATGTAGAAAGCCGTAGGCAATGATTGGCCGTGATTGATTGGATAGAGTCTAGTCCAGTATGGTATTGTCTAGAATTGATTGATTGCAAGATTGTACCAGAATGATTGAATGATTGTCACTCCAGATTGTCACTATAATGATTGTCACTCCAGATTGTTACTTGACCTGATTTCTTATATTTATCTTGCCGATAAATTGTGAGAGAAACCAAGTTCCGTTCAGACGAAGGGTTACAACCCCGGTCCTTGTTTGGTTTACGGGTTGTAACCTAGCTATCTGAATAGTCCCATGGTTATCTCATCGTATATCATCCTGGCATGCTTTTCCATATGTCCTGCCTTTTAGTGATTCTATGCAAGATTGTCTTTTATAATTACCTATCATGCTTTTTCTTAAATTACTGTCTCTTATTATGTAATTATATTATTGTGCTAATTGCTGGCTTTAGTTCTTAAGTGAAGCCTCCTTTGTGGCACTTGCTCTTTCTGGGGTCTGACCCAGCTGATTTTGTATGGCCAGATACCGGAGCAGCACCAAAGGATCTCCCTGCTTTCCAGTCCGATGGTGGTCACCAGGCGTAACCAGGACATCGAGTGGGTTTCTTTTGTTCTTCCACTGTAATATTATAAATTATTCTTTTGAGGCGTTTAGCCGACGAGCAAGTGTTAGCTCGATTGTACTTACTTACTGTCTGCCTACGGGCTGTAACATGATTGACAAGCCCCGGGGGTTGATCATGTATGACTGAACTCTTGCTAGTCCTCACATTTTATAACGACTAGCTTCATGATCATTCCGGATATATAATGTATGGGACGCCTTACTATTGTGTATTTGGTGGTCTGACATCTTGTAATTATTATTAGTTGGTTGAGATTGAGACAATAGGCTATTTTATGACCTTAAGAGACTGATGGATTGTAGTGAAACCCTCACATATCTAGACAGCCGTGACCGTATAGTGGTGTGGATTCCATTCTGTTATACGTAGCTGGCTATGTCTGCCCCCGCTCTCCAGTATTCTGGTTCTGGGGCGTGACACGTAGTCCATCAAGCTCTTCTTCAGGCAAAGACAATAGTCACTACGTGAGATTCAAGGCTGTAGTCCATCTCATTTATGCATAGTATGCAACTGTCCAGACATTCTCTTATTCTTTTCTTACTTTCTTTCCTTCTATTACTTCGGAATTTGACCTTTGGGGGGGGGGGGGGGGGGGGGGGGGGAGATTGTTAGTTGTATGTGTGTTGTGTTCACACACATGAGCTAGCAAAAGCTCAACTCCCTTACAATAATTTTGACCGTTATGAACCCATTAAACTTGTAACATCAACTCATGTCCAGGTACAATGTACCACATGGTTTTTCATTTGAATTTTGTAACGTTTAGTATTTATGGCCGGATTAAATTGTCTTCATTCTCCTTTATTCCATAACCTTAGAGAAAAGCCTATATATTGAGGCCAATCTCAATACTTTGAATATACTGAAAATTACTACAAAACACTACTCTCTCTCGCTCTCTCGAATTCTTATCACTCCGAAACTCCTTTGTTCTTGGTTTGTTGCTCTGGGCAGAGCTAAGTCAGGGTCAATCTCCCCGAGTTATGTGCGACGACGGGATACCGGTAGAGCGGAGATTTTACCACTAGAAGCATCCGAAAAAGTCTGCACATAGACCCGGATTAACTCTTAGGGCAGTGCCTCGTGCGCGACTTCCCCGGAGGCCGGTAACTTTAACTTCTTTTATTTTGTTTGCAGATTATTGAAGGAAAAGAGCAATATTTTTCTAACAGAAATTATATTATGGATCCATAGACTACTCTGGTTACAAGCTTCGTGCCACATGGTAAATCCAAAGAACATACTTTCTAAAAGAGTTCGATTGTGATACTATTAATAGTCATTTGCTTCTAAAGCTTAGAAAAGAAGTTCATGTCGTATCCGTAAGGGTTATTTAGTAATAAGGTCATATATATATATATATATATATATATATATATATATATATATATATATATATATATATATATATATATATATATAGAAGCGGATCAAAAGTTTCCTTTAGAAAATTCTCTAAAAATTTTATCACTCTCAGCCGTCCATTTAATGTTAATATTAATATTAATGTCATTGTACTTTCAGGTTCTATCTTAGTTGGTAAAGTTTCTGTATAGAAATTGTACACAAAAATACTAATCTTCAATAGTTCTCTATTTCTATACTGTGGCAATAAAATATCAATTTAATGATGTGAGATCCAACATTAATTGGTATGAGAGATAAAAAATTTCTATGAAAATTTCTACAGGTAGAGGCCCTCATAGAAAATTTTTATCCTACATCACCGCCATATAATTCAAGGTTGGAAGAAGTTTTAGTTTTTCTGAACTGGTAGAAACCCCATTGGAGATGGCCATCTTATGTCTTGATTACTAACAATGCGTGAGGCATCTTGGTTAGGGGTCATGTTTTTTTACTTTCGTCTTAGTCTAAGTGTCAAAATCTTTCTAAGACCATATTTGGTTTACAGAATCATAATCTTTTAAAAAATCTCATTAGTTTTTGTGTTTGGATGCTAAAAAATATGTGGAGGAAAAAAGTAATTCCAAAAGAAAAAAAAAAAAAAAGGAGAAAATGATTTCTCACTCACTCCATGGATTCACTTCTCCACTCCAAATGAATGATTCAGCTTTTTCTTCCAATTTTATGGACCTTTTCAAATACCAAAGAAAAATTAATAGAAAATATAATTTTCAAAAAATATATATTTATTTTATTTTATTTTTCTGCGAATAAAACGCCTAATGGAGACAATAAATATATATTAAAAGTAGGATTAAAGAAATGAATATTGGTTGCATAAGATCGAACCAAATCATGTACTTTGTGCAAGGTTTAGGCAAGATTGTTCCCCATATACAACAACAATTTGTACCTATGGTTTGAACCTAAAAGTATAAAACGTTGGCATCATGAACCTAAACTCCTCTGCAGATGCATGTCAAGATAAAGTCATGTTTTTCTAACGCAATATAGTATTGTGGGTGTAAATAGTTTTATATGCAATATATGTCAACAACAATTATATCATTTTTTTTCGTTCTTTTTACTTTCAACTCACAACATAACAATGGATTTGAATTTACACTAACAAAAAGGTAGATTTGTAAATACTGCAACATCAAATACATGCAATCAAATAATATATTTGTAATATTATACAATAACAGATACTACATACAAAAAGTATTACATAAGAGTTTCAATTACTGACAATTAAACAGCCCAAAAATTACATATATGCATCAGTATGGCCATGGACTTTTTGATTGCTTAAAAGTCGACGATAAAAGAGAAAAATATAAACCCAAGATTAAACAACTTTTATAAAAGTGCAAATCTACAAAATTGTTTCGTAAAACATTGAAAGTGATATGAATATGGCAAATAATTTTCAAAATCATTGAAAGTTCACATCTTTTTTTTTTTTTTTTTTTTTTGAGGGCAACATCTTCTTTTTAAAAATTGATTGCGGAGAAGGAATTTATTTTATGACATTAAAAGTATTTGCTTCAATTGTATTTCAAACTCCACACTTTTATCACCTACTTTCAAGCAAGTAAAAATTCTCTCTCTAAGAAAGTTCAATAGAACCAATCACTCCCATGTTACTTAGGAAGAAGAAAAAAAAAAGGGGACCATTTTTCTTTTCTTAAAACATTTGGTGAGAAAATAAATTGAGGTATTTAATTTAGCCCGTTTATATATTATCATCCTTATCTTCAGACCTTTTGTCCATTGGATAATATTAACTATAAAGTATAGATATAATTAGATTCCATAAAAAGAATTAACAAATATACTGCATAAAACCTCAGAATATATATTCAGGGCCGGCCCGGAGGGTTGGGTTGTCATATCCTAGAGCTAATTTTGTTGTCCCTTGATCCTTATTGTCAGCTGGTCCTGGTGGTCATTTGTGACCCTAACCATTGGTGGGATCATACTGAGCCTGGGGGTTGCCCTAGCAAAGGGGGATTGTCCAAACTCCAATGCTTGTACGTCTTACCCCAGGACCGGCCCTGTACATATTTGTGTAGATATCTGCGAAATAAATTCTTACATAATACAGATACAACTAAACTTGTTTTTGTTGTTGATTACTAGCTGCAGTCCCCACATCAACCTAATAACCTATTGCTTAGAGCATCTCCAACCCTAGTTGCCTCCAGAGCTGGTTATGCGGAGTGGTTCGCACTCTTCCTAAACTTGGGGTCAAAAATGAAGAATCTCATTCCACTGGGGAACTCATTATCGATTCACTTCACACCAACAAAATCGAAAACATCTCAATCCCGGCACGGTCACCGTCCCGTGGGTTTGCTCGCCTATTGTCATGTTAAGTGTTGTGAATCCTAGGTGGCATGAGACACAAGACTATGTCTTATATAGGTGGCAAGATTATATTCACAAAGACAATGAGTTTGAAAAGTTTTCTCCAATGCAAAAGTATTGAGAAGACATGCAAAGTATTTTTTTTACAACTTTCAAGACAACTTCTACTCTTCTTCTTCTTTTTATGTATATTTTTATTCATAATTGATTATGTGGACATAAAGTCATTTTGAAGTGCATTGTCTAAATCTAGACAACAAACTTCACATTGTCATTGACATGTCATTGCTATGTCAATTCCATACTTTATTTCACATTTGCATTGGAGAAGTGCTTTAAAAAAAAAAAAAAAAAAAAACTTGTCATTCCTATGTGGCAACTATTTTTTTCAAACTCACAATAGGGTTGGACATGCTCTTATGCATTAAACTAACATTCTAAGTAGGATGCGTATAATGAATTTCATATTTAATTGCCAATAGTTGTTAGTTGACAATAATAGTGTCCATATTATATTATATTATTGAAAAATGTTATTCATCTTCTAAAGTATTTTTTTTTTTTCAAACTCTCTCCTTATGTGACAACTGACATGACATCTGACATGATAGTTAACATAACAAAAATTAAAATTAAAATAAAAAATAAAAAATTAATTTTTTGGGTTAAAATTTTTCATGACAACTGTCATCACTACAAGAAATTTCATTTATAGTGACGGAAGTTAGTGATCGAATGAATATTCAGTCACTAGTAAAAAAACTAGTTGTGTCGGATTGAGTGAAAAGTTAGTAATACTATTTGTGACGGAACAAATACTTAATGGTGACGGACTATGCAGTCACAAATTTTTTTTGTGGGTAAAATAGATGTGTAAATATTCTGGTTATTTTATAAAAAATATTAGGGACCTTAAATCAGTCACTAATAAAAAGTACATCTATACTTAATAAATAATAATAATAAACATTTAATAACTTAGTAAACTTTTAATAAGAAAGAGGTATCTAAAAAAGGGGGCTGACTTATTCGGAGAGAGAAAATAGGCGCCCCTCCAAATTTCTCTCCCGCGCCCTATTTTCCGATTTCAGGCCTCCTCAACCCGCGCCCTATTTTCGGATTGCAGGCCTCCTCATCTAAATATTCTCTTCTAATTTCCTTGTTTCTCCTCCTTCTCTAGGTCATCGAATTTTCAGTGGAGGCTTACGGTATTCTACTCGTCCTTCTCGCCTCTCCCGGTTTTCCTCTCATACTTCTCTATTTTTTTACAGCTACGTACCCCATCGAAGTCCTCCTCATCCAGAGAGGAGATCCCACCGTCCGGCACAGGTATATTTCAAAACCCTAACCCAATTTATTTTTCTATTTTTCCAGCGGGATTTGCTCCTCTGCTTCATCATGATTATTTTGCCCTTTCAAATCTGTTTTAGAATTATTAAATTTTAGGGCTTATTGATTTCTTAGTTTGTGCATACAAATGATGTCTTATAAATTATTTGGAGGAGTTTTTACATGTTTATAAAATAATAGTATACAGTCCTTAGAAGATAGAATTTTGTTAGAAAAAAATTCAGTTACTAATTTTGTCGAAATAATATTACAAACCATAATGTTGTCCAAATAATATTGCAAACATCAAATAATTAAAGAAATTTTCGCACATATGACATATTACAAATTATTAAGTTGTTTGGCAAATTCGAAGAAATAGGTGTTAACCTGCATCTTTAGAGTACCATCGTCAAGTGGAGGAGAATTTCCTACACATTTCGGTTACGGAGAGTAATGATTGATGTACACATCTAGTTGCATAAGTAGGATTGTTTGAGAAGATGCACAGTCCACACGTGTCGAAACCAAGTCATGTTTGGACTGTATGTACCCATGTGAATGTTGTAAATTATCCTGCAATTTCTTTGATGTACCTATTGTCTATATAATGTTTATTCACCTTGGACAGCAAAAGTTCTTCAATGTTAGCAGACTTTTGTTCACATGGGCACAAAAGCCTGTATGTACCCATTATCCTGCAATTTTAGCAAGCTGTATGTACCCATTATCCTGCAAAAGTCTACAATTTTAGAAGACTGAATGTTCACATGGGTACAAAGACCTTGTGCCTAGAAGGACACTCTAAACTTTTAATAAATAGCAGACATATCATGAAATTATCACGACAAGAGATGATTTATGAATATCCTTCCATAACTGAATGGCATGACCTGCACGTAATGTTATTGATTGGGACATGATGTTAGTGAATTACTTAATGCTTAGTGTGCCTAGAAGGACACTTTAAATTCTCATGGTATATAGGTGTGTAGGTAGCAGGTCATCCAATAGATGGGTGTGTGTTTAGAGGGTGTCATGAGCCAACATTTGCATAGAGTATCAGTATCCAGCCTAGGGACTGCAGGTAGCAGCATGTTCAAGCTGGACTGTAGTGTTGTATGTAGCCCATACAAACTTGTGAACATGTCATCAACTAATTTGTGTGTGTATACTTTACATCAGTGCACAGATTGGGTGAATACATCAGTATTACAGTACTGTAGACAAGGCCCAAATATAGAAAATGACTATGTATAGGAATGCATATCCTCCTATCTATATATAGATATCTAGTAACAATGATGTGTAAATTGCTTTGAATTGTTCTCAACTTATTAGGTGAAAAAGGAATTAATCAGATTGTTGGTACTCTTCTTCCATAAATATTTTCAGCGGGTACGAAGCCAGGTCCATAGGCCTCAAAACATATAGTTAAAAGTCGTTCGGTATGGTAATGGACTCATGATCATTCCAAAGAAAATTGAGATCCATTCTAAACTTTTCATAACCCAGTTAATATTGAAATGTGCATAAATATAGATAATATTACAGTCTAATGTAAAAAAGGGGAAAAAAAGGAAATGCATACATAACTTGAGAATTGAGGCTCTTAATCATGTAAAAAAGGAAATTCATACATAACTTGATAATATTACAATCTAATGTAAAAAAGGAAATTTGTATGTACTGGTTATTTTTTTACCATTCAAATAATTGGGATTCTTAATCATAAGCAAGACAATGTTCATTTTTTATGTTGTTGTTCTTGTCAAACACACTCAGTTAGTTATATACCAAGTTTAACTAAAATATGGTCTCTACCTACGACTGAATTCCATGTTTAATTATTTCCTAATCTAATATACCTCATTTTCTATATCTTTCTTTAGGTTTCCTTTTTTTCGATTATCTACTCATGGATAAAGGTTGGATACATTTGAATCGCAATTCTGGAGAATACATAGAAAGGATGAAAATGTGGTTAGATGATGTGTTTGACAAAGCACCTGGTGAAAAGAAATTTCCGTGTCCTTGTAAAAAATGTTGCAATCGAAAACGATATGAGAAAATTTTGATTGGGGAACACTTGGTCGAAAAGGGAATGGATCCCAGATACATGAAAGGTATTTCGAGTTATCATGGTGAATCAATTACAGGTTCAGGTAGAGAGGACGTGGAAGTGGTTGACACATCAAGTGAAATAAATGAAATGCATGATTTTCTCAATGAGGCATTTGTGCAACCAGCAATTGGAGAAATTGTTGGCTCTCAGAATATGCATGTAACTGATGCAGTTAGTCCAGATGCTAAGAAATTTCAAAAGCTGCTTGAAGACTGCAATAAAGAATTATACCCGGGGTGTACGAAGTTCAAGAAATTGGATGCCGTTGTGAAATTGTATCAAATCAAGGTCTACGTGGTATAAGTGATAATATATTTTCCATGTTGTTGAAGACTATTAAACAAATGTTGCCAGATGGTGAGTGTCTTCCAGATAGCTTTTATGAAACCAAAAAGCTTGTAAATGAGTTGGGCCTTACCTATGAGAAAATTGACTGTTGTCCGAATGATTGCATGTTATTTTGGAAAGAAACTTCAAACTTGGAGGAGTGTATGCATTGCGGTGCCTCTATATATAAGGGTGTCGCTAATGGAGTTAGAGTGGGAAGGAAAATATCAGCTAAAGTGCTTAGATATTTTCCTATTACACCGAGGTTGCAGAGGTTATATATGTCAAAGTATACAGCTGAAGATATGAGATGGCATGCACTCAAATGTCCTAAGGATGGGTTCATGAGGCACCCATCAGATTCTCCAGCTTGGAAGCATTTGGACACTTTGTATCCTGATTTTGGATCTGAAATTCGTAATGTGCGATTGGGACTCGCGAGTGATGGTTTTAATCCATTTGGAAGTATGAGCAACCCTCATAGCACGTGGCCTGTTGTACTTTCTGTATACAATCTGCCTCCGTGGATGTGTATGAAAATGCCAAATTTGTTGCTTTCCTTATTGATTCCGGGCCCTCGTGCTCCGGGAAATGATATTGACATTTTTTCGAGGCCTTTGGTGGATGAGTTGAATGAGTTATGGCAAGTTGGCAAAGAGACATTTGATGTGTTTACCAATCAAATGTTTACGTTGAAGGCTGCAGTTTTATGGACCATCAATGATTTTCCTGCGTATGCCAACCTATCTGGTTGGAGTACAAAGGGGTTTAAGGCTTGCCCACATTGTATGGATGATACAGTCTCGTTACGTTTGCCTAAGAGCAACAAGGAATGTTATATGGGTCATAGAAGATTTTTACCCATTGATCATAGGTTTCGTAGAGAAAAAATAGCTTTTGATGGTAATCAAGAATATCGTCTTACACCTGTACCGTTGACTGGCTCACAATGTTTAGCAAAATTGTCCACACTGACTTTTAGTTTTGGAAAACCACCTAAACATGCTAATGTTGGTGGACAAGTACGAAAAAGAAGACGTGTTGTTCCAAAAAGCCCTAAAGTTCAGTGGAAAAAGAAAAGTATCTTTTTTGAATTACCTTATTGGCAACATCTTTTGATACGTCATAATCTTGATTTAATGCATATCGAGAAAAACGTATGCGATAGTATTGTTGGAACTTTGTTGGGGATTCCTGGAAAGACGAAAGATGGATTGGCAGCTCGTGAAGACCTTGAATTCTTGAACATAAGGCCAGAGCAGCACCCACAACGACATGAAAATGGTAAAACATATGTAAGTGCAGCACCATTTAATCTGAGCAGAGAAGAGAAGACATTATTCTGCAAAGTATTATCAAGTGTGCGTGTATCGGATGGGTACTCTGCAAATTTGTCACGATCTGTGAATATAGAGGAAAGAAAATTGCAAGGATTAAAAAGCCATGATTGTCATGTTCTAATGCAGCAGTTGCTACCATTAGCGATTCGTAGGATTCTACCAAAACCCGTCACTGTCGTACTACTTGAGCTGAGTGCAATTTTCAGACAATTATGCAGTAAGAAGGAAACATAGACATCATTCAATATGTTGAAGTCTAGGATTGCTTTGACTTTGTGTCAGCTGGAGAAAATATTTCCCCCTGCCTTTTTTGATGTTATGGTGCATTTAACAGTGCATTTGCCATATGAAGCTGCAATTGCTGGGCCAATTCCATACAGATGGATGTATTCCATCGAGAGGTGATTAAATTTTTTTTCTAAATTTTTTTACTTATACATTCATAATCCTTTAGATTCTAACTTCTTGATATCTTATTTTAAATAAAGGTTTTTACAAACCCTTAAGAATTATGTTCGTAATAAAGCTCGTCCAGAAGGAAGTATTGCAGAGGGGTATATTGTCGATGAGGGGTTGTCATTTTGCTCAATGTATCTTGGAGATGTTGAGACTTGGAGGACTCGACGTGGTCGGAATTATGATGCATTTGATCGTGGTATATCTGGGGGTCTTAGAGTTTTTGCTTCCTTAGGTAAACCTTTGGGTGGTTCTCAGAAGCTAACCCTCGATAGCAAAGTGTGGAAAGAATGTCATAGAGCAGTATTGTTCAATTGTGAAGAGGTTGCTCCATTTCTAGAGTAAGTTATCTGATTAATACTTACTTCATATTGATATATATTTATTTTACTTAATACTACTTTTGTATTTGGACAGAAAACATTTGGCTCAAATAAAGCAACAAAATAGGCGAAGGACCTTGCGTGAACTTGAAGCAGAAAGAAATAAATTATTTTCAGCTTGGTTCAAGGAACATGTAATGATATATTATGGTGCTATGCCTATGGTCTTTACTAGAATTATTGTCCAAATTGAGTTTGTGAAATACTTATTAGTTGGCTTTTTTGTTTCTTTCCATCACAGGTTGCTAACTTGTATGCATCTGGTGATACCTCTATATCCGAAGACTTGTGTTGGTTAGCATATGGGCCACTAAAAAGTGTTACTACATATAGTGGGCTTATGGTTAATGGTTGGCGATTTCGAATCAAATCTCTCGATGATAAGAAAAACACTCAAAATTGTGGTGTCTATCAATCAGCACAGACAACAAGTTATTCTAGTATACGAGATCGGAATCCAATTGTCAGTAATGTAGACTACTTTCGTGTTATAAAAGAAATTTATGAGCTTAATTATGGGGGCCCTACAGATGAGATTGATAAGAGTCGTAGAGTTACATTGTTTAACTGCGATTGGGTTGATATTAGCTGTAACAGAGGGAAGAGAATAGATGAGTATGGATTCACCTTGGTCAATTTTACTAAGTTGCGTCAAGCAAAAGATACATTTATACTTGCACATGAAGCTACACAAGTCTTTTATGTTCCTGATCCAATCGACAAAGACTGGCAAGTGGCCATTAAAACTCAGCCAAGAGACTTCTTTGACATGGTGGAGGATGGTGATGAAGCATCAAATACCATGGACAGTCCTTTGCATGCAACAAATTATTACGATATACCAAACCTCGATGAGTTTGACTATGATCAATATATTAGGGATGATGTGGAGGGGATACATTTTGATATCCAAGCAGAACAAGCACATCCAACTACTGCCAATCATCCATCTTCTGAAGACGAGGAAACTTAATGTAAGTTTTCTCTTCTTTAGAAGATGATGAACTTATGCTTTTGTTAATAATAGGAACTTATGCTTTTGTTAATAATAGGAACTTATGCTTTTGTTATGGTTTTGTTTCTCTTACTGTAATTTGGAATATAAATCATTATTTTGTAATATAAGACAATGTTTGGATGAGATTATTATCCTATGATGTGCACAAATGAAAAACTTATGGGTTTCATGTATGTAGATGAGTAGCTCAGCAACAGGTTCACATCAATGTGCTGCCAATTCTGATGGTGCAACCCAATCAATGACTAATATTAATACTGGTATGTTTGTAAAATTGGTGGCATTAAATGTTTTAATTGATTGTTTTACTAAATTTCTTCGTAATGCCTGCTAGTGATAAACATTGAACTGTCGTCCTTGTACAGGTAAGAAGGGACGGGGAAAAGGAAAACTAAATTGGCCACAAGATGGACTAACCAAAGAAGCTCTTGAATTTGATCAAAATGGAGTTGGAGTGGGTGAAGGTTCTGCTAGATTTTCCAGATATTTAGGCATTTTGGCTCGAGATTCCAACCAAATTCCGCTCAGCTATTTACGATGGGATAAAGTACCAAAAGGGAAGAAAAATTTACTATGGGAAATGATACATGTAAGTTCCTATATTATGTTCATGAGAATTTTAGGTTGTCTATATAATTTCTGTCACAACTCTGACCTATATGCCTACAAAATTGAAGATGCCCAGTCCACACGTGTCGAAACCAAGTCATGTTTGTTATTCAACACAGTTTGTTAATTTGGTACTCCTGGCTGTGCACGGCTTTCCTACATGGAGTACCTTTGCGTCATAGCTGACACCCTACCCCTCACTGAACCATCTCTGTATGAGTGTTCCAGTTTGGGTCCTTTGGGATACATTTTTTTTAGATAAATCTGGGATACCTTCATGATCTGTACCACTGACGCTCATTCCTTATTGCTAAATTTGGTGATCCCAATCATTTTTTGAGATCTTGTTATAGACTTGTTTTAACAGAAGATACTTCAAATAACAGTTTTTTGGGAGGAAAATGAGTTTATTGTCAGTTTAGGTCTCTATGTTTTGCATGAACTTATGAATTTGTAGTTTGTACCACAATTGGTCTGAACCTTGACTTTGTAGGTCACGACTCAACACAATTGTCTCTCTGTTACTTCATGACTTGTGACTAATACATCGACCCAAGTTCTAATTTGAAACTTACCGCAAACCGAATTGGTGAAGTAACTGAGCTACCTATGTAACAATAACATAGACAAGTAGCGTACACATTTCGTGTACCCTTATCATGACCCAGGATATAATGTGTTCCAGGTTACTATCGTCCAGAGTGTTATTTTTTGGACATCTAGTGTCCTTCCTTGAACATTTGTGATGTTCAATTCATATAGGATATCGCCCTATCCATTTTGGTTTTGTGTGCAGACTTGAACACCTATGACATTCAGTTGGAAAATTTGGTTTCAGTCCCCTTTCTGTATTAGGACCTGGACCAGTCTTGGTCGAACCTGGGCATCAAATTTTGGAAGAAAAATCTGACACAACTCGATTTTTGAGACCATACCGGATTGGCAAGGTAAAATCAGTCCAACTAGCTTCCTTCCTAGTTTCAGCTTTGACTCATCCTAGACCGACATAGTCAAGATTTGACTGGTGCATTACCTGGTACAATGCATACATAACTTGTTTTGAGGTTATGAGGTAGGATTATGGGGTATCGCCCTCCCATTGTCATTCTTATTAATTAGTGAAGGGCTAAAAGGAAATCTGTACATATATATAAATCCATATCGATACTCTTTAGTTCTTGTAATGTGTCAGGTTGGGTAAAAAAATCAAATGTGCCTCATAGAAGCATATGTGATGTCCTGCATTCATCTGTACATATATATAAATCCATATCGATACTCTTTAGTTCTTGTAATGTGTCAGGTTGGGTAAAAAAATCAAATGTGCCTCATAGAAGCATATGTGATGTCCTGCATACATGCTTGTTCTATCCACATACATTATATTACCCCAAGTAAGAGTATTCATATGCCCTGCTTATGGGTTGTGTATCAGTCCTCTATTTGTATAGGATCAGTCGAGTAAGAAGTAATTCAACCTCTAACTTCCCTTCTCCAGTTTGACTTATATGTATATCAATTCAAGAGATGGGTTCGACCCACTATTGCATATCTTGGCACTAAATTTTGATGTTCAGTCATTCCTTAACTTACTGTTCCTTCTACTCTTTGTGTACTCAAGGATACATTGGCCTCCTTATCAACCAATTCACTTGTTCATTTGACTGAACACCTATATATTCTGTCTTTGGTTGCAGCCACTTGTCTTGTTCAAATTTTGGACATCTAGTGTCCTTCCTTGAACATTTGTGTTGTTCAATTCATATAGGATATCGCCATGTCCATTTTTGTTTTGTGTGCAGACTTGAACACCTATGACGTTCACTTGGAACATTTGGTTTCAGTCCCCTTTCTGTATCAGGACCTGGACCAGTCTTGGTCGAACCTGGGCATCAAATTTTGGAAGAAAAATCTGACACAACTCGATTTTTGAGACCATACCGAATTGGCGAGGTAAAATCAGTCCAACTAGCTTCCTTCCTAGTTTCAGCTTTGACTCGGCCTAGACCGACATAGTTAGGATTTGACTGGTGCATTACATACATAACTTGTTCTGAGTTGACCAACCTGACACCAGTTGAAACCTTCCATGACTAGTTGATGGGCTCTGGCTACTAGTGTAAGACTATTTGTGTGATTAAACTGCTGAGCAATGTCTTGACCAAATGTGTATCCTGCTCCCCTTGGTGATATGCCCCATCCGCATCTATCATCTGGATCAGACCAAAGAAGATCGCACATAGGCCCTTCATGAGGAACCTATAACCCCACAGAGATAATGTCAACAAAAGAAAGCAAAAATATAGCAGATATATGAATAATACCCCCAATAAAGATTACCAAAGAAAGGAAACTGATACTTGCTACAGATATGTCATCAAAACCAATGAACTATTACTATCTTTGTTTGGGAACTTGATGCTAATTTTACTACATCAAATCAAGCAACACTTTCTTTTCATAGAATGAAACACTGTTAACTAGCAGCTATTTTTATCTACCAGAATAAATACATAAAATATTTAATTTACAGATCTTCCTGCCCTTTGTTCAATAATGTGTTGTGTGTAGATGTTTGGCCCATATTTTGTACCAGAATATTGCAGTTCACTTAGCAAACCCGATTATCCAACACGACCTTAGAGTTGATTGTCAAAGTTCTCTGCAATTTCATAGCTTTTAATAAGTTCCTGCTTTTCTTTTGTGAGTCTTAAACCAAAAGGACAGATTTCCTTCATCCAAAAATAACGGCTAAGAGCCATTAAGTTTGTTTCAGAACTAAATTTGCATATCTTAAATCTCTCTTTGTTCATATCTGCAGTTCGTTTCTAACTGTTCATATCTGCAGTTCGTTTCTAAATTGGTCAGAACAAGTTAGGTATGCATTGTACCAGGTAATGCACTCAGTCCAACTCCTTCCTTGAACATTTGTGATGTTCAATTCATATAGGATATCGCCCTGTCCATTTTTTGTGTGTGTGCAGACTTGAACACCTATGATGTTCAGTTGGAACATTTGGTTTCGGTCCATAAATTTACCTTTGAAACCTTCCATGACTAGTTGATGTAAGTCCATGTTACTACTCTGAATTCCTGTCACCTATATACAAATCCCATTACCTTTCTGTTATCACGTGATAACAGAGAGGGTCTGAAACATTTGATGGAACTATATATTGATGGAACTATATTGAAGTCCGTGTTACAACTCTGCTATATAGTTCATGCTGGTTTTGATGACAAGTGACACGTGAAACACTATATTGAAGCCTGCAGCATGGAATCTAATATTTAAAACCTAAAACTACTTCAGTTGGAACATTTGGTTTCGGTCCATAAATTTGGTTTATGTTGGAACATTTGGTTTCGTTCCATAAATTTACCTTTCTGTATCAGAATGCAGATTCTACTCTGAACACAACTGAAGTAGTTTTAGGTTTTAGTTCAGTTGGAACATTTGGTTTCGGTCCATAAATTTACCTTTCTGTATCAGAATGTATCATAAATTTACCTTTCTGTATCAGAATGTTAGTTAGACTAAGGTGATGTTTCAGACCCTCTCTTCCCATAATCAATCCCAATACACATTTGATTGTTGTTGCTTATTAGTTGAGCGATATTTTCCTATATATGCTCATACATCATTACCTATTGTTGTATTTCTATTTCATGACTAAAGGATGGGTAAAGTACACCAGTTTATTTTTTAAATATATATATTTTTTTCTTTGTTGTCTAGAGTTTATAAGAATATCATCCGATGTATGAGAGAAAAATATATTTTTATACCTATAGCAAGTTATTAATTTGTCTTTGAGCTAAAAGTAACACCTTTATGCAGGGAACCATTGATTGGAAACCTGAGCAGCTGCCTTATATGCATATCATCAAAGAAGTACAATTATCACATTTTGCTGTTTTGTGGAAGAATTTTAGAGCAGAAATTAAGAAGAACTATTATACACCTTATACAGGAATGGAAGAACGTTGGGAGTCTGGGACTGACGACGTTAGTGCAAAAGTTTGGCGTCTTTTAGTTAAAAATTGGGACAAAAGCGATGTTCAAGTATGTGTTAAAACTTACTAAAAAAATACAATTGTTATGTTGTTTTTCATTACATTGGTGTCTTTGTTCATTACAGGAAAAGGCTCAAAAAAATAAAGAGAATCGGTCACAACATGTCTATCATCATACCAGTGGCACAAATGAACTCGTGATTTATATATGGCTTTATGCTTATGTTTTTATGGCAAGGCTAAGAAGCATGGAGATGCACCTGACCCGATAATTTTTTTCCAAGACAAACATACTCGAAAGGATAAAGAATGGGTATTTGAAACTGCTAAGATGAAATTTGTAAGAACTACTCTTTTACATTTAATAACTTTGTTTAGTAAATATTGTGAAAAATAATCACTTTGGTTTTACATATAATTAAATTTAAAATTTTCAGGTTGAGATGGAGCAGAACTTGGAGAATTTGGTTACAGTTGAGGGTCATGACACGTTGGAATTGCGACAAAGAGCATATGTCCAAGCAATGGGTCCGGAGACGCGAAATTGAGTACGTGGTGAGGGGCTTGGTGTGACGCCTCATCAGCTACCTTGGGTCCAAATTGCTTCCACAACATCATCACGAAGGTCTCGTAGCCAATCGTATATACAGTTGCAGTCAGAGTATGTAGATGTGCAAAAGGCTTATCAAAATCGTATCACTGAATTGGAGGAGGAAAATCAACACATACGAAAACAAATGGAGGAGCAACAACAAAGAACACAACAACAATTAGATGCTTTATCAGAAAAGATGAATATTATGCATTCTCGACACTTCCAACAACCATCACAAGAAGCACCCTCAAGGTCATTATCTTCCCAGCAGCAACATATTCAATCATCTCAAATGCCATATTATCCATCTCCTATTTACCCAACTCTGGGATGCCCTCCAATGTTTTATCAACCTCCTGTGATGTATCCTCAAGCTGTTACTAATGGATTCACTGCTTTTCTTACGGGGGAGGGTAGACAAAGTGACCATGAAGAAGAAGAACTTTTGCACTCTATTCGTAGTAGTGAGGGACATAATTAGATCAACTTATTTTGATTGTTTTTGGAACTTAAACATATAATTTATTTATTTTTTCATTACAATTTAGAACATCACTTTGTATTGAGGATATGCTCTCATTTTTGTAAATAGCAGACGAGTATCTTTTATTTTTGAGTTGTTTGTCTAGTCTGATGAATACATTATTGTTGGCTTCAATCTTTTTAATAAGAGTTAGCTTCTAGTATTTTGTATGCTAAAATTGTGATTTGGTTAAAAGAAATTAGTTTCTATTTGGATCATGTAGTCATGGCTGATTTCTTATATTATTAATGACGGATTAAACAATCAGTAATGATGTTCAAAAATTCATTAATTTTATTAATGACCCAACATTAGTGACTGACGTATTAGTTAGTGTTAGTCTATTTGCAAACAATCGATGGAAAAACTCAGTTGCAATCCCTAAGAAGAGATGCAAAGAATGCAGTTGCAATCCCTAAAAAAGAGATGCAAATAATGCAGTTGCAATCCCTAAAAAAGAGATACAAATAATGCTGATTGCGTAGCCTAAACGATTAAAAAAAAAAATCGAATCGCGTTTGCAATAGCGGTTTCTCGAAGGCAACAAGAGATGATCAACAACAGTTGAGTCTCAGATTCTCGAAGGCAACAGAAAGAGGAAGGAAGAAGAAGAGCGGATCTCGCTGGGGTGTTGAACACCGGCGCTCAAAGCTATACCCGCAGTACGGATAAGCTCCCAGGAACCAGCAAGTTCAGGAGAACTTCTGGAACGCTCGTAAGTCAATATTTGAGACTTGAACGGGCTTCCTGGACTTAACAAACTCCCTCAACTCTCTTCTTGGTGCATCTTTCAAAGGAGGCCAAGGGGCTCTATTTATAGAGTGGAGTTGAGACTTCACCTCTTCTCCTATCCGATGTGGGACTAAAATACCAATACTCAAAAATAGAGTTTGATATTTTAGATCATCCCACAATCAGCATAGAAGTGTGCCAGTCCACGCCTACCCCCCGAACCCTCCCGTGCATGCACGAGACATCTTGGAGTCCGCGTCCGAGTCCGAGTCCGCACAACAAAAATTAACTTGCATCCTTGTTGGATTTAAACCTTTTTCCTTCTAGGAAAATACTTCCACATGGCACAAACTTGTGCCTCACTACACCTCATGTGCACACCTCAACACAAGCAATGCATTATATTGAGATACTCACCATTTGGTGTAGCCGATGTGGGACTATCTTTTCTAGTCCAAAGGCAAAAACACCAACAGTTAGTAATAATTTTATTAGTGACCAAACAATAGTGACTGACTTATTAGTTAGTAAAATTTATTAATGACCCAACAATAGTGACGGACTAATTAGTTAGTAATAAATATTAAATAGTTTTTGATATTGAAAGATTAATACTTATCTACGTGGCATGTCCAATTATAGTGACGGATTTAGGGATTCGTCCGTCACTAGTAGTATTAGTGTCGCTCGTAGTAGTGACTGACACTAACTCCGTTACTCATGTGATTAATCCGTCACTAACATCATTTCTAACAGAATTCAGTCACTATTAGTATATATTAGTGACTGATCTTTGTCGTAACTATAAGCAAAAATTGTTGTAGTGCATGTCAGCTATCATATAAAGATAAATAATTTGAAAAAAAACACTTCGAAGCAATAAATTGTATTATTATATATATATTATTTATGATTGGTGGACGAAATCTTGGCTTCTTGGGGAGCCGGAGGGCACATCATGACACCAAACACAATGCCAAATTAATTCTAATTTCCAAATCAATTAAATTGGCTTTATATGTTTGGCTTCGTGCATGGCTATATAAATTAAAACCAAGGGGAAGAACGAAGAACAATATAGCGGAGTCCATTCAGAAGAGGACTCTCGCGAGAATATCAGAACAACAAACATAAATATAAAATTTGTCAACTTGTATTTAATTTGAAGCATCAAATGCATTTTTTTTTTTTTGTTCCCTTTCTTTTTAGACTTATTGTTCACCGCTGACAGCACTTAATTTAAGCACCAAATGCATGCTTTAAACTCAGTCGGAAGGCTCACTAGGACGAAAGATATATTCTCTTTTAACTCTTTCAAAGACGTTTTCTTAACTCCCCAACTCTAAGTTCCGTTAACAATAAATTGATAATTAAATAAACCAACTATACAATACAAAGCATATATAAGTGTGACGCCAAATCTGTAACTTCATAGCCACATTAAATATTACATATACTAGCATGCATCGTTGTACGTGTATTTTGTACTAATTTATTAAATAATAATCTTTAGAAAACATTTTATAATAGGATGTTATTATTTTTTTCTTTTTTAAAAGTGAAATATTAGCAATGAAATATTTTTTTGTGAATTTTTTGAGGAAAGCAGATATTTGTAAATACATAGTATTTATATCATTATATTTTTATAAAATAAAAAATAGTAACGGTGGAAAGCGACGTGATAATGGATACTAAATATTTATTATGGTAGTAAGTACTAATAATAGTATTAGACATGAATGATAATTATATTATAATTATGATTATATTATTAATAATATTTTTTAACTAAATATATAATGTATGCTAAGATAATAAGATGAGAGTATTTTGAGAATCTTAAATTTTTTTTACGCTGAAGTCTTTCCATTTTTCCTTTTATATAATAAAGTATAAAAATATCAAAAAGACTACCACAATAGAAGTATATGCTAGCATCTCAGATTATCTCAAATACAAAAATATTAATTTTTCTATGTGCTACTATTAAATAAACAATGTCTCGTCCGTTTTATCATGTGGCAAAAAAAATTGTCACAATTGATCTCCTATAAAAAAAGAAGAAGTCATCTCCAATGTATATATCTTTTTTAAGTTTTTTCCCCACACATGACAGTTATATTTGATCACTTACAATATTTGTTTACTATATCAAAGTGTACGTAGCTATGAAGTTGAATGTCTAGTAATAGACATCTTGCTTCCTATCATCTTATGCAATTCAGGCAAAGTCAGAAAAAAATTAAAAATAATATTATGCATAATCATTGATAATTTGGATTGAACTATAAATATATAAAAAAAGTAATGCTTTTCGTATCTCCAAAATATTTCTCCATATCATCCTTTCTTATGTGTCAGGGTACATTAAGTAGTGTTATGTGACATCTAATATGGTACCTGACATGACAAATTTTATCCCAAAAAATAATAACAAAAAAATTAATGTTAATATTAACTTTAAATTTAGTATTAATATTAATTTTAATATAAATGTTATTTTAATTTCAATTTTATTTATGTCATCTATAATTAATTGTCACATAAACTAAAGGAATAATTAAAGAATATTTTAGAGTTACGAATAGCATCGTTATATATATATATATATACTAGTCATAACCCGTGCCCGATGGGCACGGTTCATTTAAGGTATTTCTCCTCAAAATCTTGGACCCCCAATTTTAAACGAACAATAATAATTATGAGGCCCCCATCAAAATATTTGTAATGCCTGTAGTCCGTATTACGTATCTTGGAATACGTGTACGTATTTTCTCTTGTATTGCGTATCTCTTGGCTTGGCTCAGTTTATTTTGGGTTGGTTCGGTTAGGCTTGGGTTGCCTCATGAACCAAGGGGAGAACCCCTACCTACCACCCCCATCATCCTTTATTAACCCATTCCTTCATTCTCTCTCTTCATTACTCTTCTTCATCTCCACATTTACTTCTACACCTACCAGAGAGAGAGAGAGAGAGAGAGCTTAGGCAAGTGCAAACTTGCTTCATGATGGATCTCATATTTTATTGTTCCATTCTCTTCCTTACTTGATTCTAAGATACTTTAGAACTTGGCATTTTCCATTTTTATGGTTATATTTTTGTAGATCTAAGTTTTAAGTTCCTTCTTGTTTAGTTTTCTTGGTTTTGATCTCTAAAAACTTGGTATTTCCAAAAAACTAATGGTTCTATGTTGTAGAGAATTCAATTTCATTCAGTTTTGGCTTTTGTTTCGCTTGATTTCGACTTCGAATGAGGAAGTTATGGCCATAGCAAGTTTTCGGAACTTTCATGGCTGAACTTGCTGTTTGGGGACGATGAACCCCATGCGCCCGGGAGGCCATGCGCCGGGAGGCCATGTGCCGTGAAGTCCCGGCAACGCATCCCTTAACTCCGAGCGTGTCATGCGCGTAGGTTCCCTACGCGCATGTATTGAAGACGCAACGTGAGTTTTCCATGCGCCGATTGTGCCGATTGGTGCAGGAATCCCATGCGCCGATTGGTGCAGGAATTCCATGCGCCGATTGGTGCAGGAATCCCATGCGCCGATTGTGCATGAATCCCATGCGCCGATTGCGCAGGAATCTCATGCGCCGATTGGTGCAGGAATCCCATGCGCCGATTGTGCAGGAATCTCATGCGCCGATTGGTGCAGGAATCCCATGCATCGATTGCGCAGGAATCTCATGCGCCGATTGTGCAGGAATTCACTGTTTTTGTCTGTTTAAGTTGTTTTGTAGTTAGAATCTTGAAAAACTCAAAACATGAAAGTTCTAGATCTTTTCCTTGGCTTCAAGAATATGTCACTAGTTATTTTATGCAAGTTTTTCTCATTTATGATAAGGTAAGAATAGAACACGAAAGTGGCCCGCTGTGGCACACTCTTGACAAGTAAACTGACATGATATGTCTCGACATGCCGTTATGACAGCTAGCCTGACATGACAAGTATAAGGACCTGGACACCGTAGACGATTGTGTTTGTACAAATAAACTGGTACTGTCTTGCATCATGTCTAGGATGGGGGTCCCTGAGTACCACGGTCAGGGATACCTACTGAAATTGACTAAGGTTAATTAACTAGAATGATTCAGTAGTCAAGAAGAGATTTTCAGCTACAGGCAATCCCGTTATCTGGGCGCATTCAGTGGACTTGTAGCCTACCGACGAGTAGGGTACATTTCCAGCACACAGTCACGTGTTGCATTCTTCATAAACATTCGACCTGGATAACCGGATGGTCTGCAGGGCTTGTGGCTATTGGGATAATCTCATTGCATCTTGCTAGTAACTAGGCCTGTGATAACCCTAGTTAGTTAAAAGTATCAAACCGTACTCTTGATTGGCCCTGATTGATTGGATGGAGTTTATTCCAGCTTAGTCTTACCCTGATCCTGTACAAGATTGTAATATGACATGATTTCTTGTATCGATAAATGATGGGATACCAAGTTCTGTTCAGATGAAGGGTTACAACCCCGGTCCTTGTTTGGTTTAAGGGTTGTAACTTGGCTATCGGAATAGTTCCATGGTTACCTTATCATATATCGTCCTGCTTATTGTGCTTGCCTTAACAATAACGATCGGGGGTCCAGTTCTATTCAGGCGAAGGGTTACAACCCCGGTCCTTGTTTGGTTTAAGGGTTGTAACCTGGCTCCCGGAGCAGTTCTATGTCCTCTCTTCGTTTATTGACTGATTGCAACCCCTTGTCATGCTCGTCATGTTTTACCTTTACTTCAATACCATGATTATTTATACTGGCCTTAACAATAAAGATCAGGGGTCCAGTTCTGTTCAGGCGAAAGGTTACAACGCCGGTCCATGTTTGGTTTAAGGGTTGTAACCTGGCTCCCAGAGCAGTTCTGTGTCCTCTCTTCATTTATTGTCTTCACTGTACCAATAGTATTTGAGACGGGTTTCTATTCAGGTGAAGGATTACAACCCCGATCCTTGTTTGGTTTAAGGGTTGTGACCTGGCTACTTGAATGGTTTCCTCGTACTCAGTTTACTGTTGTTATCTCTATATATCATTTCTTATTTATTATCTTTAATATTCTATTGTGATATACTGGTTTTAGTTCCTAAGTGAAGCCTCCTTTGTGGCACTTGCTCTTTCTGGGGTCTGACCCAGCTGATTTTGTATGGCCAGATATCGGAGCAGCACCAGAGGATCTACCGACCTTCCAGCCAGATGGTGACCACCAGGCGTAACCCTGGCAACGAGTGGGTTTTTTGTTGTTGTTGTTCTCCCACTTTATTGTAAAATTTTTCTTTTGTGGCGTTTAGCCGGCGAGCACGTGTTAGCTCGTATTGCATCCTTATTTACTGTCTGCCTACGGGCTGTAACATGATTGACAAATCCTATGGTTGATCATGTATTGACTAAAACTCTTGCTAGTCCTGACATTTTGTACGACTAGCTTCATGATCATCCAATATGTAATGTATGGGACGCCTTACTATTGTATATTGATGCTCTAATATCTTGTGACTGTTACTACTTGCTTGTGATTGAGACAATAGGCTTTTTCTTGACCATAGGAGACTGATGGATTGTAGTTAAACCCTCATATATCTAGACAGCCGTGACCGTATAGTGACGTGGGTTCCATTTTCTTATATGTAGCTGGCTATGTCTGCCCCCGCTCTCCAGTATTCTGGTTCTGGGATGTGACATGGTTTTAGTGGTGGCCCATGCAGGTCTTGTAAATCAAGATATGTGAGGGTTTACCGAACAGATGTCTCAATCAATACTCGCCCTTGATCTCCGCTCGTATCTTCTGAATCCCTGTAATCTTGACCTGATCACATGCTAGTATCGTTGATCTGTCCTGGTCCTTCCTTATTGTTTCCTATGTCGTCTTCTTCAGCGACATTGTTCCTGGACCTGCCGATCAGCAAGGCGAAGCACCTCCCGCGGACCAGCAGCAACCTGGAGATCATGCCCAGCATTCAGGAGTAGCCTCCAGAGTCGTGCCCACCGAAGGAGAACTACCAGTTCAGCCTGTCCAGCCAGCAGAGCATGATGATGGCACTTTGGTGGGTCTCATCAGGACGCTATTAGCTTCCCAGGATCGGCGCGGAGATGCCTTGCACCAGGCGGTGGCAGATGCTTTGACCAGAGGAGGTCATCAGGGTAATAGCGCGGCCAACAGCTTCAAGCGCTTGAACCCTCCCTTCTTCGACGGCAGTGAAGATGCTATCGCTGCTGATGCTTGGCTTCAGGACACCGAGGTGATTCTAGAAGCAGCCAGGACTCCAGAAGCCGAAAAGGTGGCCGTAGTGCGCCTGCAGTTACTAGATCTTGCCCGCAGCTGGTGGGCAGCGCAGGCCGTTGGATTATTGGCACCCATTGCTTTGGCAGTATTCAGAGAGAGATTCCAGACCAAGTACTTCGATGTTGTAGCTCGGTACGATCTACAGACGAGGTTCACCAATCTGAAGCAGATGGGCAGGACGGTCGACGGATATGCGGCCGAGTTTTCGAGACTTAGTCGGTTTGCTCCCACCTTGGTAGCAACCGAGTTCGATAGAGCCCAGCGGTTCCAGCAGGGGCTCCATTTAGAGATCTTGTTGGTAGTGGAGCAGTTTGAGCATCAGACTTTTGATGCAGTATTGAGAGCAGCTAGGAGGCATGAGTATACCTCCCAGAGGATCGTGGATAGGACCGGAGGTCGGAAGCGATCTCACGGTCAGATGAATCAGTCATCAGCACCAGCCCCGGCAGCCAGGGCTTTGACCATTGGAGCTCCGAGACGGGCGGCCTCAGTGACGTCGGTTCAGCATTCTACCCCGACGCACCCTCAGCAGCAGAAGCAGTCTTCCGCAGTGGGATGTTCACACTGCGGGAAGCCAGGACATGTGGTATCAGAGTGTCGCAGAGCACAGGATTTGTGCTTGGTTTGTGGTGCCCCGGACCACAGGGTTGGGAACTGCCCGAATAGGGAGAGTTTGTCGGCCTTCTCTAGTCCTTCAGTTAGAGGACCAGCACCAGTCCAGCAGCAGCAGCAGCTACAGTACCCGTTTCCGAGGCCATTGGCGACGCAGGCCCAGGCATTCCAGCAGCAGAGACCGCAACAGTATGCCCAGGCCCAAGCCTTGATCCAGAGCAGGCAGAGGAATTTTCAACAGAGGGGACCCGCACCCAGAGGACATGGTCAAGTGCTGGCTTTGACCATGGGAGAAGAAGGAATTACACCAGGTGAGGTAGTGGCAGGTACTATTCTCGTCAACTCCTTTCCAGCTTCAGTATTATTTGATTTTGGTGCCTCGCATTCATTTATGTCTGCACGATTCGCGACACGGGTAGGACTGGAACTCGAGTCATTATCAGTAAGGCTCAATATACTTACTGGTAATGGACTTGTGGGAGTAGATAGGGTATTTTCCTCATGTCGGATCGTAGTTAGCGGTAGAGAATTTCCCGCTAGATTGATAGAGTTTTCGATGGCCGATTATGATGTGGTCTTAGGGATGGATTGGTTGAGGGACCAGTATGCTAGGATAGACTGCCATATCGGCAGGGTTATTTTTAGCATCCCAGGCGAGCCAGAGTTTTCCTTTTCCCGAGGTGAAGTTGAACCTTCTCCTCCAGTGTTGCGGATGGCAGTAGCAGCAGTACAGTTACCTCGGATAGTCGAAGAGTTTCCAGACGTTTTCCCAGAAGAGCTTCCAGGGATGCCACCAGAACGGGAGATCGAGTTCACCATCGACTTGATTCCCGGAACAGCCCCAGTGTCAGAGAGAGTCTACAGGATGGCACCGTCAGAGCTGGAGATATTGTACAAAATGATTGAAGAACTTAGAACCAAGGGATTCATTCGTGCAAGTGGATCACCTTGGGGAGCCCCGATGCTTCCTGTGAAAAAGAAGGATGGTACGTCCAGATTATGTGTTGACTATCGTACCTTGAACTCAGTGACAATCAAGAACAGATATCCTCTTCCGAGGATAGATGACTTGTTTGATCAACTCAAGGGGGCAGCTGTAGCGCCCCGCTTTCGATAGGCGACGGAACTTCATAATATGCTAGCGCCAAGTCAGATCGGCCGGGAACTTAGATGGCCATCTGACTCGATCGCTAAGCTTGGTAAACGTTAACGCCTTGCGGCATCGATTCAAATCGATTTGGACGGAAGTTACGAGAATCGATCCAACTAATGGAACGACTTCTGTTGGAATAAGTCCTAGATGGAGCGGGCTGCGTCTCGGCGAGTGAGCTCTCTATAAGAGTCCCTTCGACGGGACCGGACCGCTGTATGGTTTTCTTGGAGCTTTGCCGCTGGGTTTGATGAAGTGCTTTCGCGTCGTTTTCATGGATGCAATTACAATTTTGATGCAAGGGAAAAAGAAGGAATTCTAACAAAGCGTTGGTGCCATTGCAGGAGCTCGCGTAACTAAGGATTGACGTTGCGTAGCACTTGGACGATCGGCACGAAGGAAAGTAATCGGTGGGTGATTCGGCCCCTTCTTTTCTACTCTGTCCCGCACACTTATTCCTTGCTTCAAATTCATTCAAATCGAACGATGCCAAGTTAATTGCATGCCAATCCACTAAGTCCAAGAACTCGGGAAAAATTATCGATTTAGAGAAATTTACTCTGAAAATACAAGTCTATCACATAAACCAGAAAGTTTAAGGTTCTAGTAAAAAGATAGACTATTTTACCTGCTGCAAAATATTATGAAACGTCGATCATGGGTTATGATGCCTCGGACAATTTGGTATCCACGGGACGCTAAATCGGTGTACGGCTTTGGGGAAAATGAATCGTTGCATGAGTTACGAGAAATGATAATGTCGTTCGATACTATCCGCGCTATACAAAACTGTTCGCATATATGAAACTATTCGCACATAGGCATGGTCATGGACAGCTTGTGCACAAGTTCGTTTTCCTCGAAACGGTATCCGGGGCATCGGAACCGATTCGTCCTAGGAGGAATAATTTATCGTACTTCGGCGCGAGGCATGCGGGACCTTCAGTAAGGCTTACAACCTAGGCTGAACGGGTTGCATCGCATGCCAACTTCGATTAAGTCCCTAGTGGTGCGTAGCACCAATGACCGCATATAAGATAGTTGCATGCTCACCTATTGTCTTATGCAGGTGTAAATATTATCTCTGTTTTCATGCAGGGACGAGCACGACCGTGGTAAGAAATATGATAAACTGCGATGTTATGTTGTATGCTTTAATACTCAAAGACGGCTATTGAATATGAACTGAATTCATTTAGTTCTAATAGAAAGACAACTCTAAAGCATGCCTATCCTAACAATCAGAGTCGGTTTAGACGAGTTGGTTCGTCTCGTCCACTTAGCAAGTGTGCTAATCCCCTCCCCCAATTTTCCCAGGTGCGGCGGGCGCTCCAACCTAAAACGAAGCTGAAGTGCGGAGAGGCATTTTGAAGCTCTTCCTATACTGAAGTATTTTGAAGCCAATTCAAGTCGACGGCTTATGTATAAAGGGGCGAATGTATGGGACGGCAAGCGTAGTTCAGGCAACTTGTCGAATGTATTTTCTTCCTGTTTTCAATCAATGTAGCCGCAACGACATCCAATGTAAATTACGACTTGCACTTCGTTGCAAGCTATGAATGAAAAGCATTTTTATCTTCCTATACTGTGTCTTATATTCTGATGTGATTTGTGAAGTTTCTACTTGGCGTATTAATATCAAAATTAAAAGATAACCGTTTGAGAACTTGTCATCTTGCCTTGCACGAGCGCAACTCCAGGCTCGTGCGGCATCACGCCTTAGCGAGGACGATCGAATCGGCAAAATTAACATCGGGGACGAACGTTACCGACTCGGGGCGTGACAAATTGGTATCAGAGCTCAGTTATGTTTCCTCGGATTTTCGAAATATGTTTCATTGTTGGAATGTCCGTTGCGATGGCTTGATTGAATGCTTGTCGGCATGCTGCATGAAATACAAGTTCCATACAGGTAAGCCCGTAGATATTTTTGAAAAATACTAACGGGTTTATACTGTTTGTAGGAATGACTAAGCGAGATAAGAAAATCGCCGGCCCAACAACCCAAACTGTAAATAGTACGTCGAGCACAAAAAACACTGAGCCTAACGAGACGACTATGCAGAAGATGCTACAGTTGATGGAACTGCAGCAGCAGCAGCTTCAGACACAATTCAAAGCCCAATTTGATACGCAACAAAAACAGATGAATGCCCTGACTCAGATAGTGAGCAGAATGGCAGGCAATACCAAGACGACGGACGAAGAGCCCGAGGAAAAGCAAGGTGATCAAGAAGAAGACGAGGAGGAAGATGGCTCCCCGCAAATGATGAACTCTCCTTCCATGTTCAAAGTGAAGGAGTTCCGCAAAATGAATCCGCCGAAGTTCAACGGCCGAGCAGAGCCCGACGTGATAGTAGGATGGCTCGCAGAGGTGGAGGACTTGTTCGATCTCCTTTGCATCGAAGGGTCCCAGAGGGTGGCCTGTGCGGCGCTGTAGTTACAACTACGAGCACATGACTGGTGGGCGAAGAAGAAACAAGAGATCTGTGAAACCGATTCCAACAGAAAGATTTCTTGAGAAATGTTCAAGACAGCCTTTCTTGAGCAGCACGTTCCTCGTGCCATCCGTCGACAGAAGGCGGACGAGTTCATGATGTTGAGGCAGGAGAATATGAGTGTTGAAGATTATGATGCAAGCTTCTCGAAACTTGCAAAATTTGTCGATGCCTTCCTGCCTAACAAAGAAGAATGGTGTGAGCGTTTTCAGCAAGGCCTCAACGAAGAACTGCGTAGGGACGTCATGAACCAACGATGCCAAACTTATCGTGAATCCTACGAAGCCGCACTTGATAGTGAGCGAATCTTCGGCCGTATGTCACAAAGGGCCGTGCCTGTCGTTCGCAACAACTTCAACAAGCGTCCTAATGACGTTGGAGGATCGGGAGTACCAAAGCGTCCAAACACGTCTGAAAATCGTGGTCACTTTACCGCAGTAAATTGCAACAGATGCGACAAGCGTGGGCACCGAGCACCCGATTGTAGACTGAGAATATGCTTCAAGTATGGCGAGCTAGGCCACTTCAATCAATATTGTCAGGCGGGGAAGCCGAATCAACAAAATCTGCCGAGGAACGTTCCGAATCCGCATAAAATGTCGATACTGCAAGGCGCAAATGCGGTGCCCGTCAACCAGCAGAACCAACGCCACGGAGCTCAAGGCCGAGTTTATGCCTTAACTCGGGACGAGGCGTACGCGTCCGATACTGTTGTAACAGGTATATTACTCTACAAAAGTATACCTGCACGAGTCCTATTCGATTTGGGTGCGACGTATAGCTTTATATCTGCTGATTTTGTGAAAGAAAATAAAATAACGATGCAATCACTAGATATAAATATTAGCGTTAGCACTCCGTCGGAAGTCGATATGCCTGCGAACTTTATTTGTAGGGATGGCCACATTTGCGTCGGGGGAAGATATCTATCCTTGGATGCCGTCGTGCTAGACATCAAAGATTACGACATAATCCTGGACATGGATTGGTTGGGCGCTTGTCTTGCAACGATCGAGTGCGCGGAGAAAATAGTGGTGTTTCGCCTTCCTGGCAAGACAGAGTTCTCATATTCGTGCGGTACGGCCTCGAAGACGGCGATGATGGTGTCGGCAATCTCGGCAAGGCGTATGCTACGTTCCGGCTGTGCGGGATACTTGGCATCAGTTCGAGACACGCGGACGGATAATACAAACACAATGCAGACTGATGTTTTGGCAGATTTTCCTGACGTTTTTCCTGACGAGATGCTCGGGATGCCGCCGGATCAAGAAATTGAATTCAGCATCGACACCTTTCCGGATACACGGCCGATATCAAAGACGCCTTACCGAATGGCTCCAGCAGAACTGAAGGAGCTGAAGGTGCAATTACAAGAGTTGCTAGACCGCGGATTTATTCGCCCTAGCGTCTCTCCGTGGGGAGCTCCCGTACTGTTCGTGAAGAAGAAGGATGGGTCGTTGTGGCTATGCATCGACTATCGGGAACTCAACAAGGCGACCGTGCGAAACAAACATCCTTTGTCGCAGATCGATGACTTGTTTGACCAACTGCAAGGCACGGTAATATTTTCAAAAATCGATCTTCGTTCAGGCTATCATCAATTGAAGATCAAGTCCGACAACATATCAAAGTCTGCCTTCCGCACTCGATATGGTCATTACGAATTCCTCGTCATGCCGTTCGGTTTGACGAATGCCCCAGCCGCGTTCATGGATCTGATGAACCGAGTCTTCCGACCTCAAATAGATAAATTTGTAGTCGTATTCATCGACGATATCCTTATCTACTCAAAGAATCGTGAAGAACATGCGGAACATTTGAAGACGGTACTGCAGATTCTGCGTGAAAATAAATTGTACGCCAAGCAGAGTAAGTGCGAGTTCTGGATGAGTAGCGTGACATTCCTCGGGCACGTAATCTCTGCCGAAGTTGTCGCGGTGGACCCAAAGAAGATTGATGCGGTGGTGGATTGAAAACGACCTGCCTCGGCTAACGACATTCGGAGTTTCCTGGGCTTAGCGGGCTACTACCGTCGATTCGTGTGAAGCTTTTCAAAACTAGCGTCGCCTCTGACTCGCCTCACCCAGAAGGGAGTAGTATTTGAATGGAGCGATGACTGTGAATCCAGCTTCCAAGAGTTGAAGCGACGGCTCGTCTCAGCTCCAATCCTTGTACTTCCAGACGGTCCAGAAGGCTTTCAGATATTCAACGACGCGTCGGGAACTGGCCTCGGGTGCGTACTCATGCAGAGAGACAAAGTCATCTCCAACGCTTCATGGCAGTTGAAGCAGCACGAGAAAACCCGACGCATGACCTAGAATTGGCGGCGATCGTCTTTGCATTGAAGTTATGGCGGCACTACCTCTATGGCGTGGCATGCAGAATCTACACAGATCATAAAAGCCTGAAGTACTTATTTACGCAACGGGAACTCAACCTACGACAGCGACGTTGGCTCGAACTCATAAAAGATTACGAGCTAACGATCGAGTATACACCGGGCAAAGGAAACATGGTGGCCGACGCACTCAACAGAATGTTTATGGGAACACTGACCATAAATAAGGAGATAAAGCGAGACCTTGAAGCGATGGGTATCGAACTCGGAATTGAGTATCGACACCTGTACCTAGCTCAACTGAAGTTAGGATCGAGCCTGCTTAGCAAGATAAAGACCGTACAGGGGGACGACTCATTCCTGAAGAAAATACGCGAGCTGATTTCAACGGGAAGGGCGACTGACTTTGCGGAAGACGGAGACGGGACGATGCGACTAAAGGGAAGGCTCTGCATTTCTGAAACTGCCGAACTCAGAAAAGAAATTCTGACGGAGGCACACTATGCGAAGTACTCGTTACATCCTGGAAGCACCAAGATGTACAAGGACTTGCGCACAAACTTTTGGTGGCACGACATGAAGAAAGACGTGGCTACGTTCGTATCGCAATGCATGGCGTGTCAGCAGGTGAAGGCGGAACACCAACGGCCAGGCGGTGAGCTGCAGAACATCCCCATTCCCGAGTGGTAGTGGGACAATATCTCGATGGATTTCATTGTGGGATTTCCGAAGACGCCGCGGGGGAATGACGCGATTTGGGTCATTATTGATAGATTGACCAAGTCGGCTCACTTCATCACAATTAAAGTAGGATGGAGCGTCGATCGGTTAGCACAAATCTACGTCGATGAGATTGTTCGACTGCACGGGGTACCGGCCTCTATAATTTTGGACAGAGACGGGCGATTCCTATCGTATTTCTGGACGAGCCTCCAAGCGGCGATGGGGACCAAATTGAACTTTAGTTCGGCATACCATCCCCAAACAGACGGTCAGACGGAGAGGGTAAATCAGATCCTAGAAGACATGCTGCGTCTGTGTGCGATCGACCTAAAAACTAGTTGGGATACGCATTTGCCGCTTGCGGAGTTTGCGTATAACAACAGTTATCAGTCGAGCATTCAGATGGCTCCATACGAAGCGCTCTACAGGAGAAAGTGCCATTCGTCGATATGCTGGGATGAAGTCGGAGAGCGACAAGTGCTTGGACCAGAACTGGTGGAGCAGGCCGTCGAAAAGGTCCGCTTGATTCGAGATAGACTCTGCATCGCACAAAGTCGACAAAAGAGCTACGCAGATCTTCGTCGACGTTCGCTAGAGTTCTTGGCCGGGGACCATGTGTTTCTCAAAGTAACGCCCATGCGCGGTGTGATGCGGTTCGGCGTTAAAGGCAAGTTGAGCCCGAGATTTGTTGGCCCCTTCGAGATCATTGAGCGAGTTGCGACGGTCGCTTATCGGATCGCACTACCTCCTGCCTTAGCTGATGTGCACGATGTTTTCCACGTTTCACAACTTCGAAAATACGTGCACGATCCAAGTCATATGGTTAGCTTCGATCAGTTGGAGCTACGTACTGACTTGTCTTACTCGGAGGAGCCTATTCAAATTTTAGACCGCAAGGAAAAGGTGCTGCAAAACCGGTCGATGTCCTTAGTCCGCGTGCTTTGGCGGAACCATTCAGTCGAGGAGTCGACATGGGAGATGGAGGCAGAGATGAAAGAGAAGTATCCCGCGTTGTTTGTCTAAATTAAGGTCAGACCCTTGTTCTTAAGTTTCGGGACGAAACTTTTTCTTAGTGGTATATGCGTCCCATGGGCACCAAATTGTCCGAGGCATCATAACCCATGATCGACGTTTCATAATATTTTACAGCAGGTAAAATTGTCTATCTTTTTACTAGAACCTTAAACTTTCTGGTTTATGTGATAGACTTGTATTTTCAGAGTGAATTTCTCTAAATCAATACTTTTTTCCGAGTTCTTGGACTTAGTGGATTGGCATGCAATTAACTTGGCATCGTTCGATTTGAATGAATTTGAAGCAAGGAATAAGTGTGCAGGACAGAGTAGAAAAGAAGGGGCCGAATCACCCACCGATTACTTTGCTTCGTGCCGATCGTCCAAGTGCTACGCAACGTCAATCCTTAGTTACGCGAGCTCCTGCAATGGCACCAACGCTTTGTTAGAATTTCTTCTTTTTCCCTTGCATCGAAATTATAATTGCATCTATGAAAACGACGCGAAAGAACTTCATCAAGCCCAGCGGCAAAGCTCCAAGAAAACCATACAGCGATCCGGTCCCGTCGAAGGGACTCTTATAGAGAGCTCACTCGCCGAGACGCAGCCCGTTGCATCTAGGACTTATTCCAACAGAAGTCGTTCCATTAGTTGGATCGATTCTCGTAACTTCCGTCCAAATCGATTTGAATCGATGCCGCAAGGCGTTAACGTTTACCAAGCTTAGCGATCGAGTCAGATGACCATCTAAGTTTCCGGCCGATCTGACTCGGCGCTAGCATATTATGAAGTTCCGTCGCCTATCGAAAGCGGGGCGCTAAATCGGTGTACGGCTTTGGAGAAAATGAATCGTTACATGAGTTGCGAGAAATGATAATGTCGTTCGATACTATCCACGCTATACAAAACTGTTCGCATATATGAAACTATTCGCACATAGGCATGGTCATGGACAGCTTGTGCACAAGTTCGTTTTCCTCGAAATGGTATCCGGGGCATCGGAACCGATTCGTCCTAGGGGGAATAATTTATCGTGCTTCGGCGCGAGGCATGCGGGACCTTCAGTAATGCTTGCAACCTAGGCTGAACGGGTTGCATCACATGCCAACTTCGATTAAGTCCCTAGTGGTGCGTAGCACCAATGACCGCATATAAGATAGTTGCATGCTCACCTATTGTCTTATGTAGGTGTAAATATTATCTCTGTTTTCATGCAGGGACGAGCACGGCCGTGGTAAGAAATATGATAAACTGCGATGTTATGTTGTATGCTTTAATACTCAAAGACGGCTATCGAATATGAACTGAATTCATTTAGTTCTAATAGAAAGACAACTCTAAAGCATGCCTATCCTAACAATCAGAGTCGGTTTAGACGAGTTGGTTCGTCTCGTCCACTTAGCAAGTGTGCTAATCCCCTCCCCCAATTTCCCCAGGTACGGCGGGCGCTCCAATCTAAAACGAAGCTGAAGTGCGGAGAGGCATTTTGAAGCTCTTCCTATACTGAAGTATTTTGAAGCCAATTCAAGTCGACGGCTTATGTATAAAGGGGCGAATGTATGGGACGGCAAGCGTAGTTCAGGCAACTTGTCGAATGTATTTTCTTTCTGTTTTCAATCAATGTAGCCGCAATGGCATCCAATGTAAATTACGACTTCCACTTCGTTGCAAGCTATGAATGAAAAGCATTTTTATCTTCCTATACTGCGTCTTATATTCTGATGTGATTTGTGAAGTTTTGACTTGGCGTATTAATATCAAAATCAAAAGATAACCGTTTGAGAACTTGTCATCTTGCCTTGCACGAGCGCAACTCCAGGCTCGTGCGGCATCACGCCTTAGCGAGGACGATCGAATCGGTAAAATTAACATCGGGGACGAACGTTGCCGACTCGGGGCGTGACAGCAGTAGTGTTCTCGAAGATCGACTTACGGTCAGGATACCATCAGATCATAGTCAGAGAGCAGGACATCCCGAAGACAGCTTTCAGATCCCGATATGGGCATTGGGAGTTCCTTGTTATGCCATTTGGAGCAACCAATACGTCGGCTGTATTCATGGACCTCATGAATCGTATCTTTATGCCTTATTTGGATCAGTTTGTAATTATGTTCCTAGATGACATCCTGGTCTACAGCAAGAGTGAAGCGGAGCACGAGCAGCACCTCAGAGTTGTTCTTCAGATTCTCAGAGAGCACCAGTTGTATGTCAAGTTCAGTAAATGCGAGTTCTGGCTCGATCGTATTTCGTACTTGGGCCATATCATCACCCGAGGAGGGGTTGAAGTGGATCCCCAGAAGATCGTGGCCATTGAAACATGGCCAGTGCCTAGCACGGTTGCAGAAGTTCGCAGTTTTCTTGGATTGGCCGGCTACTACCGTCGATTTGTTTCGGATTTTGCTCGAATTTTAGCACCATTGACCCAGTTGACCCGCAAGGATGTACAGTTTATTTGGACAGCAGAGTGCCAGGATTCTTTTGAGAAGTAGAAGCGAGGCTTGATGACGGCACCCATTCTCACGCTTCTAGATGGAACCGGAGGATTCTCAGTATATTGTGATGCTTCAGGCAGAGGTTTAGGATGTGTTCTGATGTAGCATGGGAAGGTAATAGCTTATGCGTCACGATAACTTCGTGATCATGAGAGAAATTACCCAACCCATGACTTGGAGCTGGCAGCAGTAGTGTTTGTACTTAAGCTTTGGAGGCACTACTTGTACGGAGATAGGGTGGAGATTTTCACCGACCACAAGAGCCTGAAGTATGTTTTCACCCAGAAGGATCTCAACATGCGTCAGAGGAGGTGGCTGGAGCTACTTGTGGATTATGATGTAAACTTGCAGTATCATCCTGGGAAGGCCAACGTCGTTGCAGATACATTGAGCAGGAGAGCCGGAGTTTATTTCCTAACAGCACAACCAGAGCTGTTAGCCGATCTTCAGAAGATGGGTATAGAAGTTGTTCTCCCTTCCAGTGTGGCATTGATGGCCAGCATGCAAGTTCAGTCCACTATAGTCGAGAGGATCCAGATGGCGCAGTCAGCAGATTCCAAGCTTCAGCGACTCAGAACAGAGTGTGAGGCAGGACGAAGACCAGATTTATGTATCCATGAAGACGGTACACTTCGACATAGGAAGCGTCTTTGTGTACCCAGTGGAGATATCAGACAGGAGATCATGACGGAGGCTCACAGTTCACAGTATTCCATTCATTCCGGCGGTACGAAGATGTACCGTGATATTCATCAGCACTTTTGGTGGAATGGCATGAAGAGGAAGATAGCCCGGTTTGTCTCTCGATGTTTGGTTTGCCAACAAGTTAAGGCTGAACATCAGAAGCCAGCTGGACTACTTCAGCCCTTGCCAATTCCAGAATGGAAGTGGGAGCATATAACCATGGATTTTGTGACTGGATTGCCTAAATCCCCGACTGGCAGAGACGCTATTTGGGTTATAGTTGACCGGCTCACGAAGGTGGCCCACTTTCTCCCGTTCAGAGTTGGTCAGTCGACGGCTCAGCTAGCGGAGATGTATCTCCGACAGATTGTCAGATTGCACGGTGTACCAGTCAGTATTACCTCGGACAGAGATTCCAGATTTACGTCGCACTTTTGGCGTAGCCTGCAGGAGAGTTTGGGGACTCGCCTCCTGTTCAGCTCAGCATATCACCCACAGACAGATGGCCAGTCGGAACGCACGATCCAGACTCTTGAAGATATGTTGCGGTCATGTACACTCGACTTCGGTGGTTCGTGGGAAGATCACGTGCACCTGGTGGAGTTCTCGTACAACAACAGTTTCCAGGCCAGTATCCAGATGGCACCGTTCGAGGCACTGTATGGTAGGAAGTGTCGATCCCCGCTAGCCTGGGATGATATTGGAGAGAGGCAGATGCTTGGTCCGGAAATGATTGCTCAGACCGTTGAAGGGGTCAGAAGAGTCAGAGATCATCTTCGAGTTGCTCAAGATCGCCAGCGTCATTGGGCCGATTCCCATCGGCGACCCCTTGAATTCTCAGTCGACGACCATGTATTCCTGAGGATTTTGCCTAACCGTGGCGTCATTCATTTCGGCGTACGGGAAAAGCTTAGTCCTAGGTATATAGGACCGTTCGATATTCTGGAGCGAGTAGGTGATGTGTCCTATCGTCTCGCTCTTCCGCCGTCGTTAAGAGAGGTGCATGACGTGTTCCATGTATCTCAACTACAACGGTATATCCCAGACCCGAGCCATATCCTGGATCATTCGGAATTGGTTGTTGGTACCAATCTTTCGTATGAGGAGAGGCCCGTGTCCATATTGGACCGTAGAGAGAAGATACTCAAGAGCAAGACTATTAGTTTTGTCCGTGTTGCTTGGGGTCATCACTCTTTGTGTGAGTCGACGTGGGAGCGTGAGGATGATATCCGATCGCGATATCTCGACCTATTTGACTCGTAAGGTATATTGTCTTCCTTATGCCTTATGCTTTCAATTCCTTGCTTGAATAAATGACTGCATGATAGACTGCTTGTTATAGCTTACGATTATTATAGCTTGTCCTCGCAATTCTAGCCTCTTGATTAAATTCTGAGGACGGAATTCTTTTAAGGAGGGTAGAGTTGTAATTCCTGTAGTTCGTATTACGTATCTTGGAATACGTGTACGTATTTCCTCTTATATTGCGTATCTCTTGGCTTAGCTCAGTTTATTTTGGGTTGGTTCGGCTAGGCTTGGGTTGCCTTAGTTCATCATGAACCAAGGGGAGAACCCCTACCTACCACCCCCATCATCCTTTATTAACCCATTCTTTCATTCTCTCTCTTCATTACTCTTCTTCATCTCCACATTTACTTCTACACCTACCAGAGAGAGAGAGAGAGAGAGAGCTTAGGCAAGTGCAAACTTGCTTCATGATGGATCTCATATTTTATTATTCCATTCTCTTCCTTACTTGATTCTAAGATACTTTAGAACTTGGCATTTTCCATTTTTATGGTTATATTTTTGTAGATCTAAGTTTTAAGTTCCTTCTTGTTTAGTTTTCTTGGTTTTGATCTCTAAAAACTTGGTATTTCCAAAAACTAATGGTTCTATGTTGTAGAGAATTCAATTTCATTCAGTTTTGGCTTTTGTTTCGCTTGATTTCGACTTCGAATGAGGAAGTTATGGCCATGGCAAGTTTTCGGAACTTTCATGGCTGAACTTGCTGTTTGGGGACGATGAACCCCATGCGTCCGGGAGGCCATGCGCCGGGAGGCCATGTGCCGTGAAGTCCCGGCAACGCATCCCTTAACTCCGAGCGTGTCATGTACGTAGGTTCCCTACGCGCATGTATTGAAGACGCAACGTGAGTTTCCCATGCGCCGATTGCGCCGATTGGTGCAGGAATCCCATGCGTTGATTGTGCAGGAATCCCATGCGCCGATTGGTACAGGAATCTCATGCGCCGATTGGTGTAGGAATTCCATGCACCGATTGTGCAGGAATCCCATGCGCCTATTGTGCAGGAATCTCATACGCCGATTGGTGCAGGAATCCTATGCGCCGATTGCGCAGGAATCTCATGCGCCGATTGGTGCAGGAATCCCATGCGCCGATTGCGCAGGAATCTAATGCGCCGATTGTACAAAAATTCACTGTTTTTGCCTGTTTAAGTTGTTTTGTAGCTAGAATCTTGAAAAACTCAAAACATAAAAGTTGTAGATCTTTTCCTTGGCTTCAAGAATATGTCACTAGTTATTTTATGCAAGTTTTTCTCATTTATGATAAGGTAAGAATAGAACACGATAGTGGCCCGCTGTGGCACACTCTTGACAAGTAAACTGACATGATATGTCTCGACATGCCGTTATGACAGCTAGCCTGACATGACAAGTATAAGGACCTGGACACCGTGGACGATTGTGTTTGTACAAATAAATTGGTACTGTCTTGCATCATGTCTAGGATGGGGGTCCCTGAGTACCACGGTCAGGGATACCTACTGAAATTGACTAAGGTTAATTAACTAGAATGATTCAGTAGTCATGAAGAGATTCCCAGCTACAGGCAATCCCGTTATCTGGGCGCATTCAGTGGACTTATAGCCTACCGACGAGTAGGGCACATTTCCAGTACACAGTCACGTGTTGCATTCTTCATAAACATTCGACCTGGATAACCGAATGGTCTGCAGGGCTTGTGGCTATTGGGATAATCTCATTGCATCTTGCTAGTAACTAGGCCTGTGATAACCCTAGTTAGTTAAAAGTATCAAGCCGTACTCTTGATTGGCCGTGATTGATTGGATGGAGTTTATTCCAGCTTAGTCTTACCTGATCCTGTAAAAGATTGTAATATGACATGATTTCTTGTATCGATAAATGATGGGATACCAAGTTCTGTTCAGATGAAGGGTTACAACCCCGGTCCTTGTTTGGTTTAAGGGTTGTAACTTGGCTATCGGAATAGTTCCATGGTTACCTTATCATATATCGTCCTGCTTATTGTGCTTGCCTTAACAATAACGATCGGGGGTCCAGTTCTGTTCAGGCGAAGGGTTACAACCCCGGTCCTTGTTTGGTTTAAGGATTGTAACCTGGCTCCCGGAGCAGTTCTATGTCCTCTTTTCGTTTATTGACTGATTGCAACCCCTTGTCATGCTCGTCATGTTTTACCTTTACTTTAATACCATGATTATTTATACTGGCCTTAACAATAAAGATCAGGGGTCCAGTTCTGTTCAGGCGAAGGGTTACAACCCCGGTCCTTGTTTGGTTTAAGGGTTGTAACCTGGCTCCCGGAGCAGTTCTGTGTCCTCTCTTCGTTTATTGTCTTCACTGTACCAATAGTATTTGAGACGGATTT
Source organism: Iris pallida (assembly GCA_029216955.1). Lineage (NCBI taxonomy): Eukaryota > Viridiplantae > Streptophyta > Magnoliopsida > Asparagales > Iridaceae > Iris > Iris pallida. The sequence goes on along the minus strand of JANAVB010017194.1, from coordinate 2,944,520 downwards.
CTATTCAGGTGAAGGATTACAACTCCGGTCCTTGTTTGGTTTAAGGGTTGTGACCTGGCTACTTGAATGGTTTCCTCGTACTCAGTTTACTGTTGTTATCTCTATATATCATTTCTTATTTATTATCTTTAACATTCTATTGTGATATACTGGTTTTAGTTCCTAAGTGAAGCCTCCTTTGTGGCACTTGCTCTTTCTGGGGTCTGACCCAGCTGGTTTTGTATGGCCAGATATCGGAGCAGCACCAGAGGATCTACCGATCTTCCAGCCAGATGGTGACCACCAGGCGTAACCCTGGCAACGAGTGGGTTTTTTTTGTTGTTGTTCTCCCACTTTATTGTAAAATTATTCTTTTGAGGCGTTTAGCCGGCGAGCACGTGTTAGCTCGTATTGCATCCTTATTTACTGTCTGCCTACGGGCTATAACATGATTGACAAATCCTAGGGTTGATCATGTATTGACTAAAACTCTTGCTAGTCCTGACATTTTGTACGACTAGCTTCATTATCATCCAATATGTAATATATGGGACGCCTTACTATTGTATATTGATGCTCTAATATCTTGTGACTGTTACTACTTGCTTGTGATTGAGACAATAGGCTTGTTCTTGACCATAGGAGACTGATGGATTGTAGTTAAACCCTCATATATCTAGACAGTCGTGACCGTATAGTGACGTGGGTTCCATTTCCTTATACGTAGCTGGCTATGTCTGCCCCCGCTCTTCAGTATTCTGGTTCTGGGGCGTGACAATATTAAATCCCAACCACTGCTGGATGTGAATTTTCTTTGGATTCCCCATAAAATTCCACTCTCAATAATGCTCATCCACAACCATTATGAGTGCAAACCCCACTCTTTGGATTCCCCATAAAACCCCAATCTCAATAATGATCATTCCCCATAAAACCCCACTCTCAATAATGCTCATCCACAACCATTATGAGTGCAAACCCCACTCTTTGGATTCCCCATAAAACCCCACTCGTAATAATGTTCATCCACAACCGTTGATTCACCAAGATTAAATCCCAACCACTCTTTATCTTGGCACAGTCAGCCCTAGTATTCAAAAACCTTTGTGTTTTGTATAATATATATATTTATATATATATATATATATATTAAAAAAATATATATATTATTTTTTTAATATATATATATAACTCGTTGTTATGGATTCTTTCAAAAAAAAACTTGTTGATATGGAGAAAATGGTTTTATTTGATGCATATTTGTTTTGGAGGATATTTCTTTGTCTATCATTGTTAGATTATATTTGGAACTAACGTAAATATGGTCCATAAGTCCAATCGTGTAGACACTATATATTGTAGACAGCCCTCATCAATAAAAAGGAAGGCATTATTATTTCCTACATGGTATCAGAGCCTCTAGAAAAATTCTAGCCGCCAAAACCTATACACCTCCACCGGATCCCGGCGCCCGACTGTACCGGCCGGCCCTTACCCGCGGATCCCGCGACTGACCGCGACAAAAACTGCCACCGACCCAGATCCGTCGCTCCCGCGCCTGACCGCGCCAGATCCGGCGCCGACCACGGCAGCCCCGATCGCGGCAGATCCGGCGCCCCCTGCGCAGACCCCTACGCGCCAGATCCGACGCCTGCGCCGACCCCTACGCGCCTGTGTCGACCCCTACACGGCAGATCTGGAGCCAACTACGCGCCGACCCCTACGCACCTGCGCCCCGGAGCCCCCTACATGTCGACCCCTATGTGCCTGCGCTGACCCCTACGTGCCAGATCCGGCGCCTCCGACCCCTACGCGCCAGATCCGGCGCCCCGATCACGGCCGATTCGCCGCCGACCCCGTCCATCAGCGGCCGATTTGCCGCTCGTTCGACCGATCTATCGGAGTTGTACAAAATTTTGTACACCCGACATCCGCGATGGCTGATGATGCTGCGTCCGGCTACTCCATTGCGACTGGTGGCGGCGGTGCACACAACCCAAATTATCCTAATCCGAAGGATCCATATTTTCTGAGCTTTGCTGATCAACCAGGAAATATTATTACTCTTATTGTTTTCCGTGGACCGAACTATGCTGAGTGGTCTCGGTCGATACGTCTCTCCCTGATCTCTAAGCGAAAGATCACTTTTCTGGAAGGTACTGAAAGCAAACCTGTTAATGATGCTAGTAAATTACTTGATTGGAGATGTGTGCAAGCGCTATTGGTTCAATGGGTTCTTAATACCATTGATCTGTCTCTGAAGAAATCTTTGCCGTACTTTAAGGAGGTTTATCCATTGTGGAACTTGTTGGAGAAAAGATTTGTTGTTAGTAATGGCACTAGGAAGCAACAAATTAAGGTGACTTTGGCTGAGTGTAAACAAACGACTTCGATGTCTGTGAAAACCTACTTTGGAAATTTGCAATCTTTGTGGGATAAAGAAGCTGCTTATTTTCTATTGCCTACTTGTACCTGTGGTGAACTTGCTGCAATGCTACAGGCTATGAGGGATGAAGACCACTTTCAGGACTTTATGTATAGGTTGAATGCTGAGTTGTATGGTCATACCCGATCTAATCTTCTGGCTCAGGATCCTCAGCCAAGTTTAGATCGAGCATACCAGGCAGTCCGTGAGAAGGAGGATATGCGAAAATCTCAGGTCCAATCCGCTGCTGAGGAGGTGTTGGCGCTGGCTATCAAGACTTCACCTCGTCTTTCTACTATTTCTAATAGTAGAACCTCAGATTCCCGGGACAAATCAGGTATGATCTGTACTCATTGCAAGAAAATACTTCATGATGTTGCAACTTGCTTTGCCAAGATTGGCTATCCAGAGTAGTGGGAGACTCGTCCTCGGCGTGAGGGCAGACGTGGTGCTGGTGGTGGCAGAGGTCCGGCACCACAGCAGAGATTGTTGACACAAAGTCACAGTCAACCAAATATTGACTACATTGACTAAATAATGTCTGTATTAATTCAATACGACACACGACGTCTGCATTCCGTTCAAGACAGACGACAGCTCAGTCTCCGGTTCTCAGTATGTTTTCGAGTCTGTATTTTATATTTTCATTGAGTCTAGACTTGTGTACTCTGAGTCATGCTGAGCTCTTGACACTTAGTCTACAGCCTACCCAAAATCCTAAGCTCCACTGAACCAAACACTGCCCAAAAATCCCCTTTGAACCACTCTGTGCTCTGGAGACAGAGTTCGGGCCGAACTCTGCCTCCACACAGAGTTCGGGCCGAACTCTGTCTCCTAGAAATCAGGAACCCTAATTTTAGGGTTAGCTGGTTGCTAGTTGTCCAACGGCCAAATATTTGAATTTTCCTACCCGAATTCTGGCCGAATTCTGCCTATAAAAATACTATAAATAGGGCATGAATTTTCTCATTCTAAACCATCCAATCTTCTCTTCTCTTCTCTCTTATAGCTGAAATAAGCATACCCTTCCCATTTACTAGCCACAAGCCTCCTAAGTCTCGAGTGCTCAGCATCTCTCAGTTAGGATTCTTGTGCAAGAGTCGAAGAAGTCGCTTGGACAATTCCAAGCAAATTGCCACTGCGATCCTCTGTTAGAAGTTGACGTGCTCTTCTGAAGTAAAGGCACGGTTGTAAACTACTATTTTATAGATAGTGGATTTGAATCCTGAGCTAGAGTTCTCAGGCCTGGACTAGTCCTCCACGAGGGAAACTAGGTTAAAATTGCTGTGTTTGCGTATGCTCTTTTAATCTCCTTTTATTTTCCGCACTTTACTCTGATTATTTTTATTGGTGAAAGAGTTATTTTTAATTGGTCATTTTTCTATATATACTCTATTCACCCCCCTCTAGAGTTGCCAAACTGTTCTTCAATTGGTATCAGAGCTCTGTTCTCTTTTCTTAAGGACTAACATCCTAAGAGCTGATCCATGGCAACCACACAATCCTTGATTTCCAATCATGGTGAAGGTCAGTCCACTCATAGGCCTCCCCTATTTGATGGAACTAACTATACATATTGGAAAACAAGGATGAGCTTCTATCTTAAGTCTCTAGACTTTGACCTGTGGACTGTCGTCACTGACGGTTACAAAAAGCCCGTCAGGATAGTTGTCGATGGTGACCTCATTGAGAAACCACACGACAAATATTCTGTCGAGGAGAAGAAACAGGCAAGTCTAGATGCTAGGGCTATTAATGCTTTATTCTGTGCTATAGACAGGAATGAATTCAATAGGGTCTCCACATGCACCACTGCTCATGAAGTATGGAGACTTCTAGAAGTGACGCATGAGGAAACCACACAAGTCAAGGAATCTAAAATAAGCCGTCTCACTCAAGAATACGAAGCCTTCAAGATGAAGCCAAATGAGACGATCACTCAAATGTTTACAAGATTCCTCGACATCATCAATCCTCTATCCTCGTTTGGTAAGCAGTACTCAAACCACGAGAAGATTCGTAAGTTACTCAGAGGGTTGCCAAAGATTTGGAACCCTAAGGTGACGGCCATCATAGAAGGAAACGATCTCACATCAATGTCAATGGAGACCTTGATGGGTAAGCTCATGACTCACGAGCTTGACCTCAAGGACTTCGAAGAGCCTGCTCCGAAGACCAGGGAGATCGCACTCAAAGCTCATCGACGAAGGGCTGATCACGATGAGACTGAAGACGATAACTCGGATGATGAAGACCAAGCTCTCATGGTTCGCAACTTCAGAAAATTCCTTCGCTTCAATCGAAGGAAGAAGGATTCACAAGAAGATGATGAAGAAGAGCCAACCTGTTACGGTTGCAAGAAGACTGGACATGTCCGAAAAGACTGCCCATTCTTGAAGAAGAGCAACCGCTATGAGAAGCCATACAAAAAGAACTCATCAAAGAAATATGCCAACACAGGAATTTGGCATGAAAGTGAAGCGAGTGACTCCGAGGAAGAAAAAGGCTCTCCTCAAGATACAGCAAATGTGTGCCTAATGGCAACTTCCAACAAGGTATCTAACGAAACTCTAGATGACTTCTCTTTTGATGAACTTGGCGATGCTTTCACTGATTTACTCGATGATCACAAAAAGGTCATCGGTAAATACAAACATGCCAAGGACAAAATCAAAAGTCTTGAAGATGAGATACAAAGAATTTCCTTACTTCTTGATAATGTTAGAAACACGACACCCACTAATGACCCTGATGAAGTATCCAAGCTTAAATTAAGCTTACATGATGCTGAAGCACGTATTGACCAACAAACTCAAGAAATCACTACACTCAACACGTTGCTTGCTGAAGAAAAGAGTAGACACAAGATTTCCATGACTAAGATATATGGCTTAAATATTAAGGTTGATGAACTGCAAGCTGTTTCTAAAAGATTAGAAACCAAATTGGGTAAACAGGTTGTTCAACCTCAAACCCAATCACATGGGCACAACACCACTCATGCTAGTCAACCACGTCATTCTCATGCAGCACATAACCAAGCATTTATATACACAAACTTTCACAAACCACGTGCACGTAAGAATAATTCTCCCTCAGTACACAATCATCATACACAAAGACACAATCAACATCACTCCACACATAGGAATCATCATGCCATGCCATATAGACAAGATCATCATGCAATGCCATATAGACAAGATCATCATATGCCATATAGACAAAATCATCATGCCATGCCATATAGACAATATCAGCATGTCACACATCATAGACAATACCATCATGATATGCCTCATAGACACCATCACCATGCCACTCATTATATGCATAATCATCATCACCATGCTAACTCTTCACATCATGACCATCCTTATCCTGTTGCTTATAGATATTATTCTCATGCTCCTAGTATAAATAAGAATGCTATCTGTACTTACTGTGGATTACATGGACACATCTCTCCACAGTGCAAATTTAGAAGACTTGTAGATAAAAAGATATATACTTGGTTTCCAAAGACTAACTTTTCAGGACCCTCAAGAACTCGGGTACCAAAGGTCACATCTACTCTTGATGTAGGTGGACCTTCCCTCTTCAACTGAAAGTAAGTGGATTCTCGATAGTGGATGCTCACGACATATGACGGGAGACGCAAATCTTTTTGCATCACTATCGATGAAGAGAGAAGGATATGTATCCTTCGGTAACAATCTCAAAGGGCACATAATAGGTAATGGTATCATTGGTCATCCTCCTTCTCCTGTAATAAAGGATGTCTGCCTAGTGACCGAGTTAAAGCATAACCTGCTCAGCATTAGTCATCTTGCTGATCATGGATATGATATTAACTTTGGACAAAACAATTGCTACATCTATGATAGGTCAACAGGAGACATTGCTTTTGAAGGGAAAAGAGAGGACAATATATATATTTTCTATCTTTCTATAAATACTAACAATGCAGGTAGATGTCTATATGCCCACAAAGACGAACGACTACTTTGGCACCAGTGTCTTGGTCATGCCAACATGGATGCTATATCCAGGCTGTCTACCAAGAAGCTAGTGAGAGGATTGCCTGATATCACATTCAAAAATGACACGGTATGTGCCGAATGTGAACTAAACAAGGCAACTAAAATCCTTATTTCATTCCATCAACTCTGTAAGTACTACTAGACCCTTGCAACTACTTCATATGGATTTATTTGGTCCTAGTAGAATAGCTAGCCTTGGTGGCAAACTTTATGCATTTGTTATTGTTGATGATTTTTTGAGATTTACTTGGGTTTTCTTTCTCGCTAATAAGAGCGATGCTATTTCGGTTTTCAAAGTTTTTGTAAAGAAAGTTCAAAACGAAAAAGGCTACATGATTACTCGAATCCGAAGTGATCATGGAGGCGAATTCGTAAATTACGATTTTGAAAATTTTTGTAATGCAAATGGTTTTGATCATGAATTTTCTTGTCCTAGAACTCCTCAACAAAATGGTGTTGTAGAGCAGAAGAATAGAACTCTCGACGATATGGCCAGAGTCATGTTGAATAAATTTTCACTTCCGAAATACTTTTGGGCAGAAGCTGTCAGTGCAGCATGCCACATTTTGAATAGGGTGCTGATTCGTCCCATTACGAAGAAAACACCCTATGAGCTTTGGTTTGGGAGAACCCCCAATGTTTCTTATTTTAAAGTTTTTGGTTGTAGATGTTTTATCCTTAACACCAAAGACAACTTAGGCAAATTTGATGCCAAAGCTGACGATGGTATCTTTCTTGGTTATGCCGCCAAGAGTAAGGGATATAGAGTTTTTAATAAACGCTCACTTATTATGGAAGAGTCAACAAATGTGACTTTTGATGAAGATAACAGTGCAGTAAGTACTCTTGATGATGACATTGAGCCATCAACTTCTACTCCAATGAATACTTCAACCGAAACTGATTCTCTGGAGGGTTTGCCTAAGAAATTCTCTTTCAAACCTTCTCATCCAGAAAATTTAGTAATAGGAGAAGTTTCACGTGGAGTAACTACTAGATCATCACTAAGAGACTCCGTTGCTAGCACTGCCTTCATTTCACAAGTAGAGCCTAAAAATATTTCTGAAGCCTTTAATGATGAATTTTGGATTTCTGCTATACAAGAAGAACTCAATCAATTCGAGAGAAGCCAAGTATGGGAACTCGTTCCTAAACCGGTTAATCACTCGATAATTGGTACTAAATGGATTTTTAGAAACAAAGTAAATGAAGATGGTTCAGTCACACGTAACAAAGCTCGTCTAGTAGCTCAAGGATACAACCAAGAGGATGGTATCGACTACGATGAGACGTACGCTCCTGTTGCTAGACTAGAATCCATTCGGATGCTTTGTGCTTTTGCTAATTTTCAAAACTTTAAATTATTTCAAATGGATGTGAAAAGTGCTTTCTTGAATGGTTTTATTAAGGAGGAAGTTTATGTAAAACAACCTCCTGGCTTTGAAAATCACAAATTTCCCGACCACGTGTTCAAGCTAAAGAAAGCACTTTATGGCCTCAAACAAGCCCCCAGAGCTTGGTATGAAAGGCTAAGTAGCTTCTTACTTGAGAAATGTTTTTCAAAAGGGAAAATTGACACTACACTGTTTATAAAATCTTTTAAAGACACTATTCTGTTGATTCAAATCTATGTTGATGATATCATTTTTGGGTCTACTGATGAAACCCTCTGTCAAGAATTTGCCAAGTGTATGCAGACGGAATTTGAGATGAGCATGATGGGAGAGCTCAACTACTTTCTTGGCCTGCAAGTGAAACAAATGGCTAATGGAACTTTCATCTGTCAATCAAAGTATACCAAGGACATGCTGAAGAAGTTCGATCTTGACAACGTCAAACCAATCAGCACTCCAATGGCTACTTCAACCAAACTCGAACCAGATGAGAGCGGCAAACCTGTTGATCAACGTAAGTATCGAGGTATGATAGGCAGCTTACTTTATTTAACTGCTAGTCGTCCCGATATCATGTTTAGTGTTTGCCTATGTGCTAAATATCAAGCTAATCCTAAGGAATCACACATGACTGCGGTTAAGCATATCTTTCGATACCTTAAGGGTACGGTTACAGTGGGCCTATGGTATCCCAAGTCCACATCATTTGACCTTATTGGTTACTCTGATGCTGACTTCGCTGGATGCAAGGTCGACCGTAAAAGTACGAGCGGCACGTGTCATTTATTAGGAAAGGCTTTAGTCTCCTGGTTTAGCAAGAAGCAGAACTCTGTCGCACTATCTACAACAGAAGCTGAATACATAGCAGCTGGGCGTTGTTGTGCACAAATTCTGTAGATGAAGCAAACCCTTGAAGACTATAAGTTATCTTTCATGCATATTCCTATATTCTGTGACAACACTAGTGCCATTAATTTGACTAAGAACCCTGTCTGTCACTCACGCACTAAACACATTGAGATCAGACACCACTTTTTGCGTGATCATCAGCAAAATAGTACGATTAACTTAGAGTTTATTGACACTGATCATCAGCTAGCAGATTTCTTTACTAAGCCATTATCCGAAGAGCGCTTCAATTTCCTTTGTCGTGAACTCAGAATTTTGGATGAAGCAGTTATAAGTTGAGACTCACCTGCGTAAATATCGAGTATATTTTGATTCTTTTACGACGAATTTGGTATAGGTACAAGCCGAAAGGGTCCTTCTGACAACAAGGCGTAAAAGCCTAAGCGACACGGTGCACTAGTCCTCAGGACTACCGCTAGCTGGGATCCGGCCCCTGCAGCTAACCTATGGCAAATTCGAAATATTGAATTACAATATATTTCCTTGTTTATTATATGGGTTGTTTCGATTTAATATTGCCAAATTTATTTTTCTAAAGTTCATTCTGACTTTTGTACCTCTCTATGTACTTCATTGAATTCTTCAAACTTTTTATCCTCTCTATTTTTTTTCAACACTTAACCAATTTTTCATCTTTTCAGCCTGTTTTCTGTTCTGGACCACTAATCCAGAACTCGGGCCGAACTCTGCCCTTAACAGAGTTCGGGCCGAGTTCCGTCCCTATTGGTCCAGCGTCGGGATCAGCCTCTGCCGTTGGATCAGTTTAGATCATACGGTCAGAATATCTTCCGACCAACGAAAACCCTCTCTTATATTTCGGGTTTTCATCTCTCTTCTTCACTTTTACCTCCTTCCTCACCTCTCCAAACTCTTTCCTTCAAACCCTAACCCTAGTTTTTGATCTAGAGTGCTCCATTGCTCCTCAAAATCAAGGGAAAGGGGTTTCTCATCATTCTCTTCCACTGTTTGTTGTTGATTTCAGGTATATCACCTTCTTTCTCTCCATTTCAAGTTCTCTATTTTCTTGCAAATGGCTCCTCGCTTGCCCAATCGTGGGAAAAGGACTCGAACTGAGGGAGCTTCCTCTTCGAATCCTCCTCCTCCAATTGAGCAAGTAGTTAAACAACAACCCATTCATCCGTTGTTCAACCCGCCTCGTCCCTATGATCCGAATACATATGACGAGCAATTATTTGTGTCGCTAGACGCGTCTATGGTTTAGCGACTTTCGGACTCGTCTGGTGTTTGGAGGACATCCGATAAATTTTATAATCTTTTCTCAATATGAATCATTGTTCAGTGATCTATGTTTGGATGCGTTAGTTGACTCAAACTTTGTCATTTACCGTAGCGCAATCCAAATGTTTTATTGCAATTTAACTTTCGATGTAACCCACATCTATTCCCGGGTTGCCGGTATTGACATTGCTTTCAATGATTCTGAGTTGGGGGATTTTCTTGATCTTTTTAATCTCGATGCTTGGGATAAACTTGTGGAAGCTCGTCAACTTCAATTTGTTGGCGATACTTCTCTTGAGGGTTTCAAGGAGGAATTATGTGCTCCTAACATAAGTCCTTGCAAACTTATGGCCAAGCACCTCAACCCATATTTCTATGAACTTCATCGAATCATTTTTAACACTATCTTGCCAAAAGCTGGCTCCACTGATGAAGTTACCTACTTTGAGATATCTGCTTTGTATCACCTTCATTATCGTATCCCCTTCAATCTTTCTAGGACAATGATGGACTGGATGATCAATTGTAGGAAGAAACCAAGATCATTGGTTTATCCTTTATATCTTTCTATGGTTTTTCGTGCGTTCATTATTCCTATTCATGACTGTCAGTTCTTGCCTGCTCCTGCTTTCCTGTCCAAGGCACGACGTTCTTAGGCAGTCGTCGCCTCTCCTGAGACTTCTGAGCAGTCTGCTGATGAGGAGCCTGACGCCCCTCCACTCGGTCAGGATGCACCACTTCCACCTGCCACTCTTGAGTCTATTCAGACTATGCTCCGGGAGCATTTTGACCTTGAGGACGAGCGCTGGACCCAGCTGGATTATCGTACTACTCTACAGATGAGTGCCCTCGGCAACTCCCTGCATGATATACGGTACTCTATATCTCATCATCTGCACATTCCCATGGAGCGGGATCCTGCGCGCGCGGGCCATCGCATTGATGATCCATGGGTCATGCGTTACATGGATCCGGATGCTGCATTTCTGGACCCCCGTCGCTCCTTTCCTGGTCCTTCAGACCCTCCAGGACCTTCTCGTGCTCCGTGATGGAGATTGGCTCGATCTGCTGCTGCTACTGCTGATGATCTTAGTTGATGCTTTTTGATTTCAGTTATTTAGTTTATTATGGTTTTATGTCCTTGGTTTTATGTACTCAAAACTCTGGTTGTGTGTTTGACACTTGGTTTTGTGGATGACATTTTATCATAGTTTTACTTTATGCTAGTGACTCATTTTGTTTAGTCATACACTGTTTCTTCTCTGCTTGGTGTGGTTGCATCACTCTTCATTATCTATACTACAGTTTATATTGCTAACTGCCAAAAGGGGGAGAACTATGTATATTTTCGTATATCTGTTTCGTATATATGTGCTTGTTTTTGCTTTTGGGAGATATTATTTATCAGGCCACAGGTTCTATGCATTATTTACGGGGGAGAGCTATTACTTCCAGCTCGGCACCGTTCACTGATCACGGGGGAGCTCTTCTTTCTAGCTCGGCATCGATTATGGGGGAGCTGTGTTACAATCAACTGTGTCCAGGTATGAATATTGAAATATACATATATTATTTTGTCAATTATCAATATAGGGAAGATTGTTGACACAAAGTCACAGTCAACCAAATATTGACTACATTGACTAAATAATGTCTGTATTAATTCAATACGACACACGACGTCTGCATTCCGTTCAAGACAGACGACAGCTCAGTCTCCGGTTCTCAGTGTGTTTTCGAGTCTGTATTTTATATTTTCATTGAGTCTAGACTTGTGTACTCTGAGTCATGCTGAGCTCTTGACACTTAGTCTACAGCCTACCCAAAATCCCAAGCTCCACTGAACCAAACACTGCCCAAAAATCCCCTTTGAACCACTCTGTGCTCTGGAGACAGAGTTCGGGCCGAACTCTGCCTCCACACAGAGTTCGGGCCGAACTCTGTCCCCTAGAAATCAGGAACCCTAATTTTAGGGTTAGCTGGTTGCTAGTTGTCCAACGGCCAAATATTTGAATTTTCCTACCCGAATTCTGGCCGAATTCTGCCTATAAAAACACTATAAATAGGGCATGAATTTTCTCATTCTAAACCATCCAATCTTCTCTTCTCTTCTCTCTTATAGCTGAAATAAGCCATACCCTTCCCATTTACTAGCCACAAGCCTCCTAAGTCTCGAGTGCTCAGCATCTCTCAGTTAGGATTCTTGTGCAAGAGTCGAAGAAGTCGCTTGGACAATTCCAAGCAAATCGTCACTGCGATCCTCTGTTAGAAGTTGACGTGCTCTTCTGAAGTAAAGGCACGGTTGTAAACTACTATTTCACAAATAGTGGATTTGAATCCTGAGCTAGAGTTCTCAGGCCTGGACTAGTCCTCCACGAGGGAAACCAGGTTAAAATTGCTGTGTTTGCGTATGCTCTTTTAATCTCCTTTTATTTTTCGCACTTTACTCTGATTATTTTTATTGGTGAAAGAGTTATTTTTAATTGGTCATTTTTCTATATATACTCTATTCACCCCCCTCTAGAGTTGCCAAACTGTTCTTCAGAGATGTAGTGCCCCGTCCTGCGAAGTCAATCGGAGGAATCGAAACGCCGACGGCGTTCGAACTTGGCCTTACAACGGCGACTCGAAGACATCGCTCAGGTGGGAGAGTTTCGGTGAACTTGCCTCATCTCTGCCTTCACTTAATAATTCGTGTGGTTTTAACTTGCACAAGTAGGCTAATATAAAAGCAACGAACGCACATAGCTAAGGGAATAATCCCGACCCGTCGAAATATCTTAGAACATGGAAAATGGTCCCACGGTCTCAATAGAAGTCGGCTCAGCGTGCTTTAAAAAGATACTCGGTCCTTCGTCCCGGGGCTTGGGAGAAGGAAAGTTGGTATTCGGCACAAACGATAAGTTAGCCTAAGTCATAGGCGTCGCCCGCGTAAATGCTCGATAAAGCATGCACGTTTTCACTGCGCAAGGCTTGGCATAGCCCTGGCTCGTCCCTCGAGTTAAGTTGTAGGCTTAAGTAAGTTAGGCAAAGTTATGCCGATCGACCTAAGTCATTCTAAGTGCCGTCCCGCTCGTTCTGCGGTTGTCAAGTTAAATAGTCCCACGATCTCAAGGCCCGTCATATAACGTATGACTTGGGTGATAACGTCGCGTAAGACAGAAGTCAGTTACAGGCACGAGCCACGATTGGCACGATGTAAAGTTAGCCACGGTCCATGGCACTTAAGGAACACGTTTGTTCGAGTTAAGTTGGAAGGCTACGTAGTAGTCGTTCCCTCGAGTACAAAGAAGTTTGAGGCGGTCCCTCGGTTGGGAGTCTCGCGTTCCTCTCGGTTGGGAGTCTCGCGTTCCTATCCACGTTAAGTGATTTGAGGCGGTCCCTCGGTTGGGAGTCTCGCGTTCCTATCCACGTTAAGTATTCGAGGCGGTCCCTCGGTTGGGAGTCTCGCGTTCCTATCCACGTTAAGGTGTTTCGAGGCGGTCCCTTGGTTGGGAGTCTCGCGGTCCCGAGGCACGTTATGCCAAGTGTGATTCAGAGCACGAGTTGCTAAGTATAGTTCCGATCGTACCAACAAGTAGGCCACGCATTTACGTGAGTTTAGATATCTCGTAGGTGCGTGGTCATTGGACACCTTGTCGACAAGGATTTCTGCCTAGACTGGTTATACGCTGGGGTACCGGGCCCAGTCATCCTAGGAGGTAGACGTTATAGCAACGCATGCTTTTATTGCGTGGGTAGTCGGGGGCTTTCCATGGGGCTAGCTACCTTGCATCGAAGGACCCGCCGCCTACCCGAGCTATGTCCGTGATGGCTTGTCATGCCAGTAGCCTTTCATATAGATAATTGGCGTGCTAAGCGGCAAATCCGCATGCACGGTGTCGGTCGTAACAAAGGAAGCGTAAGCACGGTATGCGATGTGTTGTGAAATGTGTGCTCGGTTGCACCAAAGTGTTATAAAGCCTACGATTCGGTTATACGTAATAGACACGTGCTTCGGCACGAGATACGTTATCGTACTTAAGTTCTCAGCACCGGTCAACAAGTTTGGTTAGTCGTTGCGCGTTAAGTCGAGAAGGGCCGTAGGGCAAGTATTTGACACGACCTAGTCGTTACATCCAAGAGTATGTTACGAAAGATAAGTACGAGTCGGTACGTTGACAATACAAGCACGAGAAAGGTCTAGAGGCAAAGTATGGGTACGTTATTAGTGCAAGGCACGGAGATGGTCTAAAGACACTAAATAGGCCGAGCGTCGGTCCTAAAATCGATCCTAAGGCAAGACTAGAAAGACAATCGTAAAAAGGGACTAGTATTGCACAAAGTAAATAAAACGTGTAGGTTTTGTATGGGTGGACGAGGAGCTCACTCCACCAGTACAGTGGTACTGACACCCACACAGTGTTTATGTGCAGACACAGGTAGAAGCTCGTGGTGCGGGGCTCACTTGGATGCGTCGAGACACGGAGTTCCTTGGCGATTCGAAGCGTGCGGCCGCGTGAAAATCAGACTTATACGGGACATAATGTATGGACATCGCCTTCAGAAGCTTCCGCTGGATTCAAGTAATGTATCGAGAGATGAGAGAGAGCAGAGTGATTTGTAATGTGAGGCGAGTGTATTGAGTGATTGTAATCTTGGCCTTGCGCCCCCAATGTAACCGTTGTTTCGATATCAATAAAGAGCTTCTTTTGAATAACTTGTGTTTGTGTTCTAAATTTTTGCTGCGTGTTCAATGTCTCTGCTTGGGACTTCTGGGCGACGACCCCGTCGCCGCCGCTGTAATCGGCCGTTATGGAACCCGCCTTGCACGAGCGCAATCTAGGCTCGTGCGGCATCACGCCTTAGCGAGGACGATCGCTCCTACGGGAGCGGGGCGTGACATAATGGTATCAGAGCACGGCTTTACGTCCTTGGACTACCGATTGAATTCTTTAACTCTGTTGTTCCGCAAACTCTGAATTGTGCTTCTGCAACGTGATATCGTTGGTGCGCTCTCTCTCAAACGTCCCTCAGCATGTCCATACAATAAGTCTAATATTTTCGAAAGCTCGTACAAGCGTTCCATCGAACGCATCGGTAGACTATCGCCGGATACGTTGGTAGGCCTTTGTGCCGAACGGTGCCGACCTTGAGTTGATAGAAGACACGTGCTAAAAGTTAGCAAACGCGTTGCATGCTTGAACGACCTTACGCTAACAATAGCGAACGAGCATACGAGACCAAAGTATAGTTTGGCTATGTTGTGCCAATTATCGCGCACCTCGACTTATTGGTGCAACGAGTCGCGAGTAATATTAAGTATCGCTCGATCGGAAACGGGGATACACTTAGAATGTATATCGATAGAAGCGCTATTGGACTAACGCTTAGACGTACACGGAAGATTGTTTTAGATTTTGAGGAATAGTGCGAACGACTTAGTGCGTCGATGCGACGTGAACGATTACGCTAGGGATTCGTCGAACGAATCCGAAACATGTCTTAGCGAATAACGCGAACGTGTTTTGGTCTATATTGGATGACTCGAATCCTGAGTGGTGTATGGTCCGTCTTGGAAATCATTCGAGAAAAAGATTGAGGATTGCGCGAGTATGAAACGCGAAAACGATTGTGTAGGTGAAATCGAATTGAAGGAAATCGATACGGATCGTATACGGAAAGTTAGCACGGCAGGTAGATAGCGTGCATGAAAAGTTGATTTTTGAAGTTATGCAAACGACTCTGAGGATTGAAATCGATATTGCTCGATGGTTTGAGTTAGCACGGAATGATGCGAATTGTGGAAATACGTTGGTCAATGACTTAAGATAGATGGATGAACGATACGTGAATTTGGATTTATCGAAATGATGATGTGAACGATTCGAGGGGTAATGATCGGAATTGAATTTGAATGTCGAGGAGATTATCCAGTCGGACGATAGCATCATTCGCACGACTCAGAATTCGTTGCTAACGAAGATCGTCAGGTTACGTATATCGTCGATGGTATTGAGGCGTATCAAAGATGATATGCAATAACTCGGAGGTACTCTGACTCGGTGAATGACGATCGTGCAAGTGCTATTATTCGGTTGGATGCAATACTTAGGATTTTGATTGAGATGAATGTTGGATAAAAGTGATCGTATTTTGATGGTTGCATTGATAACCACAACGTCGACGGTCTTGTCTTGCGCGAGCGCAACTCTAGCCTCGCCCATGCGTTGCGTCAGATTTGGGACGATCGTTCTGCGTGAGCGCTGACATGGTGATTCATGTCGCGGGAATGATCGAACTCAAAGAATCAGGATGCGGCAACTTTGATTGTCTCGACTTGTCGGTTTGATGCGAAGGTGAATTCGAGGATTTGTAGGACTTATGATTGACGATTGATTAAAACTTGAGGATTGAGTAGGTCCAATCCGCGCATCGAGAATGAACGAGTCTAGACACGAAACAAGAGAACGAGTCTAGACACGAAACAAGAGTTACGCCCCGATGAGAATGATTATTCCGCGGGAGCGTTGCATGGTAATTCATGAACCACCGTGGATGATCGGACTCGCGTGAGATCGGAGCGTGGCATATTGTTAAGTCAGACGACCTTGTGATCGATTACGTGAATTAGAATAGATAATTTCGGAAACGTGAAATATAAATTATAGTTTAGACATGAATTATGTCGTAGCGTGCTTGACTTGGAATGAATGATAGGCGGATTATGTCGAACGTGTTCAAAGAGATAGACTATACGAAACGGCTTGATGAACGAACGATATTGATATGACGTAGAATTGGTTGAAACGTGAGTTATCGTAGGATGGCTTCACTGAACGACTCGGACCCCCATGCGACGAACATTGGGACGTGTGTAGGGAATCGATGCTCGATGTTTAGAAATCGGAGTGATGCGAGCTTGGGTAGAAAACCCCGTACCAACGATTTGGTTTGACCTTAGGATGGGGTCAGTGTTGATATTGTTGTTTGGGAACTATGATTCCAGTACTGACGAAAAGACATAGCCTAGCGGTTAGGCAGGCATTCGAGCACGAAGCGTTAGGAGTTACGGAGGCACCACTCGCGAGTCTCGGCTGACATGCACGTATACAGGGACGCCCGAATATGTGCACGATCCGACTCGAGTGGTGATGGCGGATTCTCTATCACGAGGCTTGGCTGAAATGTATATATTTTGGGGACGCCTAGATTATGTGCACGATCCAACTAAGTGATACGTTGAATCAAGTGAGACTTGAGGAACGGAAAAGTGTCGAGGATTTTGAAATTGTGAGTTTCGAAGAAATGTTGATGGTAATGCGATCATTGAATTGAGACAAGTTTAAATGTTGGTTGATCGGTTGGTGTGTCTTACGACTAAGTTAGCGATAGCACGAGCGTGGCTCAAAATCGAAGAAACGCGTAGGCGGAATGTGTGTACGATTAAGTTTTGGCCATAGAAATGTAGGACGGCTTGCCTTCAGGAAAGTCTCGAGGACGAGACTTGTTCTGAGTGGTGTATGTTGTAGTGCCCCGTCCTGCGAAGTCAATCGGAGGAATCGAAACGCCGACGGCGTTCGGACTTGGCCTTACAACGGCGACTCGAAGACATCGCTCAGGTGGGGGAGTTTCGGTGAACTTGCCTCATCTCTGCCTTCACTTAATAATTCGTGTGGTTTCAACTTGTACAAGTAGGCTAATATAAAAGCTACGAACGCACATAGCTAAGGGAATAATCCCGACCCGTCGGAATGTCTTAGAACATGGAAAATGGTCCCACGGTCTCAATAGAAGTCGGCTCAGCGTGCTTTTAAATGAAACTCGGTCCTTCGTCCCGGGGCTTGGGAGAAGGAAAGTTGGTATTCGACACAAACGATGAGTTAGCCTAAGTCATAGGCGTCGCCCGCATAAATGCTCGATAAAGCATGCATATTTTCACTGCGCAAGGCTTGGCATAGCCCTGGCTCGTCCCTCGAGTTAAGTTGTAGGCTTAAGTAAGTTAGGCAAAGTTATGCCGATCGACCTAAGGTATTCTAAGTGCCGTTCCGCTCGTTCTGCGATTGTCAAGTTAAATAGTCCCACGATCTCAAGGCCCGTCATATAACGTATGACTTGGGTGATAACGTCGCGTAAGACAGAAGTCAGTTACAGGCACGAGCCACGATTGGCACGATGTAAAGTTAGCCACGGTCCATGGCACTTAAGGAACACGTTTGTTCGAGTTAAGTTGGAAGGCTACGTAGTAGTCGTTCCCTCGAGTACAAAGAAGTTCGAGGCGGTCCCTCGGTTGGGAGTCTCGCGTTCCTGTCCACGTTAAGGTGTTTCGAGGCGGTCCCTCGGTTGGGAGTCTCGCGTTCCTATCCACGTTAAGTGATTTGAGACGGTCCCTCGGTTGGGAGTCTCGCGTTCCTATCCACGTTAAGTATTCGAGGCGGTGTCACGCCCCGATTCATAGAGTCATTTATTCATATATTTTATCTCTTGGAATCGATCGTCCTCGCTTGGGCGTGATGCCGTACAAGTCTGGTATTGCACTTGTACAAGGCAAAGATGGTACATAATCGATTATTCTTCAAATAGGAATACATCGCAGCGGCAGAAGCAGATAAATTGAGTTTAATGAGGACAATCTTTCTTATTGAATAGAAGTACATCACTTCTTTATAGCAGCGGAGAAAAAGAGTAACTTGAAGCCACACAGAGATATGTAGAACTTTATTCTCTTTATTGATAATTGAAGAAGAGTACAAGACTTGTATTGAAGTACAATGATTACAGCACATCTCACTTTACATTGGAAACCAACTGAATAATGCTATACAGCTTACATTTGATATTTGGATACATTGGATTACCACTCGATATACTGACTTGGCTTACAATCTCACTGATACAACTGATTACAATGTTCCATACATTATGCCCTTTATAAACAGAAGACATCATCTTGTACAAGGAGAGCTTCTGTATGCCCAACAAATCTTCGATGCCGCGGGACCAATCAAGCCAATCTTCGTGTGTAGAACATTCCAAGCACGAGCACCTGCCCACAAAACGTGGGTCAGCACATCATCTATGTACTGGCGAGCAGAATCTAACCCACTCGCATAAACCAACATTAAAGTGATCATTTAAGCAAGCATTTCTTAGAGTGATCTTTCTACTTGGGGCCTAACATCAGTTTACAGTTCATGGGCAATAATCAGAGCGAAGCATGTAAACATATTCTTAGTAGCATTCATGTGGACATATCATTTATCATTCTTGGTATTATCATGCAAAGGCATCATTGAGGCATACTAGGTGTTATCATGAAAAGGCATCATTGAGGCATCGTTAACATTAACATTTTAAACATGTTATAACAGTTCTCACTTCAAGCATCACTTAGCATGTATGTTATGTTTGAACAATGATTATAGCAAGGCATCTTTCTAGCATACTAAATAGAACATGTTAAGCAGGCAAGTTAAACCAACTTATACAGTATCACAATTATGTGATTTCTTACCGATAGCCGACTCCTCGTACCTGTATCAATTACAGATTATCTGATATACTTACTCTGCCTGCACAAAACATTCATTAGCATGCATCCTGACTACATGGTCACTGGTGTTGTTAAACCATATGGACTCTTCTCATTTCATTTCATTTTAAGATAATGCGGTCAGCATAGTAGGTGGCGAGCCTCTATGCCACCCCGCCTTACCCGTGCTCCCATAGCACTCATCATTATTTCCTCCTAGGCCGAATCGGTCCCCAGGGCCCTAGGAACCGTTCGAGGAAATTATTACTCAAACCTTGTATACAAGTTGTCCATGACCATGCGAATGCGTGTCCGACTCGATTGTGAACAAAATCGCATGGTAAAATATATTAAGGAAAGTAAAGGCAACAGTGCATCATTAGTCATATTCAATGACTTATTCATTTCGTCATTACCATCATTCCATTTGGTGATCTCAACGATCCCAGCTTTATCATATCTCATTCATTGCTTCATTGCAATGTATCTCATATCATTCCTTTCTTAAGAGGAACTTAACATACATTCATTTCTTATAAGGGACAGGTAGCATTTCATATTCTTGTAACAGTTATAGAGAGAGTACATGATTCTAGTGTTTCATTCAGTTCATTGGGTCGATAGCACAGCCAGTTCATTTCTTATTCTATCATTCACAAGGCATCTCATTATTCAAGTGTTTTGTCGTTTCAGCAGCATTAAGCATAAGGAACAAGGTTATCAATTCAATCTCAGGCATCGAATCACATTAGCAGTTCAATATGTTGTACCTTTCAATAATTCTCAACATAGGCATCTCTATTATTCAGCAACTAACATATGGGACATTCAGGGACAGTTCATAGCATTTCAATACTTCATTTATTAAGTAGGAAGGAGTAAGAAGGAGGAAGGACAGTTCCACTCACCCAAAATTCTTCTAAGCGTAGCTCCACCAGCGAGCTACGTTCCAATACCCATTCCGTCTAACCAGCTAAGAGAGACTGCATCAGTCTCAATTCTTTTCATTCCCAACATAAGTCACGGTCCAATATTCTGATCCCATCCAATAAGCCAACCAAATGCCTCGTACGGAGCGGGGCATTACATAATATACCACTCAGAAAAAGTTTCGTCTTCGAAACTTAAGGAACAAGTCTTCCAAAGATTCACTTAATCACCATGAGTTTACTCATTCAGCTTCAAATCAATATTCATTTCAGCCCACTCGGTCATTTCAAAATATATATCCAACTGTACCATTTAAATCCATCAACGATTCGATCTGTCTATCTCTTTTTCAATTACTTGTAACTTCTCATTGATTCACTAACATTTTCTTTGCATTCTATCTTGGTCGCAATACATCACTTCATTTGGATCCATACACATATTTGAGGCGTCCCCAAAACATATGCATTTCAGCCAAATTCCGTACTAGTACGATAAATTCTTCCCATAATGTTATCTCAGTCGCAACCAATCACTTCGGCTGGATCCATACACATATTTTAGGCGTCCCCAAAATATATGTACTTCAGCCAACTTCTATGTTAGTGCGATTCGATCAGCCACAATATAATTCTCTTTTCTAAATCCGACTTAGCATCCTTTCATTTGACTTATTGCTTTATTCATTTTTGCCACAATCAGTATCTTTCCGGCCACAATATTTAATATCAGGGATAACTTGGTTAAGTTTTATACCCAAGCATAACATTTCTAACATTCGATCAAGGGTCTAACTTAGAGCCAACCATATCAAGAGTTCACAACATGCAATCATATTCCTTCCCAAATCCAACAATATTTTTCACCGAGGCAACTCATCTTTTCTATAAGACACAATCCGACATCACCCACTATCGATTACCCGAGTCAGGGTATAATTCTATGCAACAGTCAAGGTTAACTTAGCTATCCGACTATAGGTACACTCAAGCCTTACCTTACGGTTGCAATTCCCACTTATAGCCGACATATAATCCTCAAGGGTCAAACATCTCTTAAGGCTCAAGTTGAAGCATACATTCCCTTAGGTCAATACTCATTATCGTTGTCTCTCATTCAATGCCACAAGGTCATCCTATGGGTCTCCAATGGTCACCTATTATTCAGTCAGTCTCTAAGGTTAGCTACACTGATAGCTAAACTTAATCGTTCAGGTGACTTCCCTAGAGTGGGCGCTACTAGGGTTATACTAGTTTCTTATTCTTAAGGCCAACAAGCAACCAACAGTTCTAAGGAACTCTACCCAAACCTATGGGTTTTAATCAGTCTGAATAACTAATCGCCATTGTTGGTTATGCCAACAATTGGTCATGCAGTCCACAGTTTCTAGGGTCAAGTCTATCTATCTAGTGTCTTCCTCAAGGAATAATTCCCACAGAGGCTCACTCTAGACTTACCCAACGATCGACGAAGATCGATCTATCAACATTACGGTCAAATTCCAACCCGACATACGATTCTCATCGTTCTAATAATCCATCAAGTAAATTCCCAATGATCCACATTTTTATTCAAATTCCTTTGTACCCACACGAACCCATAAGCCAATGCTAACTATTCAAGGGTCATCGATTCCGATAGTCTTAACATAATTATGGAATCATACTATTCGGTCCGTATGACAGAGTCAAACCACTAAGTCATAAGCCAACAATCTATATCCCAACCAACAATCACCTATATCGACATTATCCAACATGTTTGCAATTTCTCGTTTCCATTTGTTTCTCAATCATCAAACTATCTTACGGCATTCTTAATCTCATGCAGTAATGGTCAAGTAGTTCATCCCATTCAATCCGACAATTTATGTATCACTTAACCATCCTCTAGGCAACAACAGTATTCTGAGTCACTACTTGTTATTTTTCTAGTACAATTCAATTATTCAGCATCATGCATCTATACAATGACTATCCTTTGGTGATCAAGATGGATTGACATCTATTACACCTTAGGATCAAGGCACAGATTTCTAATATCCCTTTGATTCACCGACAATATTTTTAAACTTTCAGCTTAGCAACCAACTTTGTATTAGCCACATTTGATTTGTATCCAACCAATCGAAGTCAACATTCAGATGTTCTAAGCCACAATATTCTCTAGCCAAGTCTATTTACCCGTAGCATACTATCTGTCTTACTAGCTCGAGTCATCACTCGACTAAACAATTTCTAACCAAGCCAACCATTATTATTTCTACAATCTCGCTACCCAACATAGCATCACTGTCAGGGGACACTCGAGTCATCTAGCAATAATATATGACTCCCAGCTAAGTCTCGGCACTACCCAGTACCCACAGATAATCTCATTGCTATTCTATGGAAAGGTCAACATACATCTCGTTCTGAGGTGGTAGAGGCAATATACCACTCAGAAATGAAGCCATCCTTAAACAATACCAACTCAATCCATTCCGGACATTCGTGATCTATAATGGTCACAACACTTAGCCAACATCTCGGGGTCTCAATATCACAAGCCAACATTCTTAGGTCTCGAAAGTACTAGCGAGCACATATGTGTCAACTCACTAGTTCTGCTGAACTCATCCATCAATTATTCATTCCCAAATCTTTCTGCATCACATGCAATTCTCAACTTGTTACAGCATACCCAGCCACTTTTCTATATTCCCACATTTCTAACAGCATTCACAATATAGCATACTATGGCATCGAGTCATTGTTGGATTATTTGTGTCCAAACCAATAACAATCATTCTTTCAGGGCATCACAATGTATATAGACTTATTGTATGGAACATCCAGTGAGCAGCCAAGAGGGTCAATGATCTTTCAGACACGAACAACATAGGATGATTACAGAACAACAACAATATAATCGCGGAAGCAATCTTTGATTTAATCGCAGAAGCAACGTTGAGTGATCGCGGAAGCAACTTTGGTCAATCATCGATGCAACTTTGATTTGAAACGAACCAAAGAAGAGACCAAGGACGTAAAACCTGGCTCTGATACCAATTTGTCATGCCCCGATTCATAGAGTCATTTATTCATATATTTTATCTCTTGGAATCGATCGTCCTCGCTTGGGCGTGATGCCGTACAAGTCTGGTATTGCACTTGTACAAGGCAAAGATGGTACATAATCGATTATTCTTCAAATAGGAATACATCGCAGCGGCAGAAGCAGATAAATTGAGTTTAATGAGGACAATCTTTCTTATTGAATAGAAGTACATTACTTCTTTATAGCAGTGGAGAAAAAGAGTAACTTGAAGCCACACAGAGATATGTAGAACTTTATTCTCTTTATTGATAATTGAAGAAGAGTACAAGACTTGTATTGAAGTACAATGATTACAGCACATCTCACTTTACATTGAAAACCAACTGAACAATGCTATACAGCTTACATTTGATATTTGGATACATTGGATTACCACTCGATATACTGACTTGGCTTACAATCTCACTGATACAACTGATTACAATGTTCCATACATTATGCCCTTTATAAACAGAAGACATCATCTTGTACAAGGAGAGCTTCTGTATGCCCAACAAATCTTCGATGCCGCGGAACCAATCAAGCCAATCTTCGTGTGTAGAACATTCCAAGCACGAGCACCTGCCCACAAAACGTAGGTCAGCACATCATCTATGTACTGGCGAGCAGAATCCAACCCACTCGTATAAACCAACATTAAAGTGATCATTTAAGCAAGCATTTCTTAGAGTGATCTTTCTACTTGGGGCCTAACATCAGTTTACAGTTCATGGGCAATAATCAGAGTGAAGCATGTAAACATATTCTTAGTAGCATTCATGTGGACATATCATTTATCATTCTTGGTGTTATCATGCAAAGGCATCATTGAGGCATACTAGGTGTTATCATGAAAAGGCATCATTGAGGCATCGTTAACATTAACATTTTAAACATGTTATAACAGTTCTCACTTCAAGCATCACTTAGCATGTATGTTATGTTTGAACAACGATTATAGTAAGGCATCTTTCTAGCATACTAAATGGAACATGTTAAGCAGGCAAGTTAAACCAACTTATACAGTATCACAATTATGTGATTTCTTACCGATAGCCGACTTCTCGTACCTGTATCAATTACAGGTTATCTGATATACTTACTCTGCCTGCACAAAACATTCATTAGCATGCATCCTGACTACATGGTCACTGGTGTTGTTAAACCATATGGACTCTTCTCATTTCATTTCATTTTAAGATAATGCGGTCAGCATAGTAGGTGGCGAGCCTCTATGCCACCCCGCCTTATCCGTGCTTCCATAGCACTCATCATTATTTCCTCCTAGGCCGAATCGGTCCCCAGGGCCCTAGGAACCGTTCGAGGAAATTATTACTCAAACCTTGTATACAAGTTGTCCATGACCATGCGAATGCGTGTCCGACTCGATTGTGAACAAAATCGCATGGTAAAATATATTAAGGAAAGTAAAGGCAACAGTGCATCATTAGTCATATTCAATGACTTATTCATTTCGTCATTACCATTATTCCATTTGGTGATCTCAACGATCCCAGCTTTATCATATCTCATTCATTGCTTCATTGCAATATATCTCATATCATTCCTTTCTTAAGAGGAACTTAACATACATTCATTTCTTATAAGGGACAGGTAGCATTTCATATTCTTGTAACAGTTATAGAGAGAGTACATGATTCTAGTGTTTCATTCAGTTCATTGGGTCGATAGCACAGCCAGTTCATTTCTTATTCTATCATTCACAAGGCATCTCGTTATTCAAGTGTTTTGTCATTTCAGCAGCATTAAGCATAAGGAACAAGGTTATCAATTCAATCTCAGGCATCGAATCACATTAGCAGTTCAATATGTTGTACCTTTTAATAATTCTCAACATAGGCATCTCTATTATTCAGCAACTAACATATGGGACATTCAGGGACAGTTCATAGCATTTCAATACTTCATTTATTAAGCATGAAGGAGTAAGAAGGAGGAAGGACAGTTCCACTCACCCAAAATTCTACTAAGCGTAGCTCCACCAGCGAGCTACGTTCCAATACCCATTCCGTCTAACCAGCTAAGAGAGACTGCATCAGTCTCAATTCTTCTCATTCCCAACATAAGTCACGGTCCAATATTCTGATCCCATCCAATAAGCTAACCAAATGCCTCGTACGGAGCGGGGCATTACAGGCGGTCCCTCGGTTGGGAGTCTCGCGTTCCTATCCAAGTTAAGGTGTTTCGAGGCAGTCCCTCGGTTGGGAGTCTCGCGGTCCCGAGGCACGTTATGCCAAGTGTGATTCAGAGCACGAGTTGCTAAGTATAGTTCCGGTCGTACCAACAAGTAGGCCATACATTTACGTGAGTTTAGATATCTCGTAGGTGCGTGGTCATTGGACACCTTGTCGACAAGGATTTCTGCCTAGACTGGTTATACGCCGGGGCACCGGGCCCAGTCATCCTAGGAGGTAGACGTTATAGCAACGCATGCTTTTATTGCGTGGGTAGTCGGGGGCTTTCCATGGGGCTAGCTACCTTGCATCGAAGGACCCGCCGCCTATCCGAGCTATGTCCGTGATGGCTTGTCATGCCAGTGGCCTTTCATATAGATAATTGGCGTGCTAAGCGGCGAATCCGCATGCACGGTGTCGGTCGTAACAAAGCAAGCGTAAGCACGGTATACGATGTGTTGTGAAATGTGTGCTCGGTTGCACCAAAGTGTTATAAAGCCTACGATTCGGTTATACGTAATAGACACGTGCTTCGGCACGAGATACGTTATCGTACTTAAGTTCTCAGCACCGGTCAACAAGTTTGGTTAGTCGTTGCGCGTTAAGTCGAGAAGGGCCGTAGGGCAAGTATTTGACACGACCTAGTCGTTACATCCAAGAGTATGTTACGAAAGATAAGTACGAGTCGGTACGTTGACAATACAAGCACGAGAAAGGTCTAGAGGCAAAGTATGGGTACGTTATTAGTGCAAGGCACGGAGATGGTCTAAAGACACTAAATAGGCCGAGCGTCGGTCCTAAAATCGATCCTAAGGCAAGACTAGAAAGACAATCGTAAAAAGGAGCTTGTATTGCACAAAGTAAATAAAACGTATAGGTTTTGTATGGGTGGGCGAGGAGCTCACTCCACCAGTACAGTGGTACTGACACCCACACAGTATTTATGTGCAGGCACAGGTAGAAGCTCGTGGTGCGGGGCTCACTTGGATGCGTCGAGGCACGGAGTTCCTTGGCGATTCGAAGCGTGCGGCCGCGTGAAGATCAGACTTATACGGGACATAATATATGGACATCGCCTTCCGAAGCTTCCGCTGGATTCAAGTAATGTATCAAGAGATGAGAGAGAGCAGAGTGATTTGTAATGTGAGGCGAGTGTATTGAGTGATTGTAATCTCGGCCTTGTGCCCCCAATGTAACTGTTGTTTCGATATCAATAAAGAGCTTCTTTTGAATAACTTGTGTTTGTGTTCTAAATTTTTGCTGCGTGTTTAATGTCTCTGCTTGGGACTTCTGGGCGACGACCCCGTCGCCGCCGCTGTAATCGGCCGTTATGGAACCCGCCTTGCACGAGCGCAATCTAGGCTCGTGCGGCATCACGCCTTAGCGAGGACGATCGCTCCTACGGAAGCGGGACGTGATAAGAGACGTGATGGAGGACGCGGTGCTGGTGGCGCAAGGGTTGTACATCATGTCGTCGCTGCTGGTCATGGTGTCCCTACTGGTCTTGCTGGAAGTTTGGCGGATATGATACATGGAGGGTATCCTTCACTACTCTCAGGTGAACAATGACAGAAACTGATGAGCTTGCTGGGTAACGAGAATCTTTCCAACCCTGGTTCTTCAAACTCTGATCGTCGGATGGGTAAGAATTCTTCTGTCCCTCGGATATTCGATACTGGGGCTACTCTTCATGCGACAGGTTCTCGTGACTTGTTAGTTGATTGCTTTGAGGGCCCTGTCTGTCCTATGATTTTGCCTGATGGGAGCACTATTGAGGCTGTTCTGAGAGGCAAAGTATTTTTGACTGCTTTATTGGTGTTGACGAATATTTTTTATG
Organism: Iris pallida; assembly: GCA_029216955.1. Lineage (NCBI taxonomy): Eukaryota > Viridiplantae > Streptophyta > Magnoliopsida > Asparagales > Iridaceae > Iris > Iris pallida. The sequence continues at coordinate 2,916,980 of JANAVB010017194.1, read as the reverse complement.
TTCCGACATTGACTTGCAATTTGATCTCTGTCTCACAATTGATTGGTGCCAGAAATTGTGATATGTTATTTAATTCTGATTTGTGTTTTGTTCAGGACCGAAGTACGAGGATGGTGATTGGAGCAGGTGAATAAAGGGGTGGACTTTACTTCTTGGGGAAGGTTCCAGCTTCTTTGGCTTCGGTGATCCTGACCCGCAAAGAGAGTGATTCCTGTCACGCTCCGCTCCCGTAGGAGCGATCGTCCTCGCTAAGGTGTGATGCCGCACGAGCCTAGATTGCGCTCGTGCAAGGCGGATTCCATAACGGTCGATTTCAGCGGCTGCGACGGGGTCGTCGTACAGAAGTCCCGTACAGAGACATTGAATAATAGCAGCGGAAATTAGAACAAACACCAGTTATTCAGAAGAAACTCTTTTATTGATATTAAAACAAAGGTTACAGTGGGGCGCAAGGCCAATATTACAATCGCTCAAGCTCACTCATCTCACATTTACAAGTCACTCAGCTCTCTCTCATCTCTCAGTTACAAGTCTTGAGCCAGCGGATGCTTCGGAAGGCGACGTCCATACATTATGTCCTGTATAAGTCTTTACTCCATACGGCCGCACGCTTCGAATCGCCAAGGAACTCCGTGCCTCGACGCATCCAAGCGAGCTCTGCGCCACGAGCTTCTACATGTGCCTGTACATGGAAACTATGTGGGTGTCAGTACTCAACTGTACTGGTGGAATGAGCTCATCGCCCATCCATACAAACCCAACATGTTTGATTTACTTTGTACAACATAGTCACTTCTTATCAATTGTCTTTCTAGTCTTTTCTTAGGATCAGTTTTATGACCGACGCCTTGCTTTATTTTGTGTCTTTAGACCATCCCGTGCTCGCAACATCAATGTTAACTCAACAACGTTAGCCTATCAAGTCGTGTTTGCCTTACGACTTAAAATCAGAGACGCAACTACGCGATAGTATCCAATTCCTTGTGACCGTGCTACAAATCCATCATACCGTGCCTCACAACTCAATGTGACTCAATCGTATCGCCGCCTTGCGGCCCTTTGCTACTAACTCATCATCCGACCCAATCCAAGACTTGTGGGCTAAGTGCCACTCGACCAACTTTGCCTTGCGGCGTTTCCTGACTTAGACTCAAGATAACTCAAACCAACTTATGCAACTTATATGTCGACAACTTAAGACCGACGCTGCATCTCGTGCCGTAGCACGTCGCCTATGTTGATGCCAAATCTTAGGACCAAACCTTGTGTTCTAACTGTACACACATCCAACTGACTCAATCCAAAGGCACACACGCGGATTACCGCCCGTGTCGACCCATCTATATGAATTGGTCACTAATATCACAAGCTATCCTGGACTATAGCCTTGCCATTCGGCGACCCTTTCAGCGCAGGTATCTAGCCCCGCTGAAAGTTCCCTAATGACCCGAGCGGTTCGTCCAGCTACGGCTATACCGTATTTTCCTCCAGAACGTCGCGGTCCCATGGCGCCCAGGGTTGTCGCGCGTGAAAACTCCTCCTTGTCGACAAGTTGTCCAATGACCATGCAAGACTCGACACAAACTGACGTCTCACACAGTCATTCCTCTTCCAATGTTACCATCTCTTTCAAAACCAATATCAAACCATCTATCATTTGAGACCCCTCGACGACCCACGGTCGCGAGCATTCTTTCTATCATTTGAGACCCCTCGACGACCCACGGTCGCGAGCATTCTTTCTAACATTTGAGACCCCTCGACGACCCACGGTCGCGAGCATTGTTTCCATGTTACCATATCATTTCATTCAACTCAATGCCTATTCGATAGTCCTTCCTCCAAAACTCATTCAATCAACCGTGGTTCCTGCCTTAACACTAGGTCCGTGCAACGTGCCTCAAACTGACTTCCGTTCAACGCGACGCTATCGCCCAAGTCATACTTTATATGACGGGCCTTGGGATCGTGGGACTATTTAACCTGACAACCGCAGAATGAGTGGGAGAGCACTTGGAATGACTAGGTCGACCGACATAACTTTGCCTAACTTACTCAAGCCTACAACTTAACGAGCAAAGGTCGCGTCAAGCCTTGCCTCGATGGAATGTGCCGTGCACGTGTTCAACTTTGAACGACCAAGTCATTTGGGTGCCTAGACTTATGGCAGAAGCTGTGCAACGCAACTTAACTCATGGGGCAAGCCAAGGCTATGCCAAGCCTTGGACGACAGGACCGTGCATGCTTTATGAAGCATTTATGCGGGCGACGCCTATGACTTAGGCTATGTTCATAACTTCGCCGACTCAACCAACTTTCCTTCTCCCAAGCCACGGGACGAAGGATCGAGTGTCATTTTCAAAGCACGCCGTGCACCAACTCTAAGCCGACCGTTGGACCATTCCATATTCTAACTCAATTCGACCCGTCGGGATTATTCCCTTTAGCTATGTGGATTCGTCTCTTTTATTATCAAGCCTACTTGTGCAAGTTTAAAACATGCGATTTATTATGTGAAGGCTAAGATGAGGCAAGTTTACCGAAACTACCCCACCTGAGCGAGCGGTCGCCTCGACCGAGCGATGTCTTCGAGCAGCCGTTGCAAGGCTAAGTCCAAACGCCGTCGGCGTTTCGATTCCTCCGATTGACTGAGCGGGACGGGGCACTACATCATACACCACTCAGAAAAAGTTTCGTCCTCGAAACTAACTGAGTACACTTATCGACTTATAACTTTACTCAACATTCAAGAACTCTCGCACACAATTCTCCTATGCCTTACTCAAATCCGAGCCACGCTCGTGCTACCCTCAATCCTTTCTTCAAAACTTACGATCTCAAAATCCTCGATACTTCCTCGTTCCTCAAATCTTACTTGAATTCAACGTATCACTTAGTATGGATCGTGCACATATCTTAGGCGTCCCCAAAATACATGTATTTCAACCAAACCTCGTGATAGCGAATCCCGCCATCACCACTCGAGTCAGATCGTGCACGCATTCAAGCGTCCTTGATATACATGCATGTCAACCAAGCCTTATGAGTGGTGCCTTTACCATTCCTATCGCTCCGTACCGGAACGTCTGCCTAACTGCTAGGCTATGTCTTTCCGTCAGTATTTGAATCATAGTTCCCAAACAACGATATCAACACTGACCCCATCCTAAGGTCAAACCAAGTTGATAATACGGAATTTTCTACCCAAGCTCGCATCACTTCGATTTTTAAACTTCGAGCATAGATTGCCTACACACATCCCAATATTTATGTCACGCCCCGCTCCCGTAGGAGCGATCGTCCTCGCTAAGGCGTGATGCCGCACGAGCCTAGATTACGCTCGTACAAGACAGGTTCCATAACGGCCGATTTCAGCGGCTGCGACGGGGTCGTCGCACAGAAGTCCCAAGCAGAGACATTGAATAACAGCAGCGAAATTTAGAACAAAACACAAGTCATTCAAAGAAGCTCTTTACTGATATTGAAACAACGGTTACATTGGGGGCGCAAGGCCAATATTACAATCACTCAAGCTCACTTTTCTCACATTTTACAAGTTCACTCAGCTCTCTCTCATCTCTCAATTACAAGTCTTGATCCAGCGGAAGGTTCGGAAGGCGAGGTCCATACATTATGTCCCGTACTCTCGTACACACTACGCCTATGCATTTCTCAAATCCGAGCCACGCTCGTGCTACCCTCAATCCTTTCTTCAAAACTTATGATCTCAAAATCCTCGACACTTTCCTGTTCCTCAAGCCTCACTTGAATTTAACGTATCATTTAGTATGGATCGTGCACATATCTTAGGCGTCCCTAAAATACATGCATTTCAACCAAGCCTCGTGATAGCGAATCCCGCCATCACTACTCGAGTCGGACCATGCACGCATTCAAGCGTCCTTGATATACATGCATGTCAACCGAGCCTCATGAGTGGTGCCTTCACCATTCCTATCGCTCCGTACCGGAACGTCTGCCTAACTGCTAGGCTATGTCTTTCCGTCAGTATTTGAATCATAGTTCCCAAACAACGATATCAACACTGACCCCATCCTAAGGTCAAACCAAGTTGATAATACGGTATTTTCTACCCAAGCTCGCATCACTCCGATTTCTAAACTTCGAGCATAGACTGCCTACACACATCCCAACATTTTGTCGCACGGGGTCCGAGTCATTCAACAAAGCCATCCTACGATAACTCACGTTTTAACCAATTCCCTGACGTATCGATATCACTCGTTCATCAAGCCTTTTCGTATAGTCTATCTCTTCGAATACATTCGACATAATCCTCCTATCATTCCTTCCAAGTCTAGCACGCTACGATATAATCCATTGCTAAACCATAATTCACATTTCATATTCCCTAAGTCATTCAACCCAATTAACGTATTCGATCATGAGGTCGTCTAGCTTAACAATATGTTACGTCCCGATCTCACGCGATTCAGATTATCCACGGTGGGCATGAATCACCATGCACGCTCCCGCGGGATAGTCATCCTCATCGGGACGTAACTCTTATTTTGTGTCTAGACTAATTCATTCTCGATGCGCGGATTGGACCTACTCAATCCTCAAGTTTATTTCATTCATCAATCGTAAGTCTAAACATCCTCGAATTTTCCTTCGCATCAAACCGACAAGTCGAGACAATCAAAGTTGCCGCGTCTTGATTTTCCGAGTTCGATCATTCCCGCGACATGAATCACCATGTCAGCTCTTACGCGAAACGATCGCCCCAAACCTGATGCAACGCATGGGCGAGGCTAGAGTTGCGCTTGCGCAAGACAAGATCGTCGACTTTGTGGTTTTCTGCGTAACCATCAAGACACAATCATTTTCATCCAACATTCATCTCGGTCAAAATCCTAAGTATTGCATCCAACTGAACAATAACACTTGCACGATCGTCATTTGCCGAGTCAGAGTACCCCCGAGTTATCGCATATCATCTTTGATACGCCTCAATACCATCGACGATATACGTAACTTGATGATCTTCGTTTGCAACGAGTTCTGAGTCGTGCGAATGATGCTATCGTCCGACTGGATAATCTCCTCGACATTCAATTCAAGTTTGATCATTATCTCTCGAATCATTCACAACATTAATTTCCTTAATCAATCGATCGACATCCCTGAGGCTATCGCATACACCACTCAGGGATGAAGTCATTCAACAAATCCTCAACTTATCATTCGAATCAAAATCTACTTCTTCAAATCCCGTTCGAACCATTCCTCGAATTCCAAGCACGCTCATCTATATCGCATCGACGTTATCGTCGCTCGATAGTACCCCTATCGATAGTCATCTCACTTTACTCAATCGAGTTCAACTCATTTTCGTCTGACACAATTCAATTCCCGCACTCGACTTTTCTAAGGTCGACGCAACTTTGGTGTATATGCCCAGCCCGACTTAGCCAACCGTGCTTACGCGAACCATCTTTTTTGTTTTGTTGTCAAAAACTGTTCTCCTATGTTTTGTAAAATAGATAGACTTATTGTATGGACATTCCGTGGGACAATTGAGAGAGAGCGCACCAACGATATCAACTTGCGGAAGCAATTTTAGAGTTTGCGGATACAACGAGTTAAAGAATTCAATCGATAGTCCAAAGACGTAAAGCCGTGCTCTAATACCATTATGTCACGTCCCGCTCCCGTAGGAGCGATCGTCCTCGCTAAGGCATGATGCCGCATGAGCCTAGATTGCGCTCGTGCAAGGCAGGTTCCATAACGGCCGATTTCAGCGGCTGCGACGGGGTCGTCGCACAGAAGTCCCAAGCAGAGACATTGAATAACAGCAGCAGAATTTAGAACAAAACACAAGTCATTCAAAGAAGCTCTTTATTGATATTGAAGCAACGGTTACATTGGGGGCGCAAGGCCAATATTACAATCACTCAAGCTCACTCTTCTCACATTTTACAAGTTCACTCAGCTCTCTCTCATCTCTCAATTACAAGTCTTGATACAGCGGAAGCTTCGGAAGGCGATGTCCATACATTATGTCCCGTATAAGTCTGTCTTTATGCGGCCGCACGCTTCAAATCGCCAAGAAACTCCGTGCCTCGACGCATCCAAGCGAGCTCCGCGCCACGAGCTTCTACCTGTGCCTGCACATGTAAACTATGTGGGTGTCAGTACTCAACTGTACTGATGGAATGAGCTCCTCGCCCACCCATACAAAACCAACACGTTTACTTTACTTTGTGCAACATTGCCCCCTTTTGTATTGTCATTCTACTCTTGCCTTAGGATCAGTTTTAGGACCGGCGCCTTAGCGCAACTTGTATATCAGAACCATCCTGTGCTTGCAAAGTCAACGTTAACTCATACTTTGTCCCTAGACCACTTCTCGTACCAACAACGTTAACCTATCAAGTCGTGTTTGCCTTACGGCCAAAATCAGAGACGCAGCTACACGATAGACTCCTTTTCCATGTGACCGTGCTACAAAATCCATATTGAGGCCGTGCCTCGCAACTCACTAAGACTTAACCATATCGCCGCTTCGCGGCCCGTGCTACTTTGATCACCAACCGACCCAATCAAGACTCGTGAATCTTAGTGTCATTCAACCAACTTTGCCTTACGGCGGTTTTCCGACTTAAAATCAACAACTCAACCAACTTATGCACTTATATGCCGACAACTCAAGACTCGACGCCACATCTCGTGCCGAAGCACGTCGCCTATGTTGTAGCCATTCTTAAGCCCAAACATTTGTACTCTAACTTGTACACACACATTCAGCACTCAACCCAATCCAAAGGCACTCACGCGGATTGCCGCCATGCCGACTCATCTATATGATTTGGTCACTGACTCCCAGAGCCATGGTGGACTCCTTTTTAGCTGAGTATAGGATGAACCGGTTTGGGTAGCTAGCCCTATCCGCGTCCACCGAATACTTTGCCCCAGGCGCAGCTATTTAGGCTCCCAAAGCCATAGTTGTTTCCCTTTTTGTCCGCAACGGTCCCGTGGTGCCACAGGTTGCCGTGCGAGGAAACTCTACCTTGTCGACCAGTCGTCCATGACCATACAAGACTCGACTCAAACTGACGTCTCACACAGTCATTGTGCCTCTAGTGTTACCATCTCTTTCAGGGCCAAATTCAATACTTCTCACATCTGAGATCTTGCCTCGACGACCCGGAGTCGCGAGCACTCTTCTTTCTTGCCTCAACGACCCAGTCGTGAGCATTCTTCTTTCTTTCTTTCTTGCCCTATCATTCCACTCAACTCAAGAACAACTGTTTAGACATTTTCCAAAATAAATGAATCAACCGTGGCCCGTGCCTTAAAACTCTAGGACCGTGCCATCGTATCTCAAACCGACTTCTGATCTACGCGACGCTATCGCCCAAGTCATACTTCATATGACGGGCCTTGGGATCGTGGGACTATTTAACTTGACAACCGCAGAAAGAGCGGGACAGCACTAGAAATGACTTAGGTCGATCGGCGTAACTTTGCCTAACTTAATCGAGCCAATAACATGACTTAAGGGATGAGCAAAGACTATGCCAAGCCTTGCGTTACGGAAACGTGCATGCTTTGTCGAGCATTTACGCAGGCGACGCCTATGACTTAGGCCAACTCAAGTGTCGGGACAATTCGACGGGACCGTGCATGCTTTAACAAGCATTCACGCAGGCGACGCCTATGACTTAGGCTATTTCATAACTTTGTGTCGAAGACCAACTTTACTTCTCCCAAGCCACGGGACGAAGGACCGAGTGTCATTTTCAAAGCACGCCGTGCACCAGCTCTAAGCCGACCGTGGGACGTTTTTCCATGTTCTAACTCGATTCGGTCCATCGGGATTATTCCCTTAGCTATGTGGATTCGTAGCTTTTATTATTAAGCCTACTTGTGCAAGTTGAAAACACGCGATTTATTATGTGAAGGCAAAGATGAGGCAAGTTCACCGAAACTACCTCACCTGAGCGAGCGGTCGCCTCGACCGAGCGATATCTCCGAGTAGCCGTTGCAAGGCTAAGTCCGAACGCCGTCGGCGCTCCTATTCCTCCGATTGACTGAGCGGGACGAGGCTCTACAGGGTGCATGTTATTTGATCAATAGAACACCTTCTAGTATCTTGCATTTTAAGTCTCCTTATGAAGTTTTATATGGTTCGGCTCCTTCGTATGATCATCTACGTATTTTTGGTTGTCTGTGCTATGCGTATGATTTGAAATCCCGACATGATAAATTTGCTAGCAGAAGTAGAAAATGTATCTTTGTTGGGTATCCACTTGATAAAAAGGGATAGAAACTGTATGATTTGGAGACTGGTGAATTTTTTGTGTCCCGTGATGTTACTTTTTATGAAAAAAAATTTCTTGGTGTGGCTCTGCTAGCGAGATGTCTTCTGCGACACGTCATACACCTGTTGAGGAGTCGAGAGACGATATAGAGGCTTTTGGAATGGTGCCGGCTTCGGTTGCTGAGGCCGGAGTGGTTGCTGGCGACTCGGCACCGAGTGGCGAGGATGCACAGGTAGCTGCAGAAGTATTGACAGGAGAGTCTGCTGGGGGTGATGCGGATACTACTGATGATACAGGGGATACAGTGTTGCCAGAGGTGCCCGACGAGGTAGTATTGGGAAGAGGAATGAGAAAGAAATCACAGCCAGTGCGATTAAAGGATTTTGTGACGAATGTTGTTTGAATTAGTAAAAGTCCTCCCCTTCACCACAGTTCATCTGTTCCCGTCACTTCCTCAGGTACTTCGTATCCTCTAACACAATTTCTAAGTTATGACATATTTACTGCTGGACACAGAGATTTTCTTGCAGCTATCACTGCAGGTGTTGAGCCTACTTCATATCGCCAGGCCTCGCGAGATTCAGGCTGGCGCGCGGCTATGCAAACTGAAATTCAGGCTCTGGAAGATAATGGAACATGGAGTCTTGTCGATTTGTCTTATGGAAAGAAAGCATTGGGAAGTAGATGGTGTACAAAATAAAGTACAACTCCGACGGCAGTGTTGAGCGCTTAAAGGCACAGCTGGTTGTATTCGGTAATCATCAGGTTGAGGGGATCGACTATTCAGAGACATTTGCCCCGGTAGCTAAGATGCCTACAGTTAGGACGTTCTTGGCTGTTGCAGCTGTGAGAGGCTGGACTTTGCACCAGATGGATGTGCACAATGCTTTTCTTCATGGAGATCTGACAGAAGAAGTGTATATAAAGTTGCCGCCAGAGTTTTCGTATAGTGAACCCAACAAAGTGTGTCGCCTGCGTAAGTCTCTATGTGGATTGAAACAGGCACCACGTTGTTGGTTTGCTAAGCTTACTGCTTCTCTGATATCCTATGGATTTATTCAATCTCATTCCGATTATTTCCTTTTCTCTCTTTTTAAAGGGAAGGTAGAGTTGCATGTTTTGATCTATGTGGATGATATGATTGTGTCTGGTATTGATCCAGGTGCTTTAGATGCTTTCAAAAAGTACCTTAGTTCTTGCTTTCACATGAAGGACCTTGGTGTGTTGAAGTACTTTCTTGGCATAGAGGTGGCTCGGAGTGCAGAAGAAATTTCCTTGTGTCAAAGGAAGTATGCTTTGGACATCATTTCAGAATGCGGCTTGATGGGGTCTCGACCTGCTGGCTTTTCCATGGAGCCCAATCACAAGCTGGCAGAATCGACTAGTCCAAAGATGGCGGATGCAGAGACTTATCGGAGACTGGTTCGGAGGTTGATTTATCTATCATTTACTCGCCCTGACTTAGCCTATGCTGTGCATATCTTGTCTCAATTCTTACAGGAGCCTCGACAAGATCATTGGCATGCTGCTTTAAGAGTTGTCAGATATCTCAAACATGCACCGGGACAAGGTATTCTTTTGAAGGCTGATTGTGATCTCCGTCTTTCTGGTTGGTGTGATTCCGACTGGGCCAGTTGTCCCTTAACTCGCCGCTCTGTTACAGGCTGGTTGGTGTTTCTGGGGGTGGGGGGGTCTCCTATTTCTTGGAAGACCAAGAAACAACTAACTGTTTTCCGATCTTCCGCTGAAGCTGAATACCGATCTCTTGATGCGCTTGTTTGTGAGTTGAAATGGTTGAAGGAGTTATTGGTATGTTTGGGCGTTCGCCAGGAGTCTGCTATGTCGGTGTATTGTGACAGTCAGTCAGCCCTGCACGTGGCTCAGAACCCGGTATTTCATGAGCGCAGTAAGCATATTCAGGTGGATTTGTATTTTGTTCGCGATGCTATTAGAGATGACGCTGTAATAGCCTCGCATGTTCCTACTTCTTCTCAACTGGCTGACATCTTCACCAAGTCCCTTGGAAAGCATGTCTTTGATTCTTTACTTTCCAAGTTGGACATTTGTGACTTGCATGCTCCAACTTGAGAGGGGGGTGTTAGATTATATTTGTAATTAATGTAAATATGGTCCATAAGCCCAATCGTGTAGACACTATATATTGTAGACATCCCTCATCAATGAAAAGCAAGACATTATTATTTCCTGCAATCATCAAAGATTCATTCATGTACCAGTTGATGCTTTAGTTTCTTCGTGATTGAAGGAAATCAAGTAGACAACTTTAGACCAAGTAATGCAAAGCAACATCATTGCGAATGGAAGGACCAACATTCTCCATCGTTTATGCACTTTGGACGATGGAGAATCCGAGTACATTCCTATTATGGAATTCGATTATATTATTTATTTTGGTTCAATTTTTTTTATAATATTATTGTAATTGTTTTGGATACTGGTAGAATAATGAACATCCAGTATTCCTTCACAAGCATCCTCTCAGACAGGGGACTAAATCTGGATTCATGAGGAGGGGCCAAGATTGATTGATTGTTTTTTTATATAATAAATGAAAGAATTAGTTAATAAATAAAAAATTTATTTATTTATTATTATTAGTAATTCTAGAATAAACGGTAGAAACAATTCTACCTACATTTCATTAATGATAATAAATTAAACAAATTCCAATTACAAGAGAAGAAGAGGACGGCAGACAAGCACGACAAAGTCTTTATCCAAAAAACTTTGAGTCGGCTTTTTGAATACTCTTCTTCCATTCGATTCCATTAAAGCTTGTTTGGTAAAATGGATTTGCATCTGGATTTGGATTTAGAAATCCAAAATTCAAATCCAAATCCAAATCCAAAATTATGAATTTCCAAATCCAACTCCAACCAAACATATGATTTGGTAAACTATAATTATGATAATAAAATATTAATTAATAAAATAGTAAATAAATATTAATTAGTTACTATAATTATAATTATAGTTATGATTAATAATTAAATTATTATTATTATAATCTTACACTATATAATGAGGCTTCAAAGCGGTTCAAAAGTGAGCCGTCTAAGCTGTCATTATATCACGGTCCATTTCATTTAAAAATAATAATATAAAAAATTATTGAAAAAAGTTTAAATCTGTCAACATGGAAAATTGAACTCAACCAAACAAAAAAAATACCTTGCACCTTAACCACATGAGTTAGAAAAGATATTTAACTATAATTAAATAATATTATTATTATACGTGCAAAGCACGTGCATTTACTAGTTATGATAATAGTTATGATTAATAAACTATTAATTAACATATAATAGTGATTATAATGACTTAATAAATTATTAATTAAAATTTTAATAATATATTAATTATTAAATTATTAAAAATTAATTATTAATTCCGATGATAATTATTATTAATATATTATTAATTAAGATTATAATAAAATAGTAATTAATAATTTTCAATTAAGATTATAATTAAGGCTAAAAAATTATTAATTAAGATTATGATTGATATTTATTTATAAATTATTAATTAGAATTATAGTTATGATTAATAAATTATTGTAATTATGATTAATAAAGACATAAATTATCAATCACGGTTATTATAAAATATCAACAAAAAAAAAATTAAATAATTAAATAAAATTATAGTTATGAATAATAAATTAATAAATTAATAAATAATATTATGATGAAATATCAATTAATATAATTAATAATTAATTATTTAAGTGATGAACATTTATATTAATTAAGAATACAAAAATCATATATAAAATAATAACTAATTATTACTTAGTTTTTAATTTATTTTTTGCTTATTTATTTATTAATTAAATATTTAATAGAACAATAAAATTATTCTTAAAAAATCCAACTTTCTTTCTTCCAAATCCAAATTTTGGATTTGGTACCCACTTTCCATATCCAAATCAAACTCCAAACAAACAAAGGATTCCGTAGATTTAGATCCAAATCCACAAAACCCTAAATTCTAGCTCCAAATATGGTTTACCAAACAGGCCTGGCCTAAGGCTATGTCCTCAGCAACGCTAACAAGACCCATATAAATTTTAACACTTCAAACAATCTCAGTCGGTCTAGCTCTAATCCTAGTAGCTCCATTACCTACTATATTGACACTCATCTATTTTAGCATTTTTTTTCAGCAACACTAACTTTATGGATGCATTGTTTCTTAATTGTTGAACACTCCGATCCATAAATTGGTCTTTTAACAATCTTGTCAGATGTTTCTTGTGGTCATAAAGTATTCTAGAAATTTTTTTTTTTAATTCTACCATCATATTTTAATGCCAAGTATGTGATCATTCTAAGCACGTGACTCGGCCTTCTGCCAAATGAAAATTTGATCTTTGTTGGCAAATTCGTCCCTTGCAAATGGGTCTAGACTTCTTCTAAGTAACTCAACCCTTGCCAAATGAACATTTTGGTTCTCGTGGATGGCTTGTCCCCGCCTACATAAGTAGTCCACTTTTCTTAAGTGACTCGATCCGTCGTCGAACGGACACTTGGGTTGCGTTTGGTTCATTGTAATGTAATCGTAATGGAATTGGATTTGTAATGTAATTGAGTTTGTAATGTAATGGAATTACAATTACATTACTATGTTTGGTTGAAACATGTAATCAAACCATGTAATGTAATGTTAATTACATTCATGTGTTTGGTTTACCATGTAATGTAATTAAATTTTTAATTTAATATTTTTTTAAAATACAACATAAAATTTAAAAAGTTGATCAATACAAAATTTCAAAAATTTAAAAAGAAAAAAGAAAAAAATTAAAAATAAATAATAAAAAAGGAAAAAAATGGTTTGTTTTCTGCTAAAAAAAGACCAAAAACGAAAAAAAGACAAAAAATAAAAATACCAAAAATGACAAACGAACAAAACAGAAGGAAAAAAAAAACCAAAAATGAAAAAGCCATAAAAAAGAAAAAAGACAAAAAAAAGATCAAAAATGTGAAAACCATAAAAAATGACCAATAATGATAAAAAAAATGACTAAAAACAAAAAAATTGAAAAAAAACAACAATAAATGAAAGGGAAAAAAAGGACGAAAAACGACCAAAAATAAAAAAAAGGGGCAAAAAATGAAAAAAAAAAACGACAAAAAAAGAAAAAAAATGACAAAAAAGATAAAAAAGAGCAAAAAAATAAAAAAACGATAAAAAGGAACAGAAATGACAAAAAACGAAAATACGAAAAAAGGCCAAAACAAGAGGGAATTAAAACGAGCAAAAAACGATAAAAAGATTAAAAAACTTGCAAAAAAAATCCAAAAACGACAAAAAAGGGAACAAAAACGACAAAAACAACAAAAAAAAAACGAGCATAAACGAACAAAAAAAAAGTGAAAAAAGACCCCCAAAAAAGCAAAAAATGATAAAAAAGCGAAAAAAATATGCAAAATCGACCAAAAACGATAGAAGACGATAAAAACGTGAAAAATGGTCAAAAACGTACAAGATCGACAAAAATCGATAAATAACATGCAGAAATGGCAAAAAATGAGCAAAATCGACAAAAAACGATTAAAAAAACGTAAAAAATTAACCAAAAACGATAAAAAAAAAGGCAAAAAATGAACAAAAACGACAAAAAAGGACAAAAAGAACCAAAAAAAGGACAAAAACGACAAAAAAACAAACAAAAACAAACAAAAACGAACAAAAATGACAAAAAATGAACAAAAACGACAAAAAACGAACAAAAAAAGGACAAAAACGACAAAAAATCGAACAAAAAAGAAAAAACGAACAAAAATTATAAAAAACGAACAAAAAGGGACCAAAACCAACAAAAAAATGACAAAAACGATAAAAAAAATAAACAATAACAACGAAAAACGAACAAAAATGACAAAAATCGAACAAAAACGACAAAAACGGACAAAAACAACAAAAAAGACAAAAAAACAAACAAAAACAACAAAAAACGAAAAAGAATGACGAAAAACGAACAAAAAAGGACAAAAACGAACAAAAAACAAACAAAAACAACAAAAAACAAACAAAAATAACAAAAAACGACCAAAAATGACAAAAACGACCAAAAACGAACAAAAATGACCAAAAACGACAAAAAACAAACAAAAACAACATAAAATGACCAAAAACGAACAAAAATGACAAAAATCGAACAAAAACGACCAAAACCGAACAAAAACGACCAGAAACAAACAAAAACAACAAAAAATGACCAAAAACGAACAAAAAGACCAAATTATAGCATACCAACCTTCCGCTTAAGTTGTAATGTAATTGCGATTACATAGGTTTTATGATGTAATTGAGTTTAGAAGAAACTGATGTAATGTAATCAAACTTGTAATCGCGATTACATTACATCTAATTTTTTTTGTCCAACCAAACATCCGAGTTAGATTGACAACGTAATGCCAATTACATTACGTTGTCCAATTCTGCAAACCAAACGGGCCCTAGGTTTCGTTGGCGACTCGACCTGTTGCAAATAAGTTCCGGCTCCCAGTAAATTACTAGTTCTCTTTGGTGCTCATCCTTTCACAAATCTTTCCACTTGCAGATCGTTTTCTTTGTCGTCTTTGACATCTCTGTCATAATTATAATACTTTGTTAGGGGTGAGCATTCGGTTAATTCTATTTAAACCGAACCGAATAACCTAAAACTGAATTGGACCGAAATCGAATAAGCAAAACCGAAACCGAACCAAATTGACCCAAAACCGAATCAAACCAAATCGAATTAAATCGGTTCGATTTTCGGTTTATTCGGTTTGTTAATTTTTTTTTTAATTTTTTTGCATTTTTTTAAAAATATATATAGTAACTAAATGTACCTAAATATATTTAGTATATACCTATAGCATGTACCTATATACCTATATATATTAATACTTATATATAAAAATAATATATATATATATATATATATATATATATATATATATATATATATATATATATATATATATATATATATATATATATATAGTAATTAATTTTTTTTATTCGATTTTCGGTTTTGGACCGAAATCGAAACCCAAAATCGAAAGCGAAACTGAATAAGAAAATTTAGTATTTTCAAAACCCAACCGAATTTCCAAACGTCTTATTCTGTTCGGTTCGATTTGATTTTCGGTCCAAAATCGAATAATGCTCACCCCTATACTTGGTAAAAGTAAAATGCTTCAAAACCTAACAAAATATGGCTCCGATACCCGGCCATATTTGTTGCAAGTATTTTTCCTCATCCACTCTACCGAAAATAGGCAACCCAAAACAAACTTAGAGATTGTCACACTCCACTCTCTTATATATATCGAGCTAGGCAAGGACGCACGATGTTATAGTCCATCGAACTAGACGCTCTTGTTTGGACTTCCAAGTTGCTACATGTCTCAAATAATAGTGAGCGCTAATAGTTATTCAATAGACGAAATTAACGACGTTGTAGATATTTTTTGAAAGGAAACTTCATTAATAACACTAGGCAGTAATAAAGTTCATGTCATTGAGGACATGAGAGGAGATACATGTAGGTGTCTCTTCGAAAGAGTGTAGACAGTGAGAAGAATTTGAGAACATAGCTTCAGTAGCAATAGAATGAGCACATATATTTGCACTCCTCGGTACATAAGAGAAGCAAATGTTAAGATCAGATTCTTTTGATTTTCTTGCATCTGCTATAGCATGACGAGCCCGCCATAGTGGAATAGTATCAGAACCTTCAACTGCCTCTATAAGCGGCGAGCAGTTCCCTTCAATTGTAACATTTCTCAGTTGGTTCTTGTTGCAGATAATGAGTGCAAGACAGATACCATCACCTCAGCTTCAAGTGGTGACCCGCCATCTTCAGTTTTTGACATAGCCAGTATGAATTGTCCATTTGAATTGCGCAAGATTGCACATGCTGCCAATTTGTCATCTAGATATGCACCATCAAAATTAATCTTCCAATGATTGATTTGCGGAGGCCTCCAAATAGCTTGATGATGTAGTGTGCTTGAAATTGGATTGACTTGGGATCGTGTACTGTAACATTCTTCCATCTTCTTCATTAACCTGGATGCTTCCTTGAAGAGCTCAGTAGCATTGATATTGTGATGGTTGAATATTGCTCTGTTTCTAGCTTTCCAGATGATCCACATTTGGTAAAATAGCACTGCAATTGTGTTTGGAGCTCAGAGAGCAGATCATGCAGATAGCGCTGCGGTCGATGGAGCTCAGAGTGCAGATCATGCAGGAGGCTCACAGATCGCAGTACTCTATACATCCGGGTACCAACAAGATGTACAGGGATCTGCGAGAGCATGTCTGGTGGTACGGGATGAAGCGGGAGGTGTCCCACTTCGTAGCTAGATGCTTGGTCTGCCAGCAGGTCAAGGCAGAGAGGCAGAGGCCCGGAGGATTATTGCAACCGTTGCCCATTCCAGAGTGGAAGTGGGAACATATCACCATAGATTTTGTATCTGGGTTGCCGCGTACACCAGGAGGGAAGGACGCGATTTGGGTCATCGTTGACAGGTTGACCAAATCGGCCCACTTCTTGCCATTCAAGGTGGGTACGTCTACGGAGAGGCTTGCGGAGTTGTATATGAGGCAGATAGTCAGGATTCACGGAGTTCCCGTCAGCATAGTCTCAGATCGGGATAGTCGCTTTACTTTCCATTTCTGGAGGAGTCTGCAGACTAGTTTGGGCACTCAGCTCAAGTTTAGTACTGCATACCACCCCCAGACGGACGGACAGTCAGAGAGGACTATTCAGATCCTTGGGGACATGCTGCGGACGTGCGTCCTAGATTTTGGAGGTTCCTGGGAGGATCATCTATATTTGGTGGAGTTTGCTTACAACAACAGTTATCAGGCCAGCATTGAGATGTCACCGTTTGAGGCTCTGTACGGGTGTAGGTGTCGTACTCCCTTATCTTGGGATGATGTTGGAGAGCGAGCTTTACTGGGACCAGAGATGGTTGTTGATGCAGCCGAGAAGGTGAAGCTTATCAGGGACAGACTTCGCGTGGCGCAGGACAGACATCGGCACTGGGCCGATAGCCACCGGAGGCCGTTAGAGTTTGAGGTACAGATTTAGAGATAGGATTAGAAGTAGGTTATATTTTTGTTTTGTTGATTGATCGTGTTTGATTTTTAGTAACTTGAGACCTTGCTTGTGATTAGGTTGGAGACATGGATTTTCTGCGGATATCTCCGACTCGTGGTACGATACGTTTTGGTGGAGGTGGGAAGCTTAGCCCGCACTTCATCGGCCCTTTCGTTATCAGCGGGAGAGTCGGTGACGTGGCATACAGGCTAGACTTGCCACCTGCACTAGTGGGAGTTCACAACGTATTCCACGTATCACAGTTGAGATGGTACGTGGCTGACCCTAGCCATGTGCTCGATCATTCGGAAATTGAGGTTGGACCTACTCTCAGTTATCCATAGCAGTCGGTGGAGATTCTGGATCGCCGAGAGAAGGTACTGAGGAACCAGGTGATACCCTTGGTACGCGTCGCATGGAGGCATCATTCTCCAGGAGAGTCTACCTGGGAACGGGAGGATGAGATGCGCGAGCGGTACCCCTATCTTTTTGGACCTTGAGGTATACTTTTCTATCCTTCTCAGCAGTTAGTTTCGCATTTAATTTCGAGGACGAAATTATTTTAAGGGGGGTAGATTTGTCACAACCACTTTTCCAGCTTGAGGGTATTTTGGTCATTTTCAAAATTTTGGAATTAATTTGGAATTATTATGTCTTATTTAGCTTTATTAGAATTAATGTGATTTTTGGTGATTTTTAGTATAATTGATTTTGGTCCTATAGTTGACTTTGACTAATGTTGACTAGGAGACTGTCCTAGAGGCTAACCTAGGTCATGACTATTGGGTTAGGTTAAGAAATTAGGAATTAGTTTGATTAAGGAATGGCTTGTGATTTCACAAGTCATTATATGACTTAAAGCCTTAAGGCCCAACCCAACCAAGTGAACCTAAACCTAGCCCATTCCAGCCCATGGTAGCCACACTTAGGTCATTTCCCCTATTTAATCCCCTCCTAGAAATTAGGGCTAGCCTCCATTGGGATTATTGCAAGTTTGAAAGGAGGTGAGTCCCTTTTTCCTTCTTCAAAACCTGAATTTATTTTCAGATTCTTAATGTTAGTAACTCACTGTAGACCTTTAAAAATGACAGTCACGCTGAGTTGATCAAGACAGAGTCAAAAGTCACGCTCAGTTGATCCAGACAATATTTTACAAATCACGCTGGGAGACAGCTCATCATTTGTCAGAGAGTCATTATGACTGACAGCACGACAGTCGAAGAATGTCTCTTCGTATGCCACGTATGCACAGAACTCGAGAGATCACCGCCGTCTGTTGCGTGACTTTCGAAATCTTCTTCAGCAAGACTCAGCCTTCATCGAGTTGGAGTACCAAAAAGGGTTTCTTGTCATTTAATGCGACTGACAAAGCAATCACTGTCAGAGATTTTGTGTCAGTCAAGACACGCCAAATCAAGACAGCTGGCAGTCCTATCTCAAGTCTGCGTGTATCTTTGAGTTCTTCACCTCAAGTTTACGTGGATTCGGAAGTTTTCTTCCTCAAGTCTGCGTGGATTTTGAAGCTTTTTGCCTCGAGTCTGCGTGGATCCTGAAGCTTCTTGCCCCAAGTTTGCGTGGATTTTGAAGCTTTCTACACCGAGTTTACGTGGATTTCGTCTTCAACAAGTCTGCGTAGATTTCATCAAATTGGAGTACGTGGCAGCCATGCCACTGATCTCTTACCTACGTGTCCTGTAACTTGCACACGACTCATGCATGATCGCCATGTGTCCAACAGTTACAGGCCACGTCCAGTAACTGCTCACAACCTTGCGTATGTTAAATCCTGCGTGATTTTCAACTAAGCACAGGCTGTGAAGACAGTTATCTTTTCAGTTTTATTTTTGACTCTATAAATAGAGTTCTTTTTCTCATTCATTGTAAAGATACACTGATATCTACTGTCAAAATTTTGAGAGCTTTTCTTCTTCGCATAGTCCAAGGGATAAAGCGATCGTCTTCTAGATCAGATTCCCACAGTTGTAATTTTCCCAGAAACACAACAAATAAAGAGAATTTCTTTATGGAAAATAAATTGGCGACTCTGCTGGGGAAAACCATCTCCTCTTCTGAGATGGCAACAACTCAATGCGATACTTCGTCAATCGGCTCGACGAAGAAGGTGATGACGATCAAACTCGATCAACTCGCCTATGAAGAAATACAGCGGGCTAAGGGTGGCAAGCCCACTCCAGCCTCCATTACCACTGCCAAATCGAAGGGACACTCTGTCTATGTCCCTAAGGATCAGTTGGTAGTCAATGATGAAGTCTCTGCCACAGTGTCTACTCCTAACACTGGCAAGAACTCTACTGCAAGCACGCACACTCTTGTGCGCTCGAAGATGACAGCATTCAAAAGTCATGCTGACAGCACTGGTTCTTTAACCAAGTCTGTTCCAGTATACAATCTCACACCCAAAAGTCACGCTGACATCACTGGCTCCTTAGCCAAATCTGTTCCACGTGTCTCTCTAAAACCAAAAATCAC
The DNA here is from genome assembly GCA_029216955.1 of Iris pallida. Lineage (NCBI taxonomy): Eukaryota > Viridiplantae > Streptophyta > Magnoliopsida > Asparagales > Iridaceae > Iris > Iris pallida. The sequence goes on along the minus strand of JANAVB010017194.1, from coordinate 2,897,075 downwards.
GTTGACAGTACTGGCTCCTTAGTCAAATCTGTTCCAACGTGTAATTCTAAAATCAAAAGTCACGCTGACAGTACTGGCTCTTTAGCCAAATCTGTTCCAGTGTGCAAATTCAATCCCAAAAATCACGCTGACAGTACTGGCTCCTTAGCCAAATCTGTTCCAGCGTGCAAATTCAACTCTAAAAATCACGCTGATAGTACTGGCTCTTTAGCCAAATCTATTCCAGTGTGTAATCCCACATTCAACAGTCACGCTGACAGTACTGGCTCCTTAGCCAAATCTGTTTCAGCGTGTAATTCTAAATTCAAAAGTCACGCTAACAGCTCTGGTTCTTTAACCAAGTCTGTTTCAGCGTGTATTTCATCCAAGAAGAATGGCTCTTTAGCTATCTCTTCTTCTTTACCAAGTTCTCCTAGAACTGGGGGTGGTCTTCCACACAAAGTCCCTTCGAAAAGGAATAACTCTTTAGTTGTTTCTTCTGCTCCTGTAGTTTTTACTTCAGGAACAGCTTTGACTGACACTTTTGTTAGTCAAAGGAAAGGAGATGGTCTTTTGACTACTCTTCCTTCTGGACATTCTATGTCTCAAAACTTGAATGAGTCTAAGAAGAAACATTTCTTAATGTCTTCTTCTATGACTTCTTCAAATTGGGCACAGAATTTGTCCATAAAAGAGGGTCTGTTACCAACTCCTAATCAAAGGGATGGTTCAGCTCTTTCTTCTCTGCAAATATCCAGATCAATGGAAGGAAAACTCCATGTTTCCAAAACCAATGTGTCACCTTTCACTGATCTAAGAACAAAACTTAGCACTTCTGGCGTTAAGAAACTATACCAGTTGGAAACAAGGATAAGAGATCCAGATGCAGAGTATGCAAGAAACTATGTGGCTCATATTAATTACTCTCTGTATAATCAAGAGCCATCAAGACCCAAGAACAGGAAATATACTCCTCAATCTTCACAAACAGATTTACGAGAACATCTTCAACAGAAGAGAAGGAATAATTCTATGACAAAAGATCATGCTGAATGTGACTTCTATCCAAGAGTCATAATTCAGTGCAGATGTCAATCAATGGTTCAAAATCATGGTGATCATGAATGTGACTTCCAGACAAGAATCACAATGCAATACAGATGTCAAACTAAACGACAATCTGTTTTTAATCGGATTCAGTGTGAACCTATGCCTGATGAAGATGAGCTTTTGTTTACTTCTGTCAACATGACCTCTCGGGATGCTGGAGGTAGAAATGATAGTCCAGATGGAGTATATAGAGGTACCAGATCAAGAGTCCTGGCCTCTAGTCAAAGAAATTTGATCTCTGTAGATGATTCTGAATTTCTGGGAGAATCTAATTTCCCACCTCCTCCTACTGGGGGTAGTTCTCCTCTAACTGACTTTGATGCACGAAGCAGTGATTCAGAGCATACAATATCCACAAGTTCATCAATAATCCCTCGTACAGTCACAACATATATGGTTGATGGGAATACTGACGAACCTTCTTCTTCCATGACTCCTCAAGAACAAAGAATTGCTTCTTTGGAACAGCAAATGAGGTCTATGGCTGATAATATGAAGTCAATGTATGAACTCATGGCAGCCCAACTGCAAAATCAACAGACTGTACCAGAAGCTACACCAATTGACACTGGTGTAAGTCCAGTACATGTTCCTCCAGCAGTCCAGTCCAATACTCCTGGGCAAGTTCAACCAGTTCCTAGTCTCTCTGGAGCTGGGGGTAGTGCTTACAATGCTGTTCTCCCTCCCAACTATTATCTACAAGCTACAACTCCACAATCCTCCGGAGTTGTTAATGAAGAATTGAGGATTCTCAAAACTCAATTCGAGGCATTCAAACAGAAAGATGGTTTACAAAGGTTAGGCATCAAGCAACCTTATCCGATAGAATGGAAGCAAGTATCGTATCCTCCTAAATACAAGCCGCCTACTATCTCATTCTATGATGGAACCACTTCTCCAAGTCAATTTATTAATCACTTTGAAGTGATGACTGACCAGTTGCAACCAAGTGATGCCCTCCTTACTCGGGTATTTATTGGATGCCTCAAGGAAACTGCTTATGAATGGTATAGAAGTCTCCCAGATGGGTGCATTACTTTATTTGTCGGTTTCAAACAGATGTTTCTTGAACGGTTCTATGAAGGGCTCAATAACATGACTATGTCTGCTCTTATTAGAATCAAGCAAAAAAATAATGAAACTACAGAGGATTACATTGAACGGTTTCGAAGAGAAGCTCTGAAGATGCCTCTTGGAACTCCTGATGCTGTCACCATTGACACATGCAAATCAAACTTGTTGCCAATCATCAGCATGTGGACAGGATCCACCCAATTTCAAGACTGGCCTTCTTTCATAGTTAGTGCCAAAGCTGCAAAAATTAGTGCTGAAACCTTCAAAGGCATAGGAGTGCAGATGACTCCCAAAGAAACAGGTCAAGGTGCTAACAATAAAAATAATGCTCGCAAGAGAAAAGAAACTCTTGAAGTTAATCTTCAGAGCAAAGATGCATCAACTGTTCAAACTTCTGCCTCTACAACTCAACAATCAAGAACACCTCGCCCCAAAGAAGAATATTCTTTTGACGACGACGATGTCCTTGGTATCTTTGAATGTCTGCTGAAAGGTAATAAAATACAATTACCTGAAATCAAGAAACCTGATGAAGCTGGTAAGACAGATCATCCCAAATACTGTCCATACCACAGAATGCTGGGTCATACAATTCGTACATGTTATGTACTGAAAGGAAAGATCCAAGAAATGATTAAGTCTGGAGCTATCTCTCTTACTCCAAAAGAGAAGACCGTCACTTCCAACGGCGTCTCTATGCAATTTAGAGATTTCCCTCCTCAACTCCTTGAAAGTGGGATCGTTCCTATTCCCAAGACAACTCTTGAAATAGTGAATATTCCTCCTCCACAGTCTGAAGGATTGGTGCCAATCACTTTGAAGACTGGAGAAATCATGTGGATTCATCCTGATCTAGTGGCAGACTTTGAATCTCCTTCTTCTCAAAAGTCCAAGAAGTCTGGAAAGATTAAATCATGTCATATGACTTCTCTCGGATCTACCTCTGACACAGAGCCAAAAGATAAAGAAGAAGCACTTGTTAGTGCTACTTGAACGGGGAAACCTTATCTAAAAGATTATTCCAAGAATCCTGAAGATACTCCTGATATCCCTCCAGCTGATAAAGATGCTCCTAATGTTCCTCCTGAAAAAGAATCATCTACTGCACCTGTTCCTTCAACTACACCGGTTGAACCTGTTCCTCCCAAGCCTACAGTTCTGGAGAAAGGCAAACAACAGGCTCGGTTTGATAAACCAATCAAGAAGTTTCCTCCTCTTGGACTTCAGAAGCCTTACAATTTTGACATTTTAGCTCAGCTTGCTAATACTCCAGCTAGAATGTCCCTCTTTGAACTTCTACGTCTTTCCAAAGAGACTCGGGAGACGTTAAGTGAAGTACTTCTTCAAGCTGACTCTTGTCTTGCTCAATTAAAGAAGCAGATGCAGAACCTGCCACTTGCTTACATTGCAATAGTGTACTGGAGATTATCCCAAATATCATCTTTACACAAGACGATATGCTACTGGAAGACAATCGACATGATCGGCCTCTCTATTACACCGGTTATATCGATACAATGAAGATAGATCGTATCCTCATCGACCCAGGGTCTGCTATAAGCATAATGCCAAAGAGTCTATTGGATGAACTAAAAATCCCTCTTCACAAGCTCCCTAAGACGGTTACTACTATCCTAGGATTCAATCAAAGCCGAAGCGAGCCTTTGGGAAAGATTCATCTGAAGCTTCAGATAGGTGATTTCAGATCTAAAGTCACTTTCTATGTGATTGAGATCGTGGGATCCTATAATCTTCTTCTGGGGAGGCCCTTTCTTCATGAAAATAATGTGGTGCCTTCTACTCTTCATCAGTGTTTTAAGTACATTGACAGCAATGGAAGAGTACAAAAAGAAGTTGCTGATATAAATCCCTTCCATGGGGTTGAAGCTTATTTCAATGATTTTCGGATGTACAAAGAAGAGTATACAAGGATCATACAAGCCATGGAGAAAGAGGATTCACAAAGTGAGACCTTAATAATCCCTGTTAAAGGTCGAACTACTCAACAACAATCTCCCAAACTCTCTGGAGAAGGTTCTTTAATCATTCCAGTGAGTGGACGGATCTCTCCACCATCTCAGTCATCTACTCAAGATACTCTGATCATTCCTGTTGGAGGACGGACTACTCTTCCATCTCAAGTTTCAAGGGAGCTCACCTCTTTTGAGCCATTTGTTATCGATCTTAATCGAAACAAAGCTTCTTCTTCTTCTTCTTCTTCTTCTCCCCTTTTAGTCATTGACTTGGCTAAAATCTCTAAGGCCCAGCCTTCTCCCAATATAAATACTGCTGCTTTTACATTTAATAAAAAGTCTCCACCTTTGCAGTACGCTGATGTATGCAATTATGTTCATAGTTATTTATATCTGTTAGATGACTTGAGCACAATAACTATTGGAGTTGTACAGACTGTTCATACAGATGTATCCCTAGAACCTGTACAATCTTCATACTTTCTAGTTCCCAGCAGAAAGCCAGGAAATATTCCAATATTCTTCTACAAAGGGCCCCAAAATCCTTCTGATTTAGAAGATGATGACAGAAATGATGATACTGGAAGATTACAACTACGCTGTTATAGTCAGCAATCTAAAGACATCATCAAAAATATGGGCTATGACTTTAGGACTGGCCTCAATGATGGAAAAGGAAGAAAAATGCCTATTCGTATTCCTTCTCTGAAATATGGGAGGACGAAATGCGGATTAGGCTATATTGCTCCTACTTCTTTCATCAATATTATCCATGAAGATCCTGAATCTGACGAAGATAAAAAGTTTGATTCTTCTAGTACTACTTCTTGGGATTCCGATACAAGTATCGGGGACTTCTACTGCAACATTCTGTATTCCAACATGGTTTCTATTGACTGTTCTGAAGAAAGTGATGAAGGCGAAGAAGAATTTAAAATTTCATCTGAATCAGAACAATGGGCCCAAAGGTTAGATAATCAATGGGAGTTCCGTTTTGAGCAAAAAGAACCTCCGACTGAAGATAAACTTGTTCAAATAGATGTTGGTGAAGAGGGATCCCCCAAACCAATATTCATCAGTGAAAGTCTTTCAGAAGCTGATAAGCAAGACATGATCAAACTCATTCATGATTACATCGACGTCTTCGCTTGGAGTTATGAAGATATGCCAGGGCTTGATCCACAAATTGCAACTCACAAGCTCAATATCTTGGGAATGCTAAACCGGTCAAACAACAACAGCGACGATTTCGTCCAGATATTATGGATGCAATTGAAGCTGAAGTCAATAAACTCATTACCTCCGGGTTTATTAGAGAGGAACAACATCCCGATTGGGTGGCTAACATAGTTCCTGTTCTTAAAAAGACTGGCAAGATCAGAGTTTGCATAGACTTTCGCGATCTCAATACGGCATGCCCTAAAGACGAATTCCCTCTACCAATCACTGATGTCATGATCGATAATACCTGTGGATTTGAACGGATGTCATTCATGGACGGGTATTCTGGGTACAATCAGATTAAAATGTTTCCAGACGACGAGAAGCACACTTCTTTCAGAACGCCGATTGGTACATACTGTTATACAGTTATGCCATTTGGTCTCAAGAATGCTGGAGCAACTTATCAACGATCTATGAGCACTATATTCCGTGAACATCTGCGGAAAACAGTCGAATGCTACGTTGATGATATTGCAGTTAAAAGTCGACAAAAGGAGGATCACATCCAAGATTTGAAGACTATTTTTGATCTAATGTGTAAGCATCAATTAAAGATGAACCCTACTAAGTCCTTCTTAGGCGTCTCTAGTGGTAAATTTCTCGGCTTCGTCATTACCGCTAAAGGTATACACGTGGATCCCGAGAAGATCAAAGCCATCCAAGAGATGCGTCCTCCACGCTCCTTAAAAGAGCTACTAGGATTTCAAGGAAGAATCGCTTATATCAGGAGATTCATCTCTAATTTATCAGGACGCTGCAGACCATTCAACAAACTTATGAAGAAAGGTGTCTCTTTTGTCTGGAATGATGAATGTCAGAAAGCATTCGATGATATAAAATAATATCTGATGAGCCCACCAGTATTGGTACCTCCCATCTCAGGAATACCGTTCCTTCTGTATACCCGAGCAATGAGTCATTCATTGGGTGCATTACTTGCTCAAAAGAATCAAAATGGTCATGAACAAGCCATCTATTATCTCAGTCGCACTATGACCGGAGCTGAACTTCGTTATTCACCGGTCGAAAAAGAATGTCTAGACTTGATGTTCGCTGTTCAAAAGATACGATATTATATCATTGGCCAGACTATTCATGTCATTTCTAGGATCAATCCTATACGGATCATGATGAAGAAACCCAGTATTTTGAATTCTCGACTGGCTAATTGGGGAATCCTACTCGCTCAGTATGACATGCACTATATTCCTCAGAAGTCAGTCAAAGGAGAAGCTTTAGCTGATTTTCTGGCTGCTCACTCAATTCCAGAAAATTCAAAACTCTATGATGAAATCCCAGATGAAGTCCTAGATTCGAATCAAATTGCTGAAGAAGATTCTACTTGGCGTCTATTCTTTGATGGAGCTTCAAGAATTGGTCCTAATGGTGATATTGTCGCTGGAGTTGGAATCGTTCTTGTATCGCCAGAAGGTCTTGCTATCCAAAGAGCCTATTCTCTTGATCAGCCATGTTCAAACAACGTAGCTGAATACAATGCATTGCTTATTGGTCTTCAACTCGCTAAACATCTGAATATTCAACATTTAGAGGCGTACGGAGACTCTAAACTCATTGTCAATCAGATAAGGGGTACTTATGAAGTTCGCCATCAAGATTTGGTCCCTTATCATAGATCGGCTATATCTATGGCTTCTTCGTTCAAAGAATTCTTCATTGAACATGTTAGACGAGCATGTAACACAGAAGCTGATGCTCTTGCCAATCTTGCGACGGTATTGGCTATTCCAATCAGACGTCAACAAATGATTGTTGTTCGCAATCGAGAATTATTTCATCTCGAAAACAATCTGACCCTAGGACTTCCAGTTGACATTGAAGAATCAACATCTCATGATGTCAATACAACAAGAGGATTTGGATTCAGTCGTAAATCGATGTTATCTTCTTCTGATTCCAGTATGGAATTCATCTTCAGTAACTCGGCCGAGAATCAGAATACGGATAAAGATTGGAGACTTCCTTTCTTAGATTTCGTATTGTACGATATTCTTTCAGATGATCCGAATGAAGCAGCATCTATCAGACGACGATCACTCAGATTCTATTACAATCATACAACAAAGACCTTATATCGTCGAGCTTATGATGGTTTACTTCTTCGATGTGTTGTCGGTGACGAGGCTCAACAAATCATTCGCGAAGCACATGATGGAATTTGTGGTGCACATCAGCCTGGACCAAAACTTCAAGACCGTATTCGACGTATGGGTTATTATTGGCCCACTATGGTATTTGATGCCATCGAATACACAAAGAAGTGTAAAGCCTGTCAAATCTATGCGGATTTTATTCATCAACCTTCGGAATTTCTACATCCGACGGCAGCATCATTGCCCTTCGAAGCTTGGGGCATGGACATCATTGGTCCAATTAATCCGCTATCATCAAAAGGCCATCGGTTTATTCTCGCAATAACCGATTACTTTTCCAAATGGGCCGAAGCCATTCCTTTATCTGAAGTTAAGACATCCAATGTCATCAGCTTTATTAAGCACCACGTCATCTACAGATTTGGTATTCCTCGACGCATTATTCATGATAATGGTCCACAGTTCATCAGTCAAAAATTTACTCGATTCTGCGACGACCATCGGATCAACAATCTGGCTTCTATCGCATATAATCCAGCAGCTAATGGATTAGCAGAAGCTTTCAATAAGACCATCATCAAACTCCTAAAGAAGTTTGTCTCTACTAACAAACGTAATTAGAGTGACAAGCTCGGTAAATATTTGTGGGCTTATCGCACTACAGTTCGTAATGCTACTAAATGTACACCCTTTTCTCTGGTGTATGGTTCCGAAACTGTTCTTCCATTAGAGATTCAAATTCCTTCTTTAAGGATAGCAATCACTAATGAACTCACTGCTGAAAATAATGAACGTCTTCGACTTCAGGAATTAGAAGCTCTGGATGAAAAGCGATTATCTGCTCAACAGAATATTAAATTCTATCAAGCTAGGATCTCAAGAGCTTTTAATAAGAAAGTCAGAGTTCGAGCATATCAAAAAGGAGAACTTGTTCTAACAGTCAGACGTCCTATGACTATGACTCATATGAGCAAGGGCAAATTTGACGCAAAGTGGGAAGGTCTCTATATTGTGAGCAAAGTTTTCTCAAATGGAGCTTATCAACTCTCAGAATTGGATGGTCGAAAAGTCTTGATGCCTATTAATGGCAAATTCCTTAAAAAGTACTATGTATAAATGCTTGTAATCATCAGACAGTTTCATGTTTAGAAATAAAATTTTATTTTTAATCATGAATGATGATACATAATATTAAGGAAGATCACTATCATCCTTTTCTACATTTGGACGTGGGCCACTGCCATCCTTCTCGAAGACGTGATCAGCAAAAGAGCTGAGGATCTCCTTGCTGGAACCCACAAGAAATTTACAAGCTGCCATCCTCATGGCTTCTCCTCCTTCAGTCCTTCCTGGTTCGAGCAGGAAGTCCAAAATGTCCCTTGGTGGCTTGGGTGCATACGAACCTTCGCCTGCTTCCACCTTCTTCGATTGAATTGGATCAGCAGGGTGTTCTTCAGTGCCTTTCTGAACTTTCATGGCAATTTCAACCATCTTGGATGCTTCTTCAGACGATATTTTTATGTTTGAAAGAAGAAGCGTTCGTTCTTGTCAGATTTCTGCTATATTTATAGGCAGAAGTTCCTCAAACAATGAAGCGTCATATCCATTCGACGATTCACACATTCATTAATGCTTGACGGTTCATTCGTTTATTTCTCACATTCATCAGTCGGTTCGCCCGTTCATTAATGCTAGATGGTTCATCTGTTCATTTATTATGTTCATCCGACGGTTCATCCGTTCATTTCATCTAACGGTTCGTCCGTTCATAATCTTCTATCAAATTTATTAAGTGGGGATTCGTTATTGATCACGTTTTCATAACCTCTGAATCAATTCCGAATCTACTTACTCATTTGTCATTCTTTTTGACCTCTGCATAGAAATCAATCTATTTTCTTTTGAGTTCCTACATATTATCACGTCCATAATACCTCTGATAATATCATATACTCTAAAACAGAAAAGAAGATTTCATTATCTATCATGTCCACAATTCATCCACGAATACAAATTTTTGAGCATAGAAGAATTATCATTTCCATTCTTATTTCACCACAAAAAAGTCTATTACATTTTCTTAGACTTTCTTACAAATCATAATGGAAATCTATTACAAATCTTGGATTTTTATTCTACACCACAACATTAACCTAATAGAGAACTATCTTCTTCTTTGGATCTTCTCCGTCGGACCTTCTCCGTCAGGTTCGTTGTTGGTGGCAGTTCCTGACTGTCTGGGTCCCAGTCACGACCAGATCAGCAAGAATCAAACTCTGGTCTTCTCTCTCAGACGAAAGAAGAACCACAGAGTATGACAGCCCGAAGTCGTGGTGCTGCCAATACAATTGGTGGATTGGGGGTAACCTCTCAAGGAAGACAGGAATGTATCCAAACCTTGGGATACAATTCCTAGTTCTGCCTTGAAAGGAACTCTACTACCCGATTTCTCGGGGTAGAGTTGACTCCACCATCCAACTCTCGTATATAAAGGCTCTTTCTACCATCTGAGGAAGACCCTTCTATCCCACGAAGAGTTCTGAGTTGTCTGATGTACGCGTCAAAGGCGTATGAGCTCCCTGATGTAGGTGTCAGCAGGATATTCTCCACAGCATCCACATCACCAATACCAGTTCTGAAGAAAATCTTTAGCCGAGCTTCTGCAGAAAATAGCAAGGAAAAAGAGAATTAATCAACAGAAATGTCATTTGACACGCACTGGCTGGTCAATCGTGCATTGTTCAATTAGAAACAGAAAGCCTATCTTCAACAGCAAAAAAAAGTACGCGTACTATACTGGACTTACCTTCAAGTTTGGTGCTAAGGATTGGCAAACTCATGTTCGATACAGTATGCAGAAATCGAACATTAGAAGGCATTGCTTTCCTGTTTGAGAATGAAATCTCTCAAAAATTTCGTTCTCAAAGAAGAAGAAGAAGAATGAGAGATGAGTATCTTTGAAACTCAGCTGCCTATTTAAAGGACAAAGTACGAGTCTATTCTTGGAAAAGATTCGTGTAAATAGCGTTCGTAAACCATGGAATGGATGACACGCGTGCTTTGGAAGACAACGCAACATTGGAAACAGTCAAAGAGTGCCACTTAACATTCTTCATTAATGCACGCTGTTCAATGCAAAAGTTGTACTACATTCTTCAAGACAGGCACTGATGGCCTTACAAAAGACAAAACAAAAAGAGTGCAATAAGAGCATGAAAGACACGCTCTGTTTCCCAGAACGGCTGATCTTAGTGCCCAGTTCTTCTACGCTCTTAACCCCCATGCGGTGTAACAGAGCCTTCAATATTTCACGCTGCTCTACAAGGCTGCGTCCATCAGAAGAAGACGAGCCATCCAGACCAAAATAGCTCAGGAAATTCTTGGCTAAATGCATGGAATCGTCTTTGAACTCGAAAACCAGAGGCTCCGGTTCTTTACCCTCAAAAGTGGGATCACCATGGGAACAAAAGCTCAACTTGCGTGCTTCTTCCTCAGCTTTCTCCTTTGGTGTCATGTTGACGTAAGATGAAGATTAAAAATGAATCTTCTCCCTGCTTATATAGCAGAGTTCGCCGGCGGTTCATATTCCACCATAAATTGGATGCAATCAGTCTCGAAAAATGAAGAGTCATCATGACATTTAAAGAACTTCGAAGTCTTTTCGACTTCCGAAAAATTTGAAGTCATATCAGCGTGACTGATTCCATTTTATCATCTCTATTTCAAAGTATTTCGAAATAATTTATCATTTTTCGAAAACTTTGAAGGGGGTTTTGTAGACCTTTAAAAATGACAGTCACGCTGAGTTGATCAAGACAGAGTCAAAAGTCACACTCAGTTGATCCAGACAATATTTTACAAATCACGCTGGGAGACAGCTCATCATTTGTCAGAGAGTCATTATGACTGACAGCACGACAGTCGAAGAATGTCTCTTCGTATGCCACGTATGCACAGAACTCGAGAGATCACCGCCGTCTATTGCGTGACTTTCGAAATCTTCTTCAGCAAGACTCAGCCTTCATCGAGTTGGCGTACCAAAAAGGGTTTCTTGTCATTTAATGCGACTGACAAAGCAATCACTGTCAGAGATTTTGTGTCAGTCAAGACACGCCAAATTAAGACAGCTGGCAGTCCTATCTCAAGTCTGCGTGTATCTTTGAGTTCTTCACCTCAAGTTTGCGTGGATTCGGAAGTTTTCTTCCTCAAGTCTGCGTGGATTTTGAAGCTTTTTGCCTCGAGTCTGCGTGGATCCTGAAGCTTCTTGTCCCAAGTTTGTGTGGATTTTGAAGCTTTCTACACCGAGTTTGCGTGGATTTCGTCTTCAATAAGTCTGCGTAGATTTTATCAAATTGGAGTACGTGGCAGCCATGCCACTGATCTCTCACCTGCGTGTCCTGTAACTTGCACACGACTCATGCATGATCGTCATGTGTCCAACAGTTACAGGCCACGTCCAGTAACTTCTCACAACCTTGCGTATGTTAAATCCTGCGTGATTTTCAACTAAGCACAGGCTGTGAAGACAGTTATCTTTTCAATTTTATTTTTGACTCTATAAATAGAGTTCTTTTTCTCATTCATTGTACAGATATACTGATATTTACTGTCAAAATTTTGAGAGCTTTTCTTCTTCGCATAGTCTAAGGGATAAAGCGATCGTCTTCTAGATCGGATTCCCACAGTTGTAATTTTCCCAGAAACACAACAAATAAAGAGAATTTCTTTATGGAAAACACTCACTGTTTTCCAGGTTGTATTTCCCTATTTTTCCCAGATTTTATTATGGTTTAAGCACACTGCTTGCATTGCTTCACAGTATCAAACCATTCACTAATTTCCAGTTTACACTATAGCTAGTTCACTGTCATGTCATGTTTTCTATTTTTCTTATTAACACACATTCTATTGACACTCTCATGCCTTCTCACACTCACACACATCTTCTCATGTATAACACACACACACCCATGGACATCATCATGTGTTCCCCTCTCTCTTTACATATGTATATATATATAAATTGAGATATATATATATATATATATATATAAGTTTCCTATATATATGAGTGTGTGTGCTTTTATATATATATTAGATATATATATATGTATGTGATATATATATATAGGTAGCCTACATGTTAGGTATAATCCTATATTAGATTGTATGTTATATTAATGTGTGTATTATAGTTAGGCTTATGATTTGACTTCTGTAGATGAGTTATGGGTTGGCTTATGGCATGGTATGCCTAGTTTGGAGTCTAGAATAGACTGTTAGCCTTGATAGGACCTAGAATGGCTTGTTTGACCTAGTAAGACTTGGTTAGACCTAGTTGACCATAGTTTGACTTAGGTTTGACTTTAGGGTAGACCAGAGTTGACCAAGAGTTGACTTTGGTCTAGATTGACCTAGATTCATGTAGAATGTATTGATTTGCATCTTATTATCATTGTAGACTCATAGTGACTTGTACTGTTCTATAGGAGACAGACACCACTCCTCGAACAGAATATATTCTCCAGATTCACAGGATACAGGCGAGTACATTTTCTGATCATTTCATATCCTGTATTAGGAGTATTTTCCTGCTTTAGATTACTTTACATGATGCTGACACGTTGGAAACACGGATTAGTACTATATGGATCTTGTTGTGCAATGTTATCCCCTTAGCGGATACATCGGGTATTCGTGTTTGTGTACTTTATCTTGAACATCGTGTAATCCTTGTATTTGTGACATTCGTGTACGAAACGTATGAATCGTGTATAATCATGTATTCACATGACCTTCGTGTACAATAACATAACTTAACTAGATCCTTGTGTATTGATTGGGGCGGGGGAGTAGAAGTGGTTATGTATTCAATCCAGTAGATTACTTGTGTACAAACCTCTGTAGATTACTCGTGTACAACATCGTGCCGTCTACATAACCATCTTGTGCTCTGAATCACTAGCACTGTTAGTTCTCTATATACTGTAGCTATTTATTTACAGTCTCTCTCTTTTTATCATGTATTTCTTTCAGTTTCTTGTATCTTACTCTATAGCACGATTATATATCCTGACCTGCTATGATTTGTTGAGATGTACTGTGCTCGCTCCTGTCCTGACTGGACCTGTTGAAAATTTTACAGAGGACGAGGCTGAGGCATTCTGTCCTACCTACTACGGTGCTACATTAGATGAGTGCCTGGACTTGGACCAGCAGCAGGATCCACTAGCAGTAGATGGCACACCCTTAGATTAGGATTGTCTTTACTTTACTTGGATTACTGTATATAGATTCTGAGATTTGGGACATGTATTTATTTATAGACACTTAGAATTCTGGATTGTATCTCTGTGATGTTTCTTTTCTGGATATTGTCATCTTTATATCATTCTATCTTATCCTGTTCTACCTTAGATGTGATTGAGATATATTCTGTTATGTCACCCCCATTCGGGGAGTATAACTGTTTATTACCTTTAACTGTTAGATGTTGTGACCTAGGACAACGTTCTACCACCGACATTGCGGCATAGGCTGGACGTACCCACGTCTCGTGCCCTTAATCTAGGGTGCGGGTCGTGATACCCCTACAATTCCAAGAGAGAATCATTCCTGTGGAGGCTGTTGTAGGCCAGCCGCGCCTATTCCATCTTCTAGAGTATGCTGGATACGTTTGGTTGGTCTGTCATTTAACATATACTTGTCTTCCTTCTTAAAAGAGGATCTTGATATTTTATTCAGTGATTTGGGAGATGGGAGGGAATTTGTCGTTGAAGTGAGGATGGTATCCAATGATGAAAATTGTGATACAGAGTTTGAAAGGGTAGGATTTAGAGAATGGAGTAGAGATGTGAATATGGATGTAACATGAATAGATATTGGAATGTTGTGTGGTGGAATGATACAAATAGGTATATTATGTTTGGGATGATGAGAAGTTGTGATGGAAATACATTTGTGTGATGGAAATACATTTGTTGTGTGGTGGACTGATACAAACAGCTATATTATGTTTGGGATGATGAAAAATACTATTCGACTCCCATCTGCAGTGGGTCTAAAATATATGTAATACAGTGTGAATAAAAATATTTCATGTATCATCGGACATTTCAAAAAAAATATTTTTGACTCTCCTATAATAAGAGTAAGTTGACAACTTTCTAATACATATCGCTTTAAAAAAATTAATCTAAAAATAAAAAATAATATGAAATTTTAATTGAAAAATAATAATACTTTTTTCGACCAATCTAAAACCCTCCCGTATTAGGGACTTGTACTTCCCCCTCTCGGAGTTATTGCAAATAATATCATCCAAGCACAAAGAAACAAATAGTTGAGAGTATATTTAAGTGCAAATTAGCCACCATGTTTTGATACGTGACTGTCAGTGGCGCGGTGGCGCACCGGTAAGACCGCTAGTACTCGGGGGTGAGGGCACGGATTCGAACCCCCACTCCCACGGGGACAGCTGGATGGCCTTGTCCACGGCCTTCGGACCAAGGCTGACTGGGTGGCGTTGTCCACGGGCCTTGGTTTTTAAAAAGAAAAGAAAAAAAGAAGAAAAAAAAGAAGAAGAAGAAGAGATAAAGTAAGGAGGTTAGAAGCAGAGTTGGACCGTGGTTGTGCCCTCGCCAACGTGACCACCCTCCATTCGTTCCTCCTGCACCTTTTAAGGGCCTATCCCTGAAATTTCGAAGACCCCTCCAATCGAAGGCCGATAAGTGACGACGGACCAGAATCGAGGGCCACATAATATAGCACTATAGTTTTTGTATATCACATACCAGGTCCAAACAGAGGAAACAAGGCCACTCTTGCAAATTTATAAAGGAAATGAGTAAATGCCATAGCCAAACAAGTAAATGAAGAGAGAAAGATAAAATATTTTCCATGTGTAAAAAAAAGCTGCGGCGACACTTATATTTGGAAACTACTGGTTCATCGCTATTATTTTTATTTATTTATTATAAATAAGAAAAATATATCACAGGGAGTATATGCCGGGTTTTTTTTCTAACTATCGTCTCCCTATTATTGGGTTTCGAATGTCTTGTATTGCTGTATACCTTTTGTCACGCCCCAGAACCAGAATACTGGAGAGCGGGGGCAGACATAGCCAGCTACGTATAATAAAATGGAATCCACGTCACTATACGGTCACGGCTGTCTAGATATATGAGGTTTAACTACAATCTATCAGTCTCCTATGGTCAAGAACAAGCCTATTGTCTCAATCACAAGCAAGTAGTAACAGTCACAAGATATTAGAGCATCAATATACAATAGTAAGGCGTCCCATACATTACATATTGGATGATCATGAAGCTAGTCGTACAAAATGTCAGGACTAGCAAGAGTTTTAGTCAATACATGATCAATCCTAGGATTTGTCAATCATGTTACAGCCCGTAGGCAGACAGTAAATAAAGGTGCAATACGAGCTAACACGTGCTCGTCGGCTAAATGCCTCAAAAGAACAATTTTACACATAGAGTAGGAGGACAAAAGAAACCCACTCGTTGCCCTGGTTACGCCTGGTGGTCACCATCGGGCTGGAAGACAGGTGGATCCTCTGTTGCTGCTCCGATATCTGGCCACACAAAACCAGCTGGGTCAGACCCCAGAAAAAGCAAGTGCCACAAAGGAGGCTTCACTTAGGAACTAAAACCAGCATATCACAATAGAATATTAAAGATAAATAAATAAAGAACTGATAATAATAGAGATAACAACAGTAAACTGAGTATGAGGAAACTATTCAAGTAGCTAGGTCACAACCCTTAAACCAAACAAGGACCGGGGTTGCAGCCCTTCACCTGAATAGAAACCCGTCTCAAATACTATTGGTACAGTGAAGACAATAAACGAAGAGAGGACACAGAACTGCTCCGGGAGCCAGGTTATAACCCTTAAACCAAACAAGGACCGGGGTTGTAACCCTTCGCCTGAACAGAACTGGACCCCTGATCTTTATTGCTAAGGCCAGCATAATTAATCATGGTATTAAGGTAAGGTAAAATATGACGAACATGACATGGGGTTGCAATAAGACAATAACGAAAAGAGGACACAAAACAGCTCCGGGAGCCAGGTTACAACCCTTAAACCAAACAAGGACCGGGGTTGTAACCCTTCGCCTGAACAGAACTGGACCCCCGATCGTTATTGTTGAGACAAGCATCAATAATCATGTCATGTTACAATCTTGCATAGGATCAGGATAAGACTAAGCTGGAATAAACTCCATCCAATCAATCACGGCCAATCAAGAGTACGGCTTGATACTTTTAACTAACTAGGGTTATCACAAGCCTAGTTACTAGCAAGATACAATGAGATTATCCCAACAGCCACAAGCCCTGCAGACCATCCGGTTATCCAGGTCGAATGTCTATTTAGGAAGAATGCAACACATGACTGTGTGCTGGAAATGTGCCCTACTCGTCGGTAGGCTACAAGTCCACTGAATGAGCCCAGATAACGGGATTGCCTGTAGCTGGGAATCTCTTCATGACTACTGAATCATTCTAGTTAATTAGCCTTAGTCAATTTCAGTAGGTACCCCTGACCGTGGTACTCAGGGGTCCCCATCCTAAACATGATGCAAGACAGTACTAGTTTATTTGTACAAACACAATCGCCCACGGTGTCCAAGTCTTTCATACTTGTCATGTCAGGCTAGTTTTCGTAACAGCATGCCGAGATATATCATGTCAGTTTACTTGTCAAGAGTGCGCCACAGTGGGCCACTATCGTGTTCTATTCTTACAATATTATGAATGAGAGAAACTTGCATAAAATAACTAGAGACATATTCTTGCTGCTAAGGAAAAGATCTACAACTTCCACGTTGGGAGTTGGGAGAAATTCGAGCAATAATTCAGTCAATTAGGACATATAACAGTTAGTAATAGTCAAAATATGTATTATACGGCCTATTCTGCGACATATATGCAACTGCGACACCATATGCGCCTACTGCGACATGCGCCTTAATGCGGCTCATGTGCGACATGATATGCGCCTATCGCGACATGCGCCTCATGTGGATCAACTGCGACATGATATGCGCCTACCGCGACATGCACCTCATTGCAACATGCGCCTACTGCGACATGCGTCTTCTGCGACATGATATGCGGCTACTGCGACATGCGCCTCATTGCAACATGCGCCTACTGCGACATGCGCCTTCTGCGACATGATTTGCGGCTACTGCGACATGCACCTCATTGCAACATGCGCCTACTGCGACATGCGCCTTCTGCGACATGATATACGGCTACTGCGACATGCGCCTCTTTGCAACATGCGCCTACTGTGACATGCGCCTTCTGCGATATGCTGTTCATGCTGCAGATGAACATAGAAATGACCAGAAATTGCTTTGGCCATAACTTTCTCATCCGAAGTCGAAATCAAGCGAAACAAAAGCCAAAACTGCATGAAATTGAATTCTCTACAACATAGAAACACTAGTTTTCGAAAATAACCAAGTTTTAGAGATCAAAACTAAGAAAAACCAAAAATTTTACAAACTTAGATCTACAAGAATCCATCCATCAAATCCAAAAATGTCAAGTTCTAAAGAGGCTTAGAATCAAGTAAGGAAGAGAATGGAACAATAAAACTTGAGATCCATCATGAAGCAAGTTTGCACTTGCCTAGCTCTCTTTCCTGGTAGGTGGAAGAGTAAATGGTAGAGAAGAAGAAGTGAAGGAGAAGAATAAATGAAGAGAGAGAGTTAGATGGAAATATAAATGAGGGTGGTGGTGGTAGGTGGGGGTTTTCTTTTGGTTCATGATGAACCCACAAGCAAACCAAACCAAGCTAAGCCGAACCAAGCTAAGCCATATCTAATGACATACCAAATAAACATGCAGAAAAATACGCAATACGAGTCAAGAATACGTACACGTATACCAATATACGTAATACGAACTATAGGCATTACAACTCTACCCACCTTAAAAGAATTCCGTCCTCGGAATTTAATCAAGAGGCTAGAATTGCAAGGACAAGCTATACTAATCGTAAGCTATAACAAGCAGTCTATCATGCAGTCATTTATTCAAGCAAGAAATTAAAAGCATAAGGCATAAGAAAGACATTATACCTTACGAGTCAAACATGTCGGGATATCGCGATCGGATATCATCCTCACGCTCCCATGTCGACTCACCCAAAGAGTGATGACCCCAAGCAACTCGGACTAACTTGATAGTCTTGTTCTTGAGTGTCTTCTCTCTTCGGTCCAGTATAGACACGGGCTTCTCCTCATACGAAAGGTTGGTACCAACAACCAATTCCGAATGATCCAGGATGTGGCTCGGGTCCGGGATATACCGTCGCAGTTGGGATACATGGAATACGTCATGTACCTCAAGTAGCGACGGTAGAATAGCGAGACGATAGGATACATCTCCTACTCGCTCCAGAATGTCGAACGGCCCTATATACCTAGGACTAAGCTTTCCTCGTACGCCGAAACGAATGACGCCACGGTTAGGCGAAATCCTCAGGAATACATGGTCGTCGACAGAAAACTCAAGAGGGCGCCAATGAGAATCGGCCCAATGACGCTGGCGATCTTGGACAACTCGAAGATGATCTCTGACTTTTCTGACCACTTCAACGGTCTGAGCAATCATTTCTGGACCAAGCATCTGCCTCTCTCCAACATTATCCCAGGCTAGCGGGGATCGACACTTCCTACCATACAGCGCCTCGAACGGTGCCATCCGGATACTGGCCTGGAAACTGTTGTTGTACGAGAACTCCACCAGGTGCACATGATCTTCCTACGAACCACCAAAGTCGAGTGTACATGACAGCAACATATCTTCAAGAGTCTGGATCGTACGTTCCGACTGGCCATCTGTCTGCGGGTGATAAGCTGAACTGAACTGGAGGTGAGTTCCCAAACTTTCTTGCAAGCTACACCAAAAGTGCGACGTGAATCTTGAATCTCTATCTGAAGTGATACTGACTGGTACACCGTGCAACCTGACAATCTGCCGAAGATACATCTCCGCTAGCTGAGCCGTTGACTGACCAACTCTGAACGGGAGAAAGTGAGCCACCTTCGTGAGCCTGTCTATGACAACCCAAATAGCGTCTCTGCCCGTCGGGGATCTAGGCAATCCAGTCACAAAATCCATGGTTATATGCTCCCATTTCCACTCGGGAATCGGCAATGGTTGAAGTAGTCAGGCTGGTCTCTAATGTTCAGCCTTAACTTGTTGGCAGACTAAACAACGAGAGACAAACCGGGCTATCTCCCTCTTCATGCCATTCCACCAAAAGTGCTGGCGGATATCACGGTACATTTTCGTGCCACCGGGATGAATGGAATACTGCGAACCGTGGGACTCTGCCATGATCTTCTATCTGATATCTCCACTGGGTACACAAAGATGCTTATCATGTCGAAGTGTACCGTCTTTATGAATGCATAACTCTGGTCTTCGTCCTGCCTCACACTCTGCTCTGAGTCGCTGAAGCTTGGAATCTGCTGACTGCGCCATCCGGATCCTCTCGACTATAGTGGACTGAACTTGCATGCTGGCTATCAATGCCACACTGGAAGGGAGGACAACTTCTATACCCATCTTCTGAAGATCGGCTAACAGTTCTGGTTGTGTTGTCAGGAAATAAACTTCTGCCCTCCTGCTCAATGCATCTGCAACAACGTTGGCCTTCCCTGGGTGATACTGCAGGTTGACATCATAATCCACAAGCAGCTCCAGCCATCTCCTCTGACGCATGTTGAGATCCTTCTGGGTGAAAACATACTTCAGGCTCTTGTGGTCGGTGAAAATTTCCACCCTATCTCCGTATAGGTAGTGCCTCCACAACTTAAGTACAAACACTACTGCTGCCAGCTCCAAGTCATGGGTTGGGTAATTTCTCTCATAATCACGAAGTTACCGTGACGCATAAGCTATTACCTTCCCATGCTGCATCAGAACACATCCTAAACCTCTGTCCGAAGCATCACAATACACTGAGAATCCTCCAATTCCGTCTGGAAGTATGAGAATAGGTGCTGTCATCAAGCCTCGCTTCAACTTCTCAAAAGAATCCTGGTACTCCGCTGTCCAAGCAAACTGCACATCCTTACGGGTCAACTGGGTCAATGGCGCTGAAATTCGAGCAAAGTCTGAAATAAATCGCCGGTAGTAACCGACCAATCCAAGAAAACTACGAACTTCTGCCACTGTGCTAGGTAATGGCCATGTTTCAATGGCCACGATCTTCTGGGGATCCACTTCAACTCCTCCTCGGGTGATGATATGACCCAAGTATGAAATGCGATCGAGCCAGAACTCGCATTTACTGAACTTGGCATACAACTGGTGCTCTCTGAGAATATGAAGAACAACTCTAAGGTGCTGCTCATGCTCCGCTTTACTCTTACTGTAGACCAGGATGTCATCTAGGAACACAATCACGAACTGATCCAAATAGGGCATAAAGATGCGATTCATGAGGTCCATGAATACAGCCGGCACATTGGTTGCACCAAATGGCATCACAAGGAACTCCCAATGCCCATATCTTGATCTAAAAGCTGTCTTCGAGATGTCCTGCTCTCTGACTCTAATTTGATGATATCCTGACCGCAAGTCAATCTTCGAAAATACTGATGCCCCTCTGAGTTGATCAAACAAGTCATCTATCATCGGGAGAGGATATCTGTTCTTGATTGTCACTGAGTTCAAGGTACGATAATCAACACACAATCTAGACGTACCATCCTTCTTTTTCACAAGAAGCATCGGGGCTCCCCAAGGCGATCCACTAGCACGAATGAATCCCTTGCTTCTGAGTTCTTCAATCATCTTGTACAATATCTATAGCTCTGATGGCGCCATCCTGTAGACTCTCTCTGACACTGGAGCTGTTCCGGGAATCAAGTCGATGGTAAACTCGATCTCTCGCTCTGGCGGCATCCCTAGAAGCTCTTGTGGGAAAACATCTGGAAACTCTTCGACTATCCGAGGTAACTGCACTGCTGCTACTGCCATCCACAATAATGGAGGAGAAGGTTCAACTTTGCCTCGGAAGAAAGAAAACTCTGGCTCGCCTGGAATGCTAAAAATAACCTTGCCAATGTGGCAGTCTATCCTAGCATACTGGTCCCTCAACCGATCCATCCCTAAGACCATATCATAATCGGCCATCGGGAACTCTATCAATCTAGCGGAGAATTCTCTACCGCTAACTACGACCCGACACGAGGAAAATACTCTATCTACTCCCACAAGTCCGTTACCAGTAAGTATATTGAGCCTTACTGATAATGACTCGGGCTCCAGTCCTACCCGTGTCGCAAATCGTACAGACATAAATGAATGCGAGGTACCAGAATCAAATAATACTGAAGCTGGAAAGGTGTTGACGAGAATAGTACCTGCCACCACCTCACCTGGTGCTATTCCTTCTTCTCCTATGGTCAAAGCCAGCACTTGACCATGTCCTCTGGGTGCGGGTCCCCTCTGTTGAAAATTCCTCTGCCTGCTCTGGATCAGGGCTTGGGCTTGGGCATACTGCTGCGGTCTCTGCTGCTGGAATGCCTGGGCCTGCGTCGGCAATGGCCTCGGGAACGGGTACTGCAGCTGCTGCTGCTGGATTGGTGCTGGTCCTCTAACTGAAGGACTAGAGAAGGCCGATGAACTCCCCCTGTTCGGGCAGTTCCCAACCCTGTGGTCCGGGGCACCATAAACTAAGCACAAACCCTGTGCTCTACGACACTCGGATACCACATGCCCTGGCTTTCCGCAGTGTGAACATCCTACTACGGAAGACTGCTTCTGCTTCTGCTGCTGAGGGTGCGTCGGGGTGGAATGCTGAACCGACGTCTCTAAGGCCGCCCGCCTCGGAGCTCCAATGGTCAAAGCCCTGGCTGCTGGGGCTGGTGCTGATGACTGATTCATCTGGCTGTGAGATCGCTTCCGACCTCCGGTCCTATCCACAATCCTCTGGGAGGTGTACTCATGCCTCCTAGCTGCTCTCAATACCGCATCAAAAGTCTGATTCTCAAACTGCTCCACCGCCAATAAAATTTCCAAGTGTAGCCCTTGCTGGAACCGCTGGGCTCTATCGAACTCGGTCGCCACCAAGGTGGGAGCAAACCGACTAAGCCTGGAGAACTCGGTCGCATATCCATCGACCGTCCTGCCCATCTGCTTCAGATTGGTGAACCTCGTCTGTAGATCATACCGAGCTACATCATCAAAATACTTGGTCTGGAATCTCTCCTTGAATACTGCCCATGAAATATGGGCCACTAATCCATCGGCCTGCGCTGCCCACCAGCTGCGAGCAAGATCCAATAGCTGCAGGCGCACCACGGCCACCTTCTCGTTCTCTGGAGTCCTGGCTGCTTCTAGAATCACCTCTGTGTCCTGAAGCCATGCATCTGCAGCGATCGTATCTTCACTGCCGTCGAAGAAGGGAGGGTTCAAGCGCTTGAAGCTGTTGGCCGCGCTATTACCCTGATGACCTCCTCTGGTCAAAGCATCTGCCACCGCCTGGTGTAAGGCATCTCCGCGACGATCCTGGGAAGCTAATAGGGACCAGATGAGACCCACTAAAGTGCCATCATCAGGCTCTGCAGGCTGGACGGGCTGAACTGGTGGTTCTCCTTCGGTTGGCATAACTCTGGAGGCTACTCCTGAATGCTGGACTTGATCTCCAGGTTGTTGCTGGTCCGCTGGAGGTACTCCGCCTTGCTGATCGGCAGGTCCAGGAACAATGCCGCTGAAGAAGACGACATAGGGAACAATAAAAAAGGATCAGGACAGATCAACGATACAAGCATGTGATCAGGTCAAGATTCTCAGGGATTTGAAAGATACGAGCAGAGATCAAGGGCGAAAACTGATTGAGACATCTATTCGGTAAACCCTCACATATCTTGAATTACAAGACCTGCATGGGCCACCACTAAAACCATGTCACGCCCCAGAACCAGAATACTGGAGAGCGGGGGCAGACATAGCCAGCTACGTATAATAAAATGGAATCCACGTCACTATACGGTCACGGCTGTCTAGATATATGAGGGTTTAACTACAATCCATCAGTCTCCTATGGTCAAGAACAAGCCTATTGTCTCAATCACAAGCAAGTAGTAACAGTCACAAGATATTAGAGTATCAATATACAATAGTAAGGCGTCCCATACATTACATATTGGATGATCATGAAGCTAGTCGTACAAAATGTCAGGACTAGCAAGAGTTTTAGTCAATACATGATCAATCCTAGGATTTGTCAATCATGTTACAGCCCGTAGGCAGACAGTAAATAAAGGTGCAATACGAGCTAATACGTGCTCGTCGGCTAAATGCCTCAAAAGAACAATTTTACACGTAGAGTGGGAGGACAAAAGAAACCCACTCGTTGCCCTGGTTACGCCTGGTGGTCACCATCGGGCTGAAAGACAGGTGGATCCTCTGTTGCTGCTCCGATATCTGGCCACACAAAACCAGCTGGGTCAGACCCCAGAAAGAGCAAGTGCCACAAAGGAGGCTTCACTTAGGAACTAAAACCAGCATATCACAATAGAATATTAGAGATAAATAAATAAAGAACTGATAATAATAGAGATAACAACAGTAAACTGAGTATGAGAAAAGTATTCAAATAGCCAGGTCACAACCCTTAAACCAAACAAGGACCGGGGTTGCAGCCCTTCACCTGAATAGAAACCTATCTTAAATACTATTGGTACAGTGAAGACAATAAACGAAGAGAGGACACAGAACTGCTCCGGAAGCCAGGTTACAACCCTTAAACCAAACAAGGATCGGGATTGTAACCCTTCGCCTGAACAGAACTGGACCCCTGATCTTTATTGCTAAGGCCAGCATAATTAATCATGGTATTAAGGTAAGGTAAAATATGACAAACATGACATGGGGTTGCAATAAGACAATAACGAAGAGAGGATACAGAACTACTCTGGGAGCCAGGTTACAACCCTTAAACCAAACAAGGACCGGGGTTGTAACCCTTCGCCTGAACAGAACTGGACCCCCGATCGTTATTGTTGAGACAAGCATCAATAATCATGTCATGTTACAATCTTGCATAGGATCAGGATAAGACTAAGCTGGAATAAACTCCATCCAATCAATCACGGCCAATCAAGAGTACGGCTTGATACTTTTAACTAACTAGGGTTATCACAAGCCTAGTTACTAGCAAGATGCAATGAGATTATTCCAACAGCCACAAGCCTTGCAGACCATCCGGTTATCCAGGTCGAATGTCTATTTAGGAAGAATGCAACACATGACTGTGTGCTGGAAATATGCCCTACTCGTCGGTAGGCTACAAGTCCACCGAATGCGCCCAGATAATTACGGGATTGCCTGTAGCTGGGAATCTCTTCATGACTACTGAATCATTCTAGTTAATTAGCCTTAGTCAATTTCAGTAGGTACCCCTGACCGTGGTACTCAGGGGTCCCCATCCTAAACATGATGCAAGACAGTACTAGTTTATTTGTACAAACACAATCGCCCACGATGTCCAAGTCTTTCATACTTGTCATGTCAGGCTAGCTGTCGTAACAGCATGCCGAGATATATCATGTCAGTTTACTTGTCAAGAGTGCGCCACAGCGGGCCACTATCGTGTTCTATTCTTACAATATTATGAATGAGAGAAACTTGCATAAAATAACTAGAGACATATTCTTGCTGCTAAGGAAAAGATCTACAACTTCCACGTTGGGAGTTGAGAGAAATTCGAGCAATAATTCAGTCAATTAGGACATATAACAGTTAGTAATAGTCAAAATATGCATTATGCGGCCTATTCTGCGACATGCATGCAACTGCGACACCATATGCGCCTACTGTGACATGTGCCTTAATGCGGCTCATGCGCGACATGATATGCGCCTATCGCGACATTATATGCGGCTACTGCGACATGCGCCTCATTGCAACATGCCCCTACTGCGACATGCGCCTTCTGCGACATGATATGCGGCTACTGCGACATGCGCCTCATTGCAACATGCGCCTACTGCGACATGCGCCTTCTGCGACATGATATGCGGCTACTGCGACATGCGCCTCATTGCAACATGCGCCTACTGCGACATGCGCCTTCTGCGACATGATATACGGCTACTGCGACATGCGCCTCATTGCAACATGAGCCTACTGCGACATGCGCCTTCTGCGATATGATATACGGCTACTGCGACATGCGCCTCATTTCAACATGCGCCTACTGCGACATGCGCCTTCTGCGACATGCTGTTCATGCTGCAGATGAACATAGAAATGACCAGAAATTGCTTTGGCCATAACTTCCTCATCCGAAGTCGAAATCAAGCGAAACAAAAGCCCAAAACTGCATGAAATTGAATTCTCTACAAATAGAAACACTAGTTTTCGAAAATAACCAAGTTTTAGATATCAAAACCAAGAAAAACCAAAAAGTTTACAAACTTAGATCTACAAGAATCCATCCATCAAATCCAAAAATGTCAAGTTCTAAAGAGGCTTAGAATCAAGTAAGGAAGAGAATGGAACAATAAAACTTGAGATCCATCATGAAGCAAGTTTGTACTTGCCTAGCTCTCTTTCCTGGTAGGTGGAAGAGTAAATGGTGGAGAAGAAGAAGTGAAGGAGAAGAATAAATGAAGAGAGAGAGTTAGATGGAAATATAAATGAGGGTGGTGGTGGTAGGTGGGGGTTTTCTTTTGGTTTATGATGAACCCACAAGCAAACCAAACCAAGCTAAGCCGAACCAAGCTAAGCCATATCTAATGACATGCCAAATAACCATACAAGAAAATACGCAATACGAGTCAAGAATACGTACACGTATACCAAGATACGTAATACGAACTATAGGCATTACACCTTTAAATCAAGAATTCATAATATGGTATCACAACATGTTCGATAACCGTGAAAAGAGAGTTCGAGCAAGTATCATTAACGATTGTGATGTCTCCTTGTAGTGTGTGGTGTGGTTGTGATCGATCTCCTTTGACGCATAGGCAAGAGATGAGGATGAAGAACAAAGACAAGAAAAAAAACGTTTTTGTTAGCTGCAATATTTCTAGCTAGATAAAGCTTTTTTTAGATTTGGTGTCATAAATTGGGACGCTCCCGGTGTGCTTTGCTGCTTGCAGATGCACTATAAATGATAATGTCTATTATTTAGATCCTACCAGAAAAACTATTTTAAAGGAGCTATCAAGGACGGAACCAGAAACTCGAACTAAAATAAACTGGAGTGGAGTAAGGTGGACTAGGTATAGACGGACTCATATATATATATATATATATATATATATATATATATATATATATATATATATATGT
The DNA here is from genome assembly GCA_029216955.1 of Iris pallida. Classification (NCBI taxonomy): domain Eukaryota; kingdom Viridiplantae; phylum Streptophyta; class Magnoliopsida; order Asparagales; family Iridaceae; genus Iris; species Iris pallida. The sequence goes on along the minus strand of JANAVB010017194.1, from coordinate 2,870,234 downwards.
TAGTCCCCGGGCTTGATCAAAGATGGTAAAACATATGCAACAAAGATCTACGATGATACAAATACCAAATAACCCGATTACAATATGGAGGAGGAAAATAAAGAAGAGAAGATCTCTCGTTCTTCCTTGCAAACGTGTTACAATTGGGACAGAACGAGTTATAATAATCTAGAGAGAGATAAGAAGAAGAACAATGCTGGGGTGTCAAAACACCATTGCTCAAAGCAAGATTCGCCCCACACGATCTGCTTTCAGGAACCAGCAAGTTTGAAGAACTTGTGGAACGCTCGAAGCCACCTCTGTCCTGACTCCTCGGATGGACTTGCAATGGCGGCAGCAGCTCTCTCTCTCTTTCTCCTTTTCTGACTTATATTTTCGTAGTTACCACAAAGGAGGCCAGAAGAGAGTATTTATAGAGAGAGGGTGGAAACCCTAGCCGCCAATTCAGTTATGGAAAGATTGAATCAAATTCCAAAAAGATAGCAACGATATTAATTCAAATCCCACAAAGATAGAAATGAAATTAATTCAAATCCCACGAAGATAGGATCTGAATTAATCGCATTGATTCAGCCTTATCATAACTGACTTGTAATCTGCATAGTCAGCGGAGCCCTCCATGCGGAAACAGCAGCAGCAGCCCGGCCGCATGAGCCTCATGGCCGCATGGGCCGCATGGACCACATGAGCCGCATGGCCGCATGGACCGCATGGGCCGCATGGACCACATGAGCCGCATGGACCACATGAGCCGCATGGACCGCATGGCCGTATGAACCGTATGTGCCGCATGGATCGCATGGCCACATGGACCGTATGGCCGCATAGACCGCATGAGCCGCATGAGCCGCATGGCCGCATGGACCGCATGTGCCGTATGTGCCGCATGGACCGCATGGCCGCATGAGCTGCATGAGCCGCATGGGCCGCATGGGCCGTATGGGATGCATGAGGCCGTATATGAGCCGCATATGAGCCGCATAAAGACCGCATGACTGCTGACGTGCTAAGTGCAAAGTGCGCCAACAAAATGCCACATTACGCCTCATGAGCCCATAAGCCCGAGTCCGAGTCCGAGTCGTTAAGCCCCTTTGGGGCTTAGCTCCAAATGGAAATTAATCCAAGAGAATGACAAAAGCATTAATGCTTAATCCTTGGAGCCTTATTCTTACCTCCTAGTAAAATCACCCACATGGTTTCCTCCTTAGGGTCACCACCCCATGTGCATCTCTCAACAACACACCCAAGTATATATGTTGAGATAACTCATGGTACATTTCCGATGTGGGACTAAAATTTACAAGGCATATTGAGAGCAAGCTCTCTCCATGTAAAGAAAGCACCAACAATCCCCCACATATCACAACATATATATGTGTCCAGGGTTGAGCGTTCCCCACAGTAACTATCCATTTTGTATTAGGATAGATGTCGCTGACGACTTGAATCTTCCCGCATGGGTTAAATAACAATGTGATACAAGAATGGACTATGCCTTGAATTCTGTACCACAATTGTAATTCTTCCCACTCACAAAGTGTAGTTACGTGTGCTTCTGGCTGCACATTAAAGGCCCTGTGCCAGCCTGGTTTTAGTGTATAATTTTGGACATCTACAAGTTTACCCTTAAGAGACGGCCTGATATCTCTTTCCATACACTATAGGTGAGTTCTTTATTAAAGAGATATGGCATGAAGCCTTGCACTTCCTTGCGGTGCTACGCCGCTATGACATGGCCTGAAGCCGAGGCATTACCCCTACCTGGGAACCTCATCGTTGTGTCATACTACTGTAGCATGAGGTCTCAGCCTCTTTGTAGTGCCAATCTACTCAGCATGAAGCCTAAGGCTTCCTTGCGGTGTTACGCCGCAACGACATGGCTTGCAATACCGAGGCTTTACCCCTATCTGGGTACCTCATCGTGGTGTCGTGCCACTGTAACATGGAGCCATCCTCCCCTTTGTAGTGCTGTCTACAACTCTTTAATTACGTCATACAGCATTAGGCTACCTGCCTATTTGCGGTGCTACCCCGCTATGACTTGGCTTGCAAGGCCGAGGCATTACCCCTACCTGGGAACCTCATGGTGGATTCACCCCACTGTAGCATGGAGTTTCACTCCTTGTAGTGCTGCTCTACCGTGCTTCCTGTAAAGCACACCAGGCATTCACTGTGCCTGAGAACTCATTAAGGCGTTTAAGCCACCCTTCCACAGGATCTATTATTTTCGCAGAAAATACATAGTAGACAACAGTGGTTATGGGTCCGTATCCCTTCCATGTTCCAGAGAACAAGTACCCACTGTTACCTGATAGTTTTCCAGTCAGTGATCCTCCTTTGTACCAAAAGTTAGATGCCTAGTAGATTTCTCTTTGAACTAATAACATAAAACTTTATGGTAGGATTACAAAGACACACTATCAGAATGCCTTCAAGCCCATTTTACAAGCTGTGTCATCGACCAACTGGCGCTTGAGGCCCTTTGTGAACGGATCTACCAGGTTCTCCTGACTCCGAACATCAATCACTGCAATTATACATCTTTTGATAAGATCGTGTACTGCCATGTGCTTCAACCGCACAGTCCTCTTCTTTCCGTTGAAGAGGTCATTTGATGCCACCGTCGCAGTCGCCTGGTTGTCACAGTATATCGGTATTGCCGGTATCTGAGCCCCAACCACTGGAAGATCATACATGATCTTCCGAAGCCATTCTGTTTCATCTGCTGCAGTTTCAAGTGCATAGAATTCAGATTCCATGGAGGAACGAGAGAGTATAGTCTGCTTCTTCGACTTCCACGATATAGCAGCTCCACCCAAGGAAAAGACATATCCACCTGTGGATCTCTTGCTTTCCACCTCTGAACACCAGCTAGCATCACTGAAGCCTTCCACTACTGTCTGATACCCGTTGTAGTGCAGTGCATATGTCTGAGTCTTCTTGAGATATCTCATCACCCGCTTCACAGCTTTCCAGTGCTCAACCCCTGGGTTGCTTGTGAACCGACTCAGTATTCCCACGGCGAAAGCTATGTCAGGCCTTATGGTAGTGGTTGCGTACATCAAACTTCCGATAACGCTAGAATACTCCAGCTGTCTGACACTTTTCCTTGAATTTGGCTTCAGCTTCTGATCATACCTGTATGGCGTATCGATCCCTGGAAGATCTTTATACCCATAGCGTGTGAGCATCTTCTCAATGTAGTGAGATTGTGACAACGCTACTCCAGTGTCTGTCCGGATGATCTTTATGCCCAAGATGACATCTGCATCCCCCAAGTCCTTCATACTGAACTTGGTTGAGAGGAACTTCTTTGTCTCTGCGACACAGCCTATATCCGTACCTAGGATTAGCATGTCGTCCACGTACAGACAAACGATGACTCCTCTTCCATCAGCGAACTTTGTGTAAACACATTTGTCCGTCTCGCTGACTCTGTAGCCGTTTGACCAAATAACTTTGTCAAACTTCTCATGCCACATCTTGGGAGCTTGCTTCAAACCATACAATGATTTCACCAACTTGCAGACTTTGTCTTCAAGACCTTTGACAAAAAATCCATCTGGCTATTGCATGTAAATTTCTTCGGTCAGCTCCCCATTCAGGAATGCTGTCTTTACATCCATCTGATGTATCACCAACTTATGTATAGTTGCTAGAGCGATTAACATCCTGATGGTGGTCATCCGAGCTACTGGAGCGTACGTGTCAAAGTAGTCTATCCCTTGTTTCTGAGAAAATCCCTTGGCTACCAGCCTGGCCTTGAACTTGTCAATAGTTCCATCTGCCTTCATCTTCTTCTTGAAGATCCATTTACATCCGATCGGCTTTTCTTCTTCAGGTAGATCTACCAACACCCATGTGTTATTGGAGGTGATAGAGTCAAACTCGTCATTCACTGCCTCCTTCCAGAAGATAGCATCTCTGGTCTTCATCGCCTCATCATAGGTAAGCGGATCTGCTTGCACATGATAGGTGACAAAGTCATCTCCGAAGTCTTTCGGTCTCCTCGCTCGCTTAGCTGACGGCTCTGCGAGTTCTGGTACAAGAGTTGTTTCATCAACAACAGCTTCTTCTTGGACTACTGGCCCATATGAGATTTCATTCTCATTTGCACCTACATCATTTTTCGGAATGTCCGAAAGAACAATGTTTTTGTCTTTTGCAAACTTGTCTTCAAAGTATTCAGCATCGCGAGATTCGATGATATGATTTGACTCAATATCAAGAAATCTCCTAGCATCACTCTTCTCGGCATACCCCAAGAAGATTGCCTTCGTAGTCCTAGTCCCTAGCTTTTGAATCTTCAGATCTGGGAGCTTCACATACGCCAGACACCCCCACACTCGAATGACATTCAAGTTTGGTCTGACTTTGAACCAGAGTTCATGAGGAGTTACGTCCGAAGTTGCATATGGCACTCTATTCAGAATAAAAGTGGCCGTTAATGCAGCTTCTCTCCAGTAGCATTTTGGAAGACCTGCAGCAAGCAGCATAGAATTCATCATTTCTGTTAATGTTCGGTTCTTCCTCTCTGCTACTCCGTTGGATTGAGAAGAATATGGAGCAGTAGTCTCACATATGATTCCATATTCTTTGCAGAATGATACGAATTCATGAGACCTGTACTCCCCACCTCGATCACTTCTCAACCTCTTGAGTTGTTGTCCAGTCTGACGTTCAGCTTCGGCCCTGAACTCTCTGAACTTCTCGAAAGCTTCATCTATAGACTTGAGCAAGTAGACGAACGCGTATTTTGAGAAGTCGTCGATGAAGGTTATGAAATACTTTATCCCGGCCTTCGTGGAGAAATGTTTGAAGTCACAGATATCGGAGTGCACCAACTCCAGAAGATCTGTGCTTCGATTGACCCGATAAAAGGGTTTTCTTGTGATCTTCGTCTGAGCACACACTTCACACTTCTCCACCTTACCCCCATATTTGGAGATAAGTCCTAGACTAGACATTTTGTTAATTCTTTTACAATGAACATGTCCTAGTGTATTATGCCACAACTCAAGAGAATAATCAGAAAATGCAACTGCATTAATGTCTTCAAACTGGTTAACAAGCTGAATTTTAAACATTCCTTCGGTTTGATAAGCCTTCCCGAAGTATGTTCCTTTCTTGGACATCACCATCTGACCAGCATTGATGTCCATCCTCAAGCCTGCGTTGCAGAGCAGGCTCCCAGAGATCAGGTTCTTGGCAATCGCCGGAACATGCTTCACACCTTGAAGCGTCAGAGTGTTCCCAGAAGTGAGTTTCTGTTCCACGGTCCCGATCCCCAGAACTTCAGCTTGGGCCTGGTTCGCCATGACAACCTTCTCAGATATCGCCTGGTACGTGACGAACCATTCTTTGCCAGAACAGACATGGCAAGTCGCTCCAGTGTCTATCCACCAGTCAGAGTTAACCCCCACAGTTGTGACCTGTCCGATCATAGCAACAATGTTAGAAACCAATAAAACCTTATTAGGCTCACCTTTCTCTGATTGTTTAGGCTTAGATCTGCATTCACTCTTGTAGTGGCCTTTTTTGCCAAAATTGTAACAAGTCACGTGGGACTTAGTCTTCTGTTGCTTGAAAGAAGGACCCTTCACTTTTAGATTAGTGAAGTCCTTCTTCTTGGAATGAGAAGCCGCCTGCTTCCCCTTGGGATCTCTCGTCTGCACAAGATTGGCTTTAGCCAACTATTTTGACAGAGTGTCCACCTTCTGTTGGGAACGCATCTCGTCCTCAACATGGATCTCTTGAAGTAGATCTCCCAAGCTAATATCTAGCTTCTTTCTGTGCATCCTTGCATAGACGGTACTCCATCCAGCAGGAAGTTTTGAGACGATCCCTCCGACGACAAACTTGTCGGAAAGGGGCATCTCTTCGTCTTCCAGTTTCTGACGCAGCTTCATAAATTCCTTTACCGGTGGCAGCATGGACTTTTCGTCTTCAAAGAGCAATTTGTGATATTTTTCAACCACAAACATTTTGCTCCTGTTCTTTTCTTCTTCATACAGTGTTTCCACAGACTCCCATATGTCTCTGGCAAGTTCCTTCTTCGAGTAGGATTCTGCCAGGGAGTCCTCCATAGCATTCAGGA
>JANAVB010017194.1:2694137-2859137 GCA_029216955.1 Iris pallida | reverse complement strand
TATTTTTATTTTTATTTTTATTTCCTTTCTACCATTATACCTTTTTTTACATCATGTGATGATTACTGTCCTCGTACTCATGTTCTGGATATAATCATGACAGGTTCTAACAAAAATGGGATCCTAGACAATTCTCAAAATGAGATATCGATTCGTATGTGAAAATTTTGTTACATTTGTGAAATTTTGTGAAAATTTTGCTACATTTGTGAAATTTTGAATATCTTTGTAAAATTTGAAAGTCTTTATAAAATTTTGATTTTTATAAATTTTTGGCCTACACCAATGTGTAGGTCGTCCTTAGACTTGGCTCCGGGTATAATGAGAAAAAAAAAGTTGAAGTCAAATTTTTTTTTTTAATTGGATATATTATGACTCAACCTCTAAGCTCATATAAAAAATAATTAGGATCTAAATGCTACTTGCCCCAGAATATACACTACCAAAATACAGTTAATTGGCGACGGCGTTTTAGCGACGGAATAAATCCGTCGTCGGTAGCGACGGACTACCGACAACCTGGCGACGACTTACCGGCTAATCGCGCACCAATTTTTTTTTGAAGGGTGAGCATCCGTCGCCTATCCGTCGGTACGCCGTCGGTTATATAGCGACGGAACAAAAATTCGTCGGCAAGTAGTCACTAATTGGAGGAAAAATGTCACAAGTTGGCAGAGGAATTGACGACTACTTAGCGACGGATAATCCGTCGACCAGATGATAGGATATTAGCGACGGACATACTGTCCGTCGCTAAGTGGTCACTAAGTAGTTGGAAAAATTTAAAAAAAATCGCGTGAGATTAACGACTAAGTAGCGACGGATTTTATCCGTCGCCGCTAAGTTAAAAGCCTAGTTTAAGTTGAACCGACGGGAGAAAAATTTTATTACCCCCAATTTTCTCTCTCCTCTCTCTCTCTCTTGGACGTGTACGATCGAGGTAACTCTCTCTCTCTCTCTAGGCGGCGGTGGGGGGCGGAGGGGAGCCGACGGTGGTGGGAGGGGGCGGGCAGCGGGGGGGTGCTGGCCGCGGGGGCTGTTGGCGGTCATCGCGGTGAAGCTGGCGGTGGTGGGGGTCGCTGCGGGGGGTGCTGGCGGTGGTGGGGGTCGCCACAGAGGTTGCTAGCGGTGGTGGGGTGGGGGTGGGCAGCAGGGGGCCGGGGGGCTAGTCTAGTGCCCCGTTTCCGTCTACGGGGTGCGCGAGAAAGGAACACTGTCGCTATCGATTCGGTCGGGACCGATAGGTCAGAATCGGCCGAGTCGATCGAACGGGAACGGTTGAATTAAGATCCATTCCACATTATGGAATGGCTTATTTGGAACCAAGTCCCATATTCAGCGGGTTGCGCATCGAGGATTGGCTCTGCGGCTGAGTCGGACGAGACCTTCCGTTGCTCTGATTTTTATGTCGCACTTGATTTGGCTTTGGTTTTCGTGAATACGTTTTCGTGAATGTTTTCGAATGGGTTTTCGTGACTTGCGTTTTCGAGCTTCGTATTTATATCAAAATTCCTTGAATTACGCATTGTTCTAATCAGTTGCTTATGCGATGCAGGTGATCGCGTAGGCAACGTCACCGCAGCCAACCGATCGCTCGCTTGAAGCAAGCGTAAGGCGAGTGGCTGACCTCCTTCGCCTCGTATCTCTACTTCAAAATCAATATGAAGTTAAATGCATGCTTGTCATAATAGTGTAGAATCAAAAAAATCGTGGCACGGTTCTTCACGAAACACTTGCTATCAAACTGCCGGCATTGAAAATGGAAAACGTGCTTTCTTATGCAATTTCACTTAGCCTATGCAAACAATGAATGAATCGATTAACACTTATCGCAATAATACGGCTAAGTAAGCAAATCGACTAAGTTCAAAAGATCGGCTAAGTTTCGCACATAAAAGAGAAAGGATAAGGTTCTAGAAAAGAGAGAAATTTTCAAGATGTACAAGTATAACTAGTAATTTAGAAAAACTGTATTTTATACAAGTATTATTTTTGCATGCGAGTGTATATATATTGGTATTTTCAAAATTAATTATTATAATTAATATATTATTTCGAAAAAGTATATTAAATATGGGTTGATTTAATATGTAATTAATTATGGTGATTTAAGTTGAAAAAAAAATTAAGTTTTTTAAATACAGTTTAAATTAGAGGTAGAATCTATCTACATTGGATTATATTTGATTGAGTTACTTTTAAATTAATTTGAATTAAATAGTGGAAAATCTAAGGAGAATTAAAACTCCTCTTAGTCCTTATCTAGATAAGACTTTTGTAAACCCCCTGATTTTTTAAAATAAATATTTGTAGAATTTCTGGATTTTTAAATAACTATTTATTGACTTATTGTATAACTTGTATTATTTTACATATATTTAGTATAGTGCTCATTGGTGAATTTAGTATACAAATATATAAAGCTATTTTTCTAGTACATTAAGGATCTAAACTATATTATACAATTTTTTTCTCAAAATTTTAGGATTTATTTCATAACTTTTATTACTTTTTACATGTTACTTATATTGTACTATATTTACATAATCTAGAATAAATGTCAAATTAGTATTAGATATTTCAGCTTGTATAAATGAGATTAGATGAAGGTTGTTTAAATAAATATTAACTCTATTTATTATCTATAGTAATTTTAAATAATGTTATAGATAATTTAGATAAATATAAACTATATTTTAAGTTAATCATAATCCTACTTCTACTTGGAAAGCATCCCTAACTATATCCTATCCTAACAAAGCAAACTCCAATTTATTTAAATCAAATCATATCTGTGAGACTCGTGTCACAGTATCGATATTTATATACGGATACGTATTTTATAGTGTATTTGGTATTTTTTTGGTTTTCGTAATGCTTTAATTTTTTTTCCTAACTTATAGATTTTTTCCTTGGCCGGCATACCGCCAGTATAACGTAGTATACCGACGGCATACCGTCCAGACAGATTTTCCACATTTTAGATATTTTCGATTTCAGATATTTTCATGAATAGTGTTTAGATATTTTCGTAAATAGTATAGATGCACCCTATTACCCATTGGATATTTGGTTTTGTTTCGATGGTTAGGATTGACTTAGATCTTGACATGGATCACCATCCGACGGCTAAGATTAATTTTCCCTTCTATATATACCATTTCACTTTCTCTCTCCTCTCTCTTTTCACTCTCTTCACTCTCTCTTCATTTCTTCTTTCCTTCTCTCCTTCTTGGAGGTTGCCAAGAGCTTGGCCTTGAGGCCTTGGGTGTGGTGTCTAACCCCCTAGGAGGATGAGTAGAAGATTAGGCTTGGTTGCTAGAGAACCTAGGCAAGTACCTCTTGCCAAATTCTTGAACAATAGTATTTTATTTTTATTTTTGTTTTTCTTGGTGTTAAATGCTTAGAATTGTTCTAAACTCATTTTGTAAAATATGTTTTCCTTATGATTCTCGTATATATGCATGTTTCTAAAATTTATTTAAGCAAGGTTTTGATTTTCTGTTAAAACCCAATATGGATTTAGTAGAAAACTTGGTATCAAGAGTGATAATAGTGTTACCATCATGGATCTTGGTCACATATATATATATATGAGGCCCTCACATAGTTTGTGTATCATGGATTTTGAGTTTGGTGGCAATCGAAACCCGTTTCGGTACCCCAAAAACCTATTTTTGGAAGTATTTTGAGATATTGATCTATCAAATCTTTGAATTTTTGAAATCTAATAGTTCTATGTTGTAGAAAATTCAATTCTATGCAATTTTGACTTTTGAAAATCCGAATTTCGATTTAAAATGAAGTTTTTATGGCCGAAACAAGTTTTGGCAAAAATCTGGATTTTGTTGCTGTTTGAAAAAATGGTATACCATCGGTATGCCGGTGTATACCGCCGGTATGCCGATTTTTGAACCAGAAACTTTCTATCTTTAGGCCGGTATACTGCCGGTATGCCGTTTTATGCTGTTTTAGTCTGTTTTTGCCCGTTTCTGTACGTTTTTGTCTGTTTTTGATATTTTCTTCGATTGTAATGATTTTTAACATGATTAGATGATCTTGCATAGTTAGAGAATGATTGTACATCCTATATACACTTGACACTAGCACATGTTTAATCATTTTTCTATGAAATGTACTTAGCTTTAATTATTCTTTCCCACATGCCATGATATGTCTTTGATAGATTCTTTCTTACAAGCTATGATAATTATTGTCCTGCTTTCTTTGTCTACTAGATAGTGACCCATCGTGGTGCACTCTTGTACATGTCTTTTTTTGCTTACATGATAGTGGCCTGTCATGGCGCACTCTTGATTCCAGTACATGTCTTGCTCCTTGATAGTGGCTCGTCGTAGCGCACTCCTGGCTTCTTGTCTATTATATTTTTCTTGTTATGGCTTGTTATGGTGCACATTCTCGTTATTGTCCAGTCTCGTATGTCTCATGTCTAGGATGGATTCTGCGGAATGCCACACTCGGAATCCAACAAGAAAATGTTAAGGACTAAACAACTAGCTCGATTACTTAGATCATTGAGAATTTTTCAGTTACCTGTTGTCCCTTTGGTCTTGGCATTATATATATATCCTTGGAATTTGGAGCTATCTGTCATGATGAGCACTCTTCCAGTACATCGTCGAGTGGGGTACCTGTTTAGGACACATGTATCTTACTGCAGTATGTCTGCTATACTTCTTTTCTTTTTGGCTTGGACCATTCAGGTAGTAGCAGACAGGTGCTGGACTTAGAATTCTCAAACTTGTATTTGTTAGTAATTAGGATTGTGACAACCCTAGTTAGCTAATGTATAAAGCTGTACTCATTGCTTGGCCGTGACTATTGTATGGAGTCCAGTCTAGTCTAGTTTGTCTAGGCAGTGTCATGATTTGTTTATTTTCAGTACATCTTTGTTTATGCTTTACTTTTGCTGGTAAATGATTAGATACTAAAGTTCTGTTCAGGAGAAGGATTACAACCCCGGTCCTTGTTTGGTTTACGGGTTGTAACTTGGGTTTCGAAATAGTTCCTAAGTCATCTTATCATTTGTCGTTCTATATAGTATATCACATGCTCACATGTCTCAGTTACCTTACATGCTCACATGTCTCAGTTACCCTACATACTCACATGTTCCAATTATCTCACATGCTCCAGTTATCTAACATGCTCACATGCTCCAGTTACCTAAATGCTCACATGCTCCAGTTATCTAACATGTTCACATGTTCCGACTACTTAACATGCTCACATGTCTAGTTTATCTTTCATGTGCACATGCTTTCTTTTCCTTACATATACACAGTTTACATTACGTCACATGTCCTTTACTTTATGCTACATGTTGCTTTACTTATTGTCTTTCCTATTCTCGGGATAAGTGCATTGGTAGCGCACGAGTCTCGATTTGCTTTTACTTATTTCTGTCTCTATCCGTTGCTATGATTTGTATGCTGGTTTTACTTCATAGTTTTACTTCCTTTGTGGTACTTGCTATTGGGGGTCTGACCCCACTGGTTTTGTTTGGTCAGATCTGATAGAGGAGCCCGGAGGATCTTCCGTACCTTCCACTCGTTGGTGATTACCCAGAGCACCAGAGTACCTTAGTGGGTTTTCTATTTCATTCTCCCACTAGTTATGTACATTATTCTTTTGTGGCGTTTAGCCTCCGAGCATGTATTTATCTCGTGTTTTGGAGTTGACATTTAGCCTACGGGCCAGAACATGATTTGCGTATTCTAGACTATAGCTAAAGCTTATCATGTATGACTATTACTCTTGCTAGTCTTCACTCTGTATTACTAGCTTCATGATCATTGATATATGATAATTTGGGACGCTTTACTATTTTATATTTCAGTTGATCTTACTTCTTGTACATTATTTACTGCCTGTGATTGAGATAACTAGGATTGCTTGACCTAGGATTGACTGTTGGCTTGTAGTAGTAACCTCCATGTCTATACAGCTTATACGTTATTTCGGAGTACTGAAGTACTTTGGTATACGTAGCTGGCCTGGTCTGTCCCTACTTTCCAGTATTCTGGTTCTGGGGCGTGACACTATCTAATTTAGAAGATAAATCTGAAATAAATATCTATATAAAACCAATACATCCCCCTTCTATCAGCCATAATTCGAAATTATTTTTAGTCCAATATAAACTCTAAAATTCGTCATTAGAATTCAATACCGCTTTTTAGCAGCAAGAGCAACTTGGAACGACGATATCTTCTAGCTTCGAACTCCGTTTAGCCTCCAGTTTTTTTTAAAAGAAGCATATCGAGGTAAGCTATCCAGAAACATATTTTAATAGACAAAATTTGTTCTGTAGATTTCTACAAAACTGTTTGAGTATCTAGTGTCCCAAAATAAACGTGTTTCAGTATTTTTGCGATTTCGGGAGATTTCGGAAACGAAAATGCGATCCGTTTAGTTTTTCGGAAAGCTAATACGAAAATATATACCATATCCTAACTTTAGAATTAATTAAATAAATCTAATAGGTGGAATATTAATTATAATTATATAATAGACTATTTTTAGCATCCGGAGATGTTTGTTTGGACCTTAGTTCCTCGGCAGCCGTTGTTCCACCTACTTTCTTGTATGATCTTCGCTACCACAGTGCTCAGAACTCAGGCAAGTATACCTTGCTAATTTACTGTCGTATTATTTATTTTCCGTATTATTTACTTTGTTTCATATTATTAGTTTTCTTTGTTATAAATTGCGCGTCCAAGCCATACTTGGGTGCAAGCGACTCTATTAGTCATTTTACTTTACTACATGCATGTTAACATAGTTTTAGCAGATTACCTTCTTGTTGGAGGATATCCTTATATCTTCTTTGGCCATGACACACACTACACGGTTTGAGACAGTTTGCTAGGGACACGACTTATGGGCTGGCAATCTCTATTGTCGTGCGACGGATAGATCGTAACTGCTATGACTAGGGTTTTAGAGACTCAAGCAGTTACAAAACTAGATGAGTCATGGAAATGACTTGGTCAGTGTGGAAAAATATTCGGGGAGGATAGTCGCTAGTGCGTATGGGAATCCAAACAGGTAAACCACAGTCTCCGGATGGAACTGTGGCAATTTATATTTGCAGATGCCCTCTGACGTTTTGGACGCTACGGACAGATACGGATCACTGGATGCCAGTTACGTACTTATAGCCCAAAATCCCACCCATGCGCATGAAAGTTGTCCTCTAAATTGCATAATAGATGGTTAGCATTCCCTTTTGCATATTGGTGTCTAGGAGAGTCTTGCATGTTATTATTATTTTGACAGTTCATATTAGCTTGTTCTTTCTGTATCTTGCTACGTCCCTCTGAGGACCTGGTTATTTCTCAGGTGTGTGTACATGTCTTCTGCAGGTATCCTAGCCGTGATCGTGGTCTTCTCCATTTATTCGAAGATGACGTGACTTGGTTCCTTCTTGCTACTTCCACTTAGTCCTTTTATATATCATGTACTTCTTCCTTTTTATTTTGGTTGGTAGTGGATGTGTCTCCACCCAACATATTGTATAAAAATAATTCATTATATGATATCTTTTATTTCTTTATTTTGTGGATGAGATTAGTTAGTAGTGGTTTACTACATTTTACAGCTTATGTATACCCCCTGTACTTCGTATGTATACAGCTGGCATGTCTACGTACTTAGTCCTACATATTTTGGGACTGGGGCATTACATGTTTTGTGGTAGCCCATGCAGGCCAAGTTTATCACTTCGGTTACGTTATTGTACCGATGTGAACCTGCATATAGGAATAGAGTTTAGGATCTCATCCACATACTTGATCTCCTCCCTTGACTCCATTTCGATCTCTCAATCAACTTCCTTGATTCGCCACTTGCTAAAACTCCTCATACCGTAATCTTATCCTTTAATGTCGGTTAAGAAGATGACTACACTGGTATATGCTCATAGGTCAAACACAGGGATTATATAGACAATTGATATGCATTGAGATCTTATTTGAGTTATAAAGGCATTTTTAACCTTAAGGATTAGTTAATTCTAAGTTGGGTAGTAGCGATATTACCGTCTTCAAAAGTGTGAAACCCGTAACTTTTAGATAATTAATTTAATTAGTTAATTATTAAATCAGTATTAGTTGTTAATTTAGGAAAATATATTTTTTTAGAAGAATTAATATTCTGGAAATGTTGTTAAAACTCGTAGATTTTTCTAAATAAATTAATATTGTGTTAGATTAAAATTATTATTTTTCAAGAATATAATTTCTAGACTTGCGATTGTCGGGCCCAAACCCGAACCCAAAAATAGTATTAAATTAATTTTTAGAGTTTAAGTCAAAACTTGTAAAATTTTATTTTATAAATTTTATTAATGAAAAATCATATTTTAGAAAATATTAATCCTGGATTTTTGAATGTTGGCCTTGACCAGTTCCGAGCCTGACTGAAACCCGAGATCCGAATCCAATCTCAGTTTCTTTTTGAAACAACCTCTAAGTTTCTTAGTTTATATATATATTATATATATAACTCTTAAGGAAAGAGTTTCCTTATTCTCCTCATTGAAGGAAATAGTTATTATAACTCTTCCTTCTCAGGACTCACCTCTTCCGTAACTTTCGACTTTTCCTTTCCGAAACATCCGAGCCCCTCGGCTCCTCCTCTGTTCATCTTCCCGAAACGGCCATGGCCTGTTCATTTCGGTAACTCCCTAATACATCTCATATATATATCCCTCTCCTCCATTACCATCTCCATCCCTACTCCCAAACCCTTTCCAAAAACCGTGCCCTAGCTACCTTTTCCCGCCGACCCGCCAGCCTTCCGCCGATCCGACGTCACCGGCCGGCCTCCAGCCCTTCAGCGCCGCCCCGACAGTGCCCCATACCGCGCGGCGCCCTCCCCGGCCACGCCCGACTCCGCCCAGCGCATCCCGGCGCGCCCCGACCCTGTCGGCCACCCTACGGTCGGCGTCCGACCCCTGGCCGCGCCCCTTTCTGCACCGCGCTCCCGACGACCCCGGCAGCGTGCCCTAGTTCTGGCATTTTCTGTGGCCGACCGACCAACACTGTTCCGGCCTTCCGCCGAGTTCAGAGTTCCTGACCCGCGTACCCGGCTCAGATCCGTGGTTTCCTACTGTCCACGAGTACTGGAACGTTCCGAGTCCGAGGCATCACTTCGGATTCCTTCGATTTCGGTAACTTCTGGATAGTCCCATAGTTCCCTATTTTAGTCTGTGATGAAAACTGGTCCCCTGATTCCTTCGGAAATTCGGATTTTTGTTACGTTTCGATTACGTTACCATTTCCGAAGTTTCTTCGGAATTATTATGCTGTGGGTTTTTGTCTTTGCGATCTTTTCGATTTTGGAATTTTTCCGACTCCTTCGGAAACAGTTCTGTGGTATAGATTTATATACATATTATTTTGGGTTCTGTGATTTCTTGGAATTTCCAAGAATAATTTCGGAATGGATGTTGTTATTTTTCTGATTTACTTTGGAAGTTTCGATATCAATTCTGGACTTCGAATTTATTTCGAAAAAATAGTTTTTTTGTGGTTATATTGGTTTGGAATTTATTTGCAGGAAAATCGGCACGTTTCCCAGTTTTGGGTTATCCCGAAAATAGAGGGAATGCTGCCGAAATTTTTATTGAATTTTGATTAAATGATTTTAAAACGATTTTCGGAAATGATATTATTTTAGGGCGACGACCTTATCGGTCAATGGGCCCCAGTGAAATGCAAACGCACCGGTCTGTCCGGACGTTGAGGCAGAGTAGCTGTAAATGAAGATTGGACCAGTTCTGAGACTCATTCTATTTTATTCTTAAATTAGAATTATTAGTTATTATTATTATGTAAATATTGTAGGACTAACAGTTTCTTTCTCTTATTTTAATTCATGGAAATGTAAGAGCATAAGCTCATTGTTTATTTTTTTGTAAATTGTAATAAGTAGGAATTAGCTGTGGATTTTTCTGGGATTGTGAATACGTAGGATTAATTAATATTTAGTTAGAAATTCACGATTTTCTCATTTAAAGAAAAGAAAATGTATTTATATATATAATTATAAAAATACAAAATTTTTCCCAATAAATTGATAAAAACAATTTTTTCGAAATAAAATATAAATTTAGATTTCCTTAATTGTAACGCACTAGAAAAACGTGTTTTTGATTGTGTTGGTTAATACAAGATTAAAATTGGCTAGGAGACAAAAATCTAGAGATTGTAACTAGATAATTCTAGAGTTGTGGTTTCTGAGACAAAATTTTCGGAATGTAGGACTTCAAAGAAGAGTGTGACTGTTCAAATTTCGAAGTACCAAACTCGTCCAACTTGAGAAATTTAAGGCAAGTACATTTATGTGGATTTACGATTATTTTAACAATCATTTCATTGCAAGTTTAAACCACTGTTATACACGAACTCTTTCGAGAGTACTGACCATACTGTTGGGGACTGGGGGAATAGAGTAGTGGATATGACCAAATCCAAAATTAGAATAACTGACTGTATTAGCTTTCCCCTCTTCACACGGGGACAAAGCCATACCGTATCGCTAGGATACTACTGTAACCCAATCCGGTCATATTCATTACCTATTATATCACTGTACTGTATTTCAAAACTGTTTCATTTTCAAACTGTTTAAAAATGCATGATATTAATTGTCATTTTAATTGTTAAAATTTGCATGAATTGTACTTTGCTCCTTTTCTGACTGGATAACCGTAGGTACTACTGATGACCTGGAGATGCTGATCAATAGCTACTATGATCCTGATTTGTACCCGGCGGTACTTCCAGCTGATGATGATGTTGTGGCGTCTCCATAGATGCTACTTTAGTTTGAGGGTTTAGTTGTTTCTTTGTTGTTCAAGTTTATGAATCCTTGTAACAGAACAAGTTTTAAATTATCGTTTAAATAAATATTATGGAAAATTTAGTTTCAAATGTTGTTGATCACCTGCATATGGATTACAGCTTACTGCCGCCGTCTCATCAACGATGCAGGCTGGGCATGATCCGATTCGACCCAAGTATTTGGGGACCGGGTCGTGACAAAAAGATTGTTAATTTTTTTACTACTAAGTGGTATACACAAGAGGATAGTAGAATTGAGAAAACAAAATATTGATTTTTGTGAAATAGTTACGATTTATTTGTATGAAATCGATATAAGAAATAGCTTAAGATTTTTAAATTTAGTGGTATGATTTACAAGTTTATTTTTGAAGGATGATAGTAAAAATTTTGGTTTAAAATATTTTGGAAGATATGAAATCGAGTTTGAGGGAAAATTTCAGATTTTAAATTGTCTTGTGATTAATGATTTATAAATCTATTTAGATTTTGAGTTAAAAGTTGTGATTATGGATATCAAAAATTTTGGTAAAAAAATTATGGTTCATGAAATCTTGAGTTTAAAGGTTGGATTGATAATATAATTGTGATAAGGGATACTTCGAGATTGATTTAAGGAATTAAGTTTTAAGTCGACAGCTTAGAAAGGATACAAATTATGGTAGGTTATTTTTGAGAATATTATTGAGAAAACTTTTTGAGGGATTCGAACTAATAGATTTAGATATTGTATTGAGAGGCAACCAAGATGGATAGTAATTACCATAACACTCATGAACATGATAGTAGTGTATACTCAAGAGTAGTTAGTCATCTACCAAACTATTTGACTGTATCTCAACATTGACTCATTTGACCGCCCCTCGTGACCTACTAACCGTTGCAATTTGAGAAATGAGTTAATCGTTCTTTGACTATATCCACCTAGGAGACTATCTTCTTTCTGAAAGCTGTGTCCCTAAATTATTTTACTAGATTCCTTAATTAATTTTATTTCATGCTTTAACTTGATCTTCTTTAATGTTTGTGTATTAATTGTCACTTCATGAACTCCCACTTTCTATTTTAGATCTTTTTGTGTCCTTTACCGTGACTTTGATATTTGGAGTGTAATACTAGTTGTTACCTTCCAACAAATTTTATATGTAAGACCTAGACAAGCTTACCTTCATGTAGGTATATCATGTCCCACTCAAACACGTCCCTTGGTACTCTATTTTTATGATATGACTTTCGGGTCATAAAGACTAGACTATAATCTTTACCATGATACCGATATATTTTTCGACCAAGGATAGGGACTCAACCTCGACTCAATTCTTTCGATCCGATATGTGATTTTAGTCTACTTAATTCCTTAAATGCTTAACTTTGTACTTTATCTTGATTGCTTGAGCCATTGTCCCATCACACTACTAGTTTAACTCTTGTAAGTTGGGTAGAATACCTCATGACCTAACAAACCTTTGTCCTTGTGACCTATATTGATAAGTTTACTTAGACTATAGAATTCAGAGGACCCTAACTTATCTAGTCAACCAAGCCATAGATAAGAAAATACTAGGACGACTGCATAAGCCCAAACTTCGGACAAGACTTAGATTTTAATGGATCTTGACTATTTAATTTCCTTCATTAGTATTCCTTACTTATATTTTGACTATCATATGATGCTAATTTAGCCTTAGTTTTGCAAGCTTATTTTTATCGAGCTTGTTCACGACATATGTGTTATTGGGGACGCCCACTAATACATTGTCTAATCAGAACCGGTGCCTGATGGTCTGATCAACCTAGTGCACTTTGGTTCGCTTTTCATATATTGTTCGACGTGGATGGAGACATAGTTAAACTTGGCCTCTAGAATTCCATCCGCGACTGTCTTAGCAATTCTTTTTAAAAAATTTCAATCGTCTTTGAACCACTTATTCGTTTTCGATAATATCTTCTTCGAACTCTTTATTATTTTTGTCTTTCGCCTATATTAGAAAGACAAACACTCATACTTGATATCTTCTTAGTTGCCCACCATCTATTGCCAAGATAGTTAACCACTGACCAACCAATGTGACTATATCCCCGTCTCGAGTTATCTTTTTCCTCTACCCTAGATTCATTATCGCAACCTTCTAATCGTTCTTGAAACTTGAAAATGATTCAAATCATTTCCTTAACCATACCTTAAACCTAGACGACTATATTCGCTCAAGAAACCATCTCTCATAAATGTCTAAATTATTCTCTTTGACCTACTCAATTCCTTTCTATTCTCTAATTCGTGTTATCAAAATTTTATTACCTTAACTAGCGACCCTTCTTCATTTCCATAACCCTGATGTATTTTCGTAGATATCAAAATCACGATCTTCCAATGCATGTTTGTGTCGAACGTCGTTTCTTCGTCTCATCCAAAAATTTAATCGTATTTCTGTATTGATGAACTCTTTCTATCTCCCCTACCCTAGCTATTCATAAATTTCGAGGATAAAATTCTTGTAAGTTGGGTAGGATGTAAAACTCCTAAATTTTTACTACGATTTTTTTAATAATAAATATGGTATTGATTTTTGTACTTCGTATTTGTACGTCGCGTACGAATTTGTGTTTCGTAAATTTCTTGTCAAGTGCGAAGTACATATTTTTTTATAAAATGTTTTAATTATATAGATGTAGAAAATATTTCAAAATAATAGACGATAAATATTTTATATTGTTTGAATTTATAAATGCGTCGTGCCGAGGATTGCCAGACTTTATTTTTATATAAAAAAAAGAGGCCATTTTATTTTATGATACAAGTACAACTAGTAATTTAGAAAAACTGTGTTTTATACAAGTATTACTTTTGCATGCGAGTGTATATATATTGGTATTTTCGAAATTTATTTATTATCATTAATATATTATTTCGAAAAAGTATATTAAATATGGGTTGATTTAATATGTAATTAATTATGGTGATTTAAGTTGAAAAAAAATTAAGTTATTTAAATACAATTTAAATTGGAGGTAGAATCTATCTACATTGGATTATATTTGATTGAGTTACTTTTAAATCAATTTGAATTAAATTGTGAAAAATCTAAGGAAAATTAAAACTCCTCTTAGTCCTTATCTAGATAAGACTTTTGTAAACCCCCTGATTTTTCAAAATAAATATTTGTAGAATTTCTGGATTTTTAAATAACCATTTATTGACTTATTATATAACTTGTATTATTTTACATATATTTAGTATAGTGCTCATTGGTGAATTTAGTATAAAAATATATAAAGCTATTTTTCTAGTACATTAAGGATCTAAACTATATTATATAATTTTTTTCTCAAAATTTTAGGATTTATTTCATAACTTTTATTACTTTTTACATGTTACTTATATTGTACAATATTTACATAATATAGAATAAATGTCAAATTAGTATTAGATATTTCAGCTTGTATAAATGAGATTAGATGAAGGTTGTTTAAATAAATATTAACTCTATTTATTATCTATAGTAATTTTAAATAATGTTATAGATAATTTAGATAAATATAAACTATATTTTAAGTTAATCATAATCCTACTTCTACTTGGAAAGCATCCCTAAATATATCCTATCCTAACAAAGCAAACTCCAATTTATTTAAATCAAATCCTATCTAATTTAGAAGATAAATCTGAAATAAATATCTATATAAACCCAATACATCCCCCTTCTATCAGCCATAATTCGAAATTATTTTTAGTCCAATAGAAACTCTAAAATTCGTCATTAGAATTCAATCCCGCTTTTTAGCAGCAAGAGCAACCTGGAACGACGATATCTCCTAGCTCCAAACTCCGTTTTGCCTCCAGTTTTTTTTAAAAGAAGCGTATCGAGGTAAGCTTTCCACAAACATATTTTAATAGACAAAATTCATTTTGTAGATTTTTATAAAACTGTTTGAGTATCTAGTATCCCAAAAATAAATGTGTTTTAGTATTTTTGCGATTTTGGGAGATTCCGGAAACGAAAATGCGATCCGTTTAGTTTTTCGAAAAGCTGATACAAAAATCTATACCATATCCTAATTTCATAATTGATTAAATAAATCTAATAGGTACAGTATTAATTATAATTAGATAATAGACTATTTTTAGCATCTGGAGATGTTTGTTTGGACCTTAGTTCCTCGGCAGCCGTTGTTCTACCTACTTTCCTGTCTGATCTTCGCTACCACAGTGCTCAGGACTCAAGCAAGTATACCTTGCTAATTTACTGTCAAATTATTTATTTTTCGTATTATTTACTTTGTTTTATATTGTTAGTTTTCTTTGTTATAAATTGCGCG
This sequence comes from Iris pallida, assembly GCA_029216955.1. NCBI lineage: Eukaryota > Viridiplantae > Streptophyta > Magnoliopsida > Asparagales > Iridaceae > Iris > Iris pallida. Next base: position 2,843,949 of record JANAVB010017194.1, on the reverse strand, counting down.
TCCAAGCCATACTTGGGTACAAGCGACTCTATTAGTCGTTTTACTTTACTATATGCATGTTAACGTAGTTTTAGCAGATTATCTTCTTGTTGGAGGATATCATTATATCTCCTTTGGCCATGACACACACTACACAGTTTAAGACAGTTTGCTAGGGACACGACTTATGGACTGGCCATCTCTATTGTCGTACGACGGATAGATCGTAACTGCTATGACTAGGGTTTTAGAGACTCAAACAGTTACAAAACTGGACGAGTCATGGACATGACTTGGTCAGTGTGGAAAATATTGGAGGAGGACAGTCGCTAGTGCGTATGGGAATCCAAACAGGTAAACCACAGTCTCCGGATGGAACTGTGGCGATTTATATTTGCAGATGTCCTCTGACATTTTGGACGTTATGGACGGATACGGATCACTGGATGCCAGTTACGTACTTATAGCCTAAAATCCCATCAATGCGCATGAAAGTTGTCCTCTAAATTGCACAATAGATGGTTAGCATTTCCTTTTGCATATTGGTGTCTAGGAGAGTCTTGCATGTTATTATTATTTTGACAGTTCATATTAGCTTATTTTCCTGTATCTTGCTATGTCCCTCTAAGGACCTGGTTATTCCCCAGGTGTGTGTTCATGTCTTCCGCAGGTATCCTAGCCGGGATCGTGGTCTTCTCTATTTATTCGAAGATGACGTGACTTGGTTCCTTCTTGCTACTTCTACTTAGTCCTTTTATATATCATGTACTTCTTCCTTTTTATTTTGGTTGGTAGTGGATGGGTCTCCACCCAACATATTGTACCATAATAATTCATTATATGATATCTTTTATTTCCTTATTTTGTGGATGAGATTAGTTAGTAGTGGTTTACTGCATTTTACAGCTTATGTATACATACAAGGCCCCTGTACTTCGTATGTATACAGCTGGCATGTCTACGTACTTAGTCCTACGTATTTTGGGACTGGGGCGTTACAGAACTCAACAAACTAGCCAAATTTGCTGGAGACTATCTACCTACCACTGCAAGTCGATCTCGACGATTCGAAGTGGGCCTGCGTTCTACTATTCGTGCTCATGTCTCGTACCTGAATACAAAATCATGGGCGAGGCACTCAACCATGCCCTCCGTCTGGAGTCCGAGTATCCTTCTGCTACTACTAGCGCTGTTCACTTTAGTAACAAGCGACATAGTAATGCGAGAGGCAACAACGCTCACAAGCGTCAAAACCGAAGCAACGGAGGTGACAACCAGACGAAGGATCGAGTAGTCTACAATTTCTGCCACAAAGATGGGCACATGGCCAAAGAGTGCCGATTGAAGAACGGTACGTGCTTCGGGTGCGGCCGAACGGACCACATCGCATGCAACTGTCTGGAGAAGCCAAACCAGCGCCCCCAACAACACCATCAGAACCGAGGCTAAGCACCTCGGGCTCTACCGACCGCACAACAGAATGGCCAAGACCGTCGCTCCAATGCTCAGGATCGCGTCTACGCCATAACTCGAGACGAAGCATTCGCATCTGACACAGTTGTGATAGGTATACTGCAATTCAATAATAAACATGCTCGTGTATTGTTTGATTCAGGTGCCACACATAGTTTTATATAGGCGAACTTCACCGCCGAGCACAAATTTTCCCTGACACCACCGGGTCTCGATCTTACCGTTAACGTACTGTCGGGCATGCCACTACTTGCAAATTTAGTATGCAGAGATGGTGTTGGTGTGAGGATGATGATGATTTTGTTAATGGTGGTGGTTATGGAGAGGGTGGTGGTGTGAGGATGATGATGATGATGATGATGATGATGATGGAGTAGTGAGGAGGAGGAGGAGATGGAGGCTGTAGGGGTGGTGCTCGGCCAACATGGGGGGGATGAGGAGCTACTGTAGTGAGAGGGAGAGAGAGTTGTTTATGTGTGTGTGAGTGTATATAATATATATAGGAAGAGAGAGTGAGATATTTGAACAGAGAGGAGAGATATTTGAAGAGAGAGGAAGTTGAGAGAGAGAGATAGGTCGACTGAAGGGGGGAAGTGTTGTGCTGGTATGGGAAGAGAGGGGGTGAGGTGTATGGGAGTGTTTTAAGGAGGATATATTTTTATATATGTATATATATATATATATATACATATTAGAAAAAGAAAGAGATATTTGAAGAGAGATATTTTAAAATAGAGAAAAAAGAGAAATTATGGGGGGTGTTTGGGTAGTCATGAGAGGACAACATGGAGCTTGGGTTCGGGTTCGGTTGAGCCGGGTCGGGTCAAAATCGGACATGGTGCAATAATTGAATTTAAATAGGTTTTTATGATCATGGGTAAATAAGTAACATGTGAGAACTTAAATAAATGGGACACAAGCGTCATGTGGGTAGTAGGCTTCATGTGGACCATGTCCATACTTTGGGTCGACTAGGTTGGATCGATGTCGGTTCCCGAAATTAAATTGAAAATTAAATCAGGTTTTATGGTAGATAATTAATTGGCCTAAATTGACCCGAAAGTTGTGCGAAGCAAATAAAGCAAAAAATAGAGTTTCTGAGTGGGACACGAAGGTCATGGGTTCATCCATGGTGTTCTTGCTGTTTGGAGAAGACAGTGAGCAGTGTGCAGAGCTATTTAGCTTACGCACCCTGAGCTACGCGCGCTCTTTAGCGCTGCGTACGCTGCTTCCTTGAGCGTGCATGACTTTTCACGCAGCTGCTCCCTTGAGCATGCGTGACTTTTCACGCAGCTGCTCCCTTCCCTCGAGCGTGCGTGACTTTTCACGCAGCTGCTCCCTTAAGCGTGCGTGACTTTTCACGCAGCTGCTCCCTTCCTTGAGCGTGCGTGACTTTTTACGCAGCTGCTCCCTTGAGCGTGCATGACTTTTCACGCAGCTGCTCCCTTCCTTATTGGTTGTTGGTACCAACCTTTCGTATGAGGAGAGGCCCGTGTCTATATTGGACCGGAGGGAGAAGATACTCAAGAACAAGACTATTAAATTAGTCCGTGTTGCTTGGGGTCATCACTCTCTAGGTGAGTCAACGTGGGAGCGTGAGGACGACATTCGATCGCGATATCCCTACCTGTTTGACTCGTGAGGTATAATGTCTTTCTTATGCCTTACGTTTTTCCTTCCTTGCTTGCATTGTATGATTATATGATTGAGCTGCTTAGTATAACTTGCCTGTGCTTAATGTAGCTTGTCGTGACAATCTCTAGCTCCTTGATTAAATTCCGAGGACGGAATTCTTTTAAGGTGGGTAGAGTTGTCACCCTCTTTTCCCATATTTCCCGTATTTCGTATTTATACTCGTATCTGGATTTTGGCATGTATTTTTATTTTTCTCAACTGGTAGAATTTCGGTATTTCTCGTATTTTGGGTTTTGTCATGGTTCGATTTTAATTGATTTGGGTTGGTTTGGTTTGGTTTAATATGCATTGGCACACCTTAACCTACACTCCCCCTTCAACCCACCACAACTCCCCCTATTTATATTCCCCACCTACCACTCTCTCTCCTCATAACTTCTACCATTAATTTCTTTCTTCTTCTTCTTCTCCTTCCTCCACAACTCTGCTAACCCTAGGCAAGTGCACCTTGCCACTACATGAGAGCCCTCTTTTATTTGTCCATTTGCTAGATTAGGACATGGTGATCAACATTAGAACTTGGTGTTTTATGATTTGAAGTCTCCTTTGCTCTAGATCTAAGTTATTTCTATTTTCAGATTTTGCATGGTTTGATCTCTTTAAGTTGGATTTTCATGGGTTTTGGTGTTTCCAAGTGGAAGAGCATTCAATTCTACCCAAGTTGGAACTTTGGAAATCTGGATTTGGAGTTCGGATGGCCAAGTTATGATGCTTTGAAGCCTTGGGTTCATCCATGGTGTTCTTGCAGTTTGGAGAAGACAGTGAGCAGTGTATAGAGCTATTTAGCTTACGCACCCTGAGCTACGCGCGCTCTTTAGCGCTGCGTACGCTGCTTCTTTGAGCGTGCGTGACTTTTCACGCAGCTGCTCCCTTCCCTCGAGCGTGCGTGACTTTTCACGCAGCTGCTCCCTTGAGCGTGCGTGACTTTTCATGCAGCTGCTCCCTTCCTTGAGCGCGCGTGACTTTTCACGCAGCTGCTTCCTTGAGCGTGCGTGACTTTTCACGCAGCTGCTCCCTTCCTTGAGCGTGCGTGATTTTTCACGCAGCTGCTCCCTTGAGCGTGCCTGACTTTTCACGCAGCTGCTCCCTTCCTTGAGCGTGTGTGACTTTTCACGCAGCTGCTTCCTTGAGCGTGCGTAACTTTTACGCAGCTGCTCCCCTTGAGCGTGCGTGACTTTTCACGCAGCTGCTCCCTGAGCGTGCGTGACTTTTCACGCAGCTGCTCCCTTGAGCGTGCGTGACTTTCACGCAGCTGCTCCCTGTAGCGTGCGTGACTTTCACCTACGCTGCTCTCTCAGCGTGCGTGACTTTTTCGTACGCTGCTCCCCTGACCCCTTGCTTAACCCACAGGCTCTTGGAGTTTGGTCTTATTTCTTTAAGCTTGGCTTTTCTATAGTCCTGTATATTAATATTTTATTAGATATTTTATTCCCATTTTATATCCTTACACCTTTTGTCATGAACTTGATTTTACTTAATATGTTTGGAAGGACTGTTGTACATGGCTTGGTATGGCAAGAACTAGCATAACACGACAGTGACCCGTAGTGGTGCACTCCTGATATGACCAACTTGACATGATAGTGGCCTGTCGTGGCGCACTCCCGACAAGTACCCTGACATGATTTATCTTGATAACTTAACTTGACCTGTCTTGACACCGTGGGTAGTTCTTTCTTGCTTGCTTGTCAAATCCACTTGTCCTGTCTTGCATCATATCTAGGATGGGACTCCTGAGTACCACGGTCAGGAGTACCTACTAAAAAGGATTAAGGTTAATAACTAGAATAATACAGTAGTCATGAAGAGATGACACAGCTACGGGCAATCCCGTTACCTGGGCGCTCTTGGGATCTGTAGCCTGCCGTCGAGTAGGGCACATTTCCAGCACACCGTCGCGTGTTGCACCCTCTAAGTCACCTAAGGGTACATTTGTCTTCCGGGCGATGTACCCACCTGAATTCAACCCCTAATTTTCGACCTGGGTAACCTGGATGGTCTGCAGGGCTTGTGGCTGTGGAATAATCTCACTGCATCTTGTTAGTAATTAGGCCTGTGATAACCCTAGTTAGTTAAAGTAGTAAGCCGTAGGATCTGCTTGGCCGTGATTGATTGAATGAGGTATAACCAGTCTAGTCATGCCTTGATCCCATGCAAGATTGCTTCCTGTCTTGATTACTTATATTATTTAACTTGCCGATAAATGGTGGGAAACCAAGCTCTGTTCAGATGAAGGGTTACAACCCCGGTCCTTGTTTGGTTTACGGGTTGTAACCTGGCTATCGGAATAGTTCCATGGCTATCTCGTCATATATCATCCTGACATGTTTTCATAATTTTAGTTTTAATATTAGATTTTCTGTGCTGATTGCTGGCTTTTGTTCTTATTTCGTGGCCCCCTTGTGGCACTTGCTCTTTCTGGGGTTGACCCAGCTGGTTTTGTGTGGCCAGATTTCGGAGCAGCTCCCGAGGATCTACAAAGCTTCCAGCCCGATGGTGGCAACTAGAAGGAACCCGGGCTATGAGTGGGTTTTCTATTTTGTTTCGCTCACTCTATTGTAAAGTTATTCTTTTGAGACGTTTAGCCGACGAGCACCTGTTAGCTCGATGCACTTTTACTTACTGTCTGCCTACGGGCTGTAAACATGATTGACAAATCCTAGGGTTGATCATGTATGACTAAACTCTTGCTAGTCCTAACATTTTGTAACGACTAGCTTCATGATCAGCTGAATATGTAATATTTGGGACGCCTTATTATTGTATATTTAATGGTCATACATCTTGCGACCTGACTTACTTGCTTGTGATTGAGACATTAGGCTTGTTCATGACCATAAGAGACTGTTGGCTTGTAGTAAACCCTCATATTTCTAGACAGCCGTGATCGTATATCGTGGTGGTTTTCCATTCCAATATACGTAGCTGGCTATGTCTGCCCCTGCTCTCCAGTATTCTAGTTCTGGGGCGTGACATGGTTTAAGTGGTGGCCCATGCAGGTCTTGTCAATCAAGAAATGTAAGGGTTTATCGAATAGATGTCTCAATCAGTATTCGCCCTTGATCTCTGCCCGTATTTTCAAATCCCTGAAATTCTTGACCTGATTACATGCTTGTATCGTTGATCTGTCCTGGTCCTTCCTTATTGTTTTCCTGTGTCGTCTTCTTCAGTGGCACTGTACCTGACCCTGTCGATCAGCAAGGAGGAGCACCTCCCGTGGGGCAGCAGCAACCTGGAGATCAAGCCCAGCATTCCGGAGTCGCCTCCAGAGTGATACCCACTGGAGGAGAGTCACCAGTTCGGCCCGTCCAGCCTGCAGAGCCAGATGATGGTACCTTAGTAGGCCTCATCAGAACCTTGATAGCTTCCCAGGATCGTCGAAGCGACGCCCTGCACCAGACAGTTCAAGATGCTTTGATCCGAGGCGGACATCCAGGGAACCAGGCGGCCAACAGCTTCAAGCGCTTGAACCCTCCTTTCTTCGACGGCACCGAGGATGCGATTGCCGCGGATGCATGGCTTCAGGATACCGAGGTAATTCTGGAAGCAGCCAGGACACCTGAGAATAAGAAGGTGGCGGTGGTACGCCTGCAATTGTTGGATTTAGCTCGCAATTGGTGGGCGGCGCAGGCCATGGGATTAGTGGCACCCATTGCTTGGGCAGTATTTAGAGGGAGATTCCAGACGAAGTATTTCGATGCTGTGGCTCGGTACGACCTACAGACCAGATTTACCAACTTAAAGTAAGGAGGCAGAACAGTCGACAGTTATGCATCGGAGTTTTCTAGACTCAGTAGGTTTGCCCCCTCCTTGGTGGCAACCGAGCTCGATAGGGCCCAGCGGTTCCAGCAGGGACTGCATTTGGAGATCTTGTTCTCGATTGAGCAGTTCGAGCACCAGACGTTCGATGTAGTATTGAGAGCAGCTAGGAGGCATGAGTATACCTCCCAGAGGATCGTGGATAGGACCGGAGGCAGGAAGCGGTCCCACAGCCAGATGCACCAGTGATCAGCTCCAGCCCCAGCAGCTAGGAGTTTGACCATTGGAACTCCGAGGCGGGCGGCCTCAGTAACGTCGGTTCAGCATTCGACCCCGACGTACCCGCAGCAGCAGAAGCAGAAGCAGACTTTCACGATGGGATGTTCTCATTGCGGGAAGCCAGGGCATGTGGTGGCAGACTGCCGCAGGGCACAGGGATAGTGCCTGGCTTGTGGAACAGCAGATCATATGATATGGGCTTGCCCGAATAGGGGTGGTTCATCAGCATCCAACCCTTCTAGCTCTTCGGTGAGAGGACCGGCCCCAGCACCAGTTCAGCAGCAGCAGTATCAGTCTTCGAGGCCCTTGCCGTCTCAGTCTCAGGCATTCCAGCAACAACATCCCCAGCAGTATGCACAAGCCCAAGCTCAGACCTAGAATAGGCAGAGAGGTTTCCAGCAGAGGGGACCAGCAGCCAGAGGACAAGGTCAGGCCATGATGATGGCTATGGAAGAAGAAGTTGCACCAGGTGAGGTAGTGGCAGGTACTATTCTCGTCAACTCCTTTCCAGCTTCGGTATTGTTTGATTCTGGTGCATCGCATTCATTCATGTCTGCACGATTCGCGACACGGATAGGATTGGAGCCCGAGTCATTATCAGTGAGGCTCAATATACTTACTGGTAATGGTCTTGTGGGAGTAGATCGAGTGTTTTCCTCGTGTCGGATCGTAGTTAGCGGTAGGGAGTTTCCCGCTAGATTCATAGAGTTTCCTATGGCAGATTATGATGTAGTCCTAGGCATGGATTGGTTAAGGAACCAGTATGCTAGGATAGACTGCCATATTGGCAGAGTTGTCTTTAGTATCCCCGGCGAGCCAGAGTTTTCGTTTTCCAGAGGCGCAGTAGAGCCATCTTCCCCAGCATTGTGGATGGCAGTAGCAGCAGTGCAGTTACCCCGGATAGTTGAAGAGTTTCCAGATGTCTTTCCAGAGGAGCTTCTAGGGATGCCGCCGGAGCGGGAGATTGAGTTCACTATAGACTTGATTCCCGGGACAGCACCAGTGTCAGAGCGAGTCTACAGGATGGCGCCTTCAGAATTGGAGATTTTGTACAAGATGATTGAAGAACTGAGGACCAAGGGATTCATCCGTGCAAGTGGATCGCCTTGGGGAGCCTCGATGCTTCTTGTGAAAAAGAAGGATGGTACGTCCAGGGTATGTGTTGATTATGGTACCTTGAATTCGGTGACAATCAAGAACAGATACCCTCTTCCGAGGATAGATGACTTGTTTGATCAGCTCAGAGGGGCTTCAGTGTTCTCGAAGATCGACTTGCGGTCAGGATACCACCAGATCAGAGTCAGAGAGCAGGACATCCCGAAGACAGCATTCAGATCGAGGTATGGACATTAGGAGTTCCTTGTTATGCCCTTTGGAGCGACCAATGCGCCGGCCGTATTCATGGACCTCATGAATCGCATTTTCATGCCTTACTTGGACCAATTTGTGATCGTGTTCCTAGATGACATCCTGGTCTACAGCAAGAGTGAAGCGGAGCATGAGCAGCATCTCAGAGTCGTCCTACAGACGCTTAGGGAGCATCAGTTGTACGCCAAGTTCAGTAAATGCGAGTTCTGGCTCGATTGTATTTCATACTTGGGTCACATCATTACCCGAGGAGGAGTGGAAGTGGATCCCCAGAAGATTGTGGCTATCGAGTCATGGCCGGTACCCAGCTCAGTGGCAGAGGTTCGCAGCTTTCTTGATTGGCCGGCTACTACCGGCGGTTCGTTTCAGATTTTGCGAGGATTTCAGCGCCGATGACCCAGTTGACACTTTTCATATCCTAAGTATCCGTATTATATCAATCCACAGGCCCTTTGTATTATTTGTCGTCAATCCTTTCGTACAGTTTCTCCTTGAAATAATACATTCAATACTCATTCTTGGCGTGGAGCCTTCTTCTTTTTACTCAACAAGTCCTTCGAATATAAATCCTCGATTTCAAACTCCCGATTTATTAATTACCAATGTACATATGTCTTTGTCTTGTTCCTTATCTTTTTAACTGATATCTTTCCGATTTCGTACGCAATATTATATCCCATTCTAACTTATTCTATATCATTCCACATATTGATCTACTCTCTAATCACATGTAATTATCTTGTAGATAACCAATAATTACTTGGTCATCAAAGTCCTACGAATGCTCAATCCTCAAACTCTAAGCACAAGATTCTAATCCTCAATCCATAGTCACAACAATATAATATCTCATTATTCCATCTTAGATATCCTATCATTAATTCATACTATCAATACAATCGTTCTTAATGGTTTTCAAGTCTACTCCAGTCAGTCACTTATACTTGTCCTATAAGCTTAATCTAACCAATCCCTAGACAAAGTATTTATCACAATCACACAATACATTTATAGTTATACTATAGAATCAGTTAACAAGATTTGGCTATTTCGATCGTCTATTAAATAGAAGGTAACAAGGCCTAAGACTGGGTCAAGCAATCCATAATAGTGTCCAAACAAGTTAAAGGGTCAAGCAAGACAAGAAAGTTCATCGGAATATCTTCAAGAATGGTACGAAGACAACGAGATGCATACACATGGTATGGTTCAAGTAAGATCCGTGAAACATATGTAACCATGATGCCGTCATCTGAAGTCCAATCTCGCCAGTATTTCTCTAGCTGCAAAACTCTCGATTCCGTAATACAAGGTTAAAATATAATTTCTCGAATCTTCTTTGGATCAATCTATAAGGCGTTTCCAACATTTACCGAGAAGGACGAGAAGAATTTCCCAAGAGGTTAACGGAGAAGAGTTTAGTCAAGTCATAGGAAAGATGGAACACAAAAATAATTATGTCCAAAAAGATGACATGAAAGCAATCCTGTTGGAGAGTCCCAGAGAACCTATAATCCTAGTTGTGGATGTAGATAGGACAGAGTTGATCAAGACGGGAAAGAATGATAATACGAATTTATTCTTGCTCATTCGGTCATAACGAAGTGAACCAAGTTGAGATATGATCTGATAACCATACCCGTCTTCCGGAAATCATGTTGCCAGAATTTTCGCCACACCAGTAAGCTTAGATACAACAAACGATAGAGTCATAACTATGGTATACATCCTATAATCATGTTATCTAAAATTCTTACCACGCCAATCGGTATGGCTGCGAGAAAATTTAAATTCTATAACTAAGATAAGTATACCCAAAATCAGGCTCTATGTTTTTGTCATACTAGCTAATACGGCTGCGATAAATTCTAAACTCCATAAGTAAAGCAGACATTTATCTTATCATGATATATAGCAATTCAATCCACAAAATTTATCACGATGCAAGATCAAAGTCAACAACGAAAATCAGAAATCGATTTCAATAACGAATTAAGGAAGAGCAAATGGAAATAAGTGGAAACAGAATTCTAGGTAAGATTAGAGTGAGATCCTCAGGGGTCATCCCAAGGGTACTATCCTGGTCAAAATTGTAACCCACTGATTTTCAAGCAAGAGACTAAATATAGTTAACGGTCCTATGCTGTGATGAGTTTTCCTATGTTGCAATCCTAGATATCCTCTATGTGTTCTAAATATTTAAATGTTTATTTCTAGTGTTATTAAGTTGTCCTAAGATCCTAATTGCAGGCATGTTTGGTACAATGACGTAACCAAACAACTTAAGTCTGGACCTGCATGGTCCGCCACTAAAAACATGTCACGACCCGTTACCCAAATTGTTGGGCCGGACCGAGCCATGTCCAGCCTACACTTGGTTAAAGCGTAGTAAGTTGTTCTAAGAATAGACAATAAAGGATCTAAGCTGCTAACAGTTCTAATATCGCATTTAAAGGTTCATCACAACACAGCATCTATAAGCGAAAGTAAAATAAGCACAGACTTAATAATATACTTCCAAAGTATCAAACTGGAGACAAAGTTCAGTATCCAAATATAAGTTCAAAACAAAGTCTAAGTCTCAAAACACATGAAAGATATCTAAGCAAGGTTCCCCACTGGGGCCTCTTCTGGAGCTAAGGCCAGGTCCTCAAAATCAATGCCATAATATGTATCATATAGCATTTCCTCCTCGGAAAGTAAACCTACAACGTTATCCTGTTAGGACGGGTGCAAGTACTTGTACTACAAACATATAATACTGATCATGTGATGGAAAGAGATGAAATAACGTAATCATGGCATATCTTGATTTATCCAGTTTTAGATACATTTTATCATGGCAATATATATTCGTTTTAAAGTTTAAAGCTGTAGTAGGTGAGTGATCAGTCAATAGGTAAATAGGATATACAGTGGTACATATCAATTTTTTGATGTGTACATACGTACACATAACGACATCGGTGTATATTCATACACAAACGCAGGACCAGAACATACGATAAAGTTACATATAGAATGTAATAATGCTCGATAAATACATACGGAGAAGGGGGCATGATCACGTACTCTACTAATAGTTTTCCATTACCTGTTTTATAACATGTGAGTGATACGAGAACAGTATAAAGCATGGTGGATAATGAGAGCAGTATAAGCATGGTAGGTATTGAGAGAAGTATAAAACATGGTGGATACTCAGAGCAGTATAAGGCATGTGAAACATGAAGAGAGATGACTTGCAGTTATCCAGAAAGCAGTATTTTAACATAATTTAATCACAGTTTTATTTTTATAAGCAGTAAATAAGCTTGTAGGGGTACTTGCATCGAGCAAAGCAAGAATAAGAATATGAAAATAACGATGTCCAGTGTCATGTCAATAATGATATACAAACTCAGCCTCTAAGTTATGATTAAGATTATACTAGTGGTGTGACACGACTCATAACTAGACACTAGCTAAGTGGGGACCTAGCATAAAAGTCTAATGTGGGGTGACACTATATCTAAACCAACACTTAGGGTTCTTAGAAACACAAGGATCATATTTAGAGTTTTACAAAAACCAAGCATATAAATATATATACTAATAATAATTATTATTATAATTTAAGGGTGATACATAAGCAAAATCTACAGATGTTGTTAGATGATAAAATAAATATCACCAACGTGTACAAAATAATCAAATTAGCTAGAATAGCCTACTCATAAGTCCAATTTAGATACATGGGTAAAATGGTAATTTTGGATCGAAATGATGTCCGCCGTTGGACACACTTTGCACCGAAAAATGTGTCAGGATAAAAGTCTATAAAACCTAGCAAATTATATGTCTATAAATCCAGAATGATGATACAAACCCAACGGTATGTCTGAAATGGAATATCGATGTCCCGATCACAAAATTGTCCGTTGACCTGGATATTGGTATAAGATTTACACAAAAATACGTGTCGAAGCCAAAGTCCACAAAATCTAACAAAATATATGTCAACGAGTCTAGAATGACGACACGAACTCAACGATATATCCGGAACTGGATTCCGATGAGCCGATCTCAAAATGACACGTTAACGCGGACATTTGGGATCCGGTTTGCCCGAAAATACGTGCCAGAGCAAATGTCTTCAAAACTCAGCAAACTATATGTTAACGAGTCCAGAATGATGATACAAACTCAACGTTATATCCGAAACTGGATTCCGATGAGCCGATCTCAAAGTGACCCGTTGACTCGAACTGTGGGTCTCGCTTTACATCGAAATGCGTGCCAGGGCCCACGTTCTCCAAATCAAGCAAACTTTATATGAAAACGTGCCATAACGACGCCACGAGTCTACTGGTGGTGTCAGAAATTGAATCCGGAGTCCCGAGTTCAAAAATCAAATTTAATAAGTGTAAAATTTAGAATTCGGACGGCCAACTTTGGCGTCGAATTCGACCAACCAAACGTGCTCACAATAAAACGAATCTTAAGGGGCATGAAGAGGGTTATACCAGCTATCCACAGGAACTGGTAGCACGCCAAATGGAGCTGCAACGGTGGACGTTCATCGTCGACCCCTCGAGTTTCAAGAAGACGATCACGTATTTCTCAAAGTGTTGCCCATGCGGGGAGTTACTCGGTTCGGCACAAAGGAAAAGTTGAGTCCGAGATTCGTTGGGCCGTTCGAAATACTCGAACGGTTTGCTCCAGTGGCCTATAAAATTGCCCTACTTCCGACGGTTGAAGGTGTACACAATGTCTTCTACGTCTCTCAGCTGCGGAAGTATCTGCACGACCCTAGCCACGTGGTAGATTTTGGCCAGCTGGAGCTAAAGTCCGACTTATCCTACGTTGAAGAGACAGTTCAAATCTTAGAATGCAAGGATAAGCTGCTACGGAATCGAACGATCCCTCTCGTCTATGTCCTCTGGAGGAACCATTCGGTCGAAGAGTCGACGTGGGAGCTTAAATCGGAAATGAAGGAGAAATTTCCTTCATTGTTCTCGTAGAGGTAGGTTCTATCCCTAAGTTTTGAGGACGAAACTTTTTATTAGTTGGTTATGGTGTAGTGTTCCGTCCCTACATTTTTCCCCATTTCCGTCCACGGGGTGCACGAGAAAGGAACACTGTCGCTATTGATTCGGTCGGGACCGATAGGTCGGAATCGGCCGAGTTGATCGAACGGAAACAGTTGAATTATGATCCATTCCACGTTATGGAATAGCTTCTTCGAAACCAAGTCCCATATTTAGCGGGTTGCGCCTCGAGGATTGGCTCTGCGGCTGAGTCGGGAGAGACCTCATGTTGCTCTAATTTTCATGCCGCACTTGATTTGGCTTTGGCTTTGGTTTTCGTGCACTACTAGAATGAGTCATATTAGCAGCGTCCAAAAACGTCGCTAATAAGTAAAAAAATGTCGCTAAATTAATTTAGCGACGTAATTAGCGACGGAATAAGCAGGTCGTCGAAAAGCTAGTCGCAGATCAAAAGTTCATCGCCAATAGTCGCTGTTGTGACGAATAGTCTACGACGCTAAAACGTCGCAAACTTAGCGACGTCCGGCGACATTTATAGTATGTCGCCAATGTAGCGACGTCTATTCATCGCATATGGTGACATGCTAGGTTTGCCATGTCAGCATGGTAGGTGACATTTAGCGACGGCCCGTCGCTGTTAGCGACGTCCAGATACATATTTGCGACGTACTTCCGCGTCGCAAATCCGTCGCCAAATGTCGCAATCGGTCGCTAACATGCTGGAAAATTAAAAATATAATAAAATAGTTTTTAAATCCTGCACACTGTACTTTATATACAGTTTAAACAAAAATCCTGCACTTTATATACAGTTTAAACACTAATCCTGTACACGGCACTTTATATTCAAATCATGCACGCTGCACACTACACTTTATATTCAAATCCTGCACGCTGTACTTTACACTGCACTTTATATCATAACAAATATCATCACAGACACATCATAGGGCCAATACATACAACTCATAACAAACATCATCACAGACACACATCCCGCGTCACAAACATAAATATATTCAAATCCTGTATACTACACTTCATAGACACACATCACCACAAACATCCAAGAGAGTCAAATAAAAATAGGAGATGATAAAAAGTCTCCCACCAAGTGTATAAACAAAAGTGTACCAATAAATAATTTTCCCGTAGGGCCAATACATACAACTCATAAAAAATTAATAAAATTACTGAGGACCCCTGACTGCTCATCTGAGATAAGATGTACTCATACTGCTCCTGTGTGAGCCGCACCGTAGGGGCAGTAGGAGGCAGTGCAATGTCTGGAGTTGGTACCGTCGATGGACTGGGAGGACGTATCTGCTCCAGCTCTCGCAGTCGCTCAGCATGCACAGCAAGGGTACTCACCATCCTCTGAGTACTCTCCTCAATTGAAGTATGTACCTGAGTGAGTGAGGCAGACATGGTCCTCTGTGATCCCTCCAGCTCGACCTGTCTATGCTCTGTGCACTGCGTAGACTCGATGAACGTGTACAAGCTGGCAGCTGTAGACTGCTGCAGACTCATCAGCTCCTGTATACTGCGCTCGACCGCATCAAATCGTCCGGTGATCATCGGATTATCGGATCGTCGCTCTGCTGTATGGTGATCAGAAATCTGCTACTGTAACTCGCGACGCAGCTCGTCGATCTGACGACCAATATCCTGAGCTCGTGATGACGCCTGCAAAGCTGGAGACTGCGCACTGACAGAGGGGGCCCGGGATGACTCTGAAGCCAAATAGGTGCCGTAGGATCCCGTACCGTAGTACGTACCCTTCTGAAGACCACCAACGGCGGTCATCCAGAGGACGTCCGGCGATGGAGCTGTAGGCGGCTGGAAAGAAGTACTAGCCCCTCCCTCTGCTGGCGTACTAGCAGCAGCAGCCTCCTCCTCTTGTAGTGTCATATCCTATATTTTTCCAAAATATGTATACGACCGTATTCGATATTTTGGTAATTTTAAAATCTCGTATTATTTAAAATTTATTATTATTGGATCTTGATTTGGCCTTCGTTGTTAGGACTTGACATTTTCCTAGTTGGTAATATTATTAATATTATTATTGTAGTTAGTATGGTAAGCTTTATGGTTAGGATTAGTCTTATTCCCATGTTATTATTATTATTATTATTATTGTTGTTAAATTACCTAGCTACCCTTCCTCCCCAAAATATCTAAACCTAATCCCTCCCCCTTTTTTCACTATTTCTCTCTCCCGATCCCTCTCTCTCTTCTCCCTCACTGGACCAGCACCACTCTCCCGCTCAACTCTCTCTTCCTCACTTTTCCTCTCTCTTCCGCTCTTCCCTGGCCTGGCCCCACCGCGGCCACCACCCCCGGCCATGGTCTCCTCTACCTTTGCCACCACCACTCCCAGCTGCGGCCGCCCCCATCTCCATCGGCGCCACCACCCTCATCATCGTCGGCGTCTTCATATCCTCCGCCACTATCGTCGTCGCCCCCGGCCGCCCTCAGCACCACGCCGCCGTCACCACCACTTTCTGCAGCCACCACCACCACCATCACTGCTTCCCTCACCCCCATGGCAGCCACCGCCGCCGTCGACTTCCCCCTCTTCCCTCTTCTCGGAGCTGGCCGCCGACGACCTCTGCCGCCTCCTCCTTCTTCGGCTTCCCCCGTCGAGCGCAGCACTGCTGCTGCTGCCGTTCGACTCCTCCATCGGGAGCCGCTGGGACCTGGCCTGACTCCCGACGAGCTCCCCTTCACCCTGTCTTCTCCGTCGGCGGCGACCAGCCTCGCCTAGCCGAGCATCCCCGGTGAGCTCCCCCGTTCCCTCTCTCCTCCTCGGGCTGTGAGCTCCTCGGGGAGCGAGCCCCTCGATCGGTGCGCCTCGGGCAGCGTGCTGCCTCGAGCAGTACGCTGCCTCGTACAGCGTGTCTCCTCGGGGAGTGCACCATCGGTTGGTGCGCTTCCTCGTTCCCCGTGTTTTTGGGACGTGTGCACCTCGGTGTACATGTCTGTCACGCCCCAGAACCAGAATACTGGAGTGCGGGGGCAGACATAGCCAGCTACGTATATTGAAATAGAATACATCTCAACTATACGGTCACGGCTGTCTAGATATGAGGGTTTACTACAAGCCAGCAGTCTCTTAAGATCAAGCCTATTGTCTCAATCTCAAGCAATTAACAGAGTTACAAGATGTTAGAGCATCAAATATATATATAAGGCGTCCCAAATATTATATATTGGATGATCATGAAGCTAGTCGTACAAAATGATAGGACTAGCAAAAGTTCAGTCATACATGATCAACCCTAGGATTTGTTAATCATGTTTACAGCCCGTAGGCAGACAGTAAGTAAATGTGCATCGAGCTAACAGGTGCTCGTCGACTAAATGCCTCAAAAGAATAAATTTACATATAAGTGGGTGAAACAAAAAGGAAAACCCACTCTTGGCCCGGATTCCGTCTAGTTGTCACCATTGGGCTGGAAGCTTGGTAGATCCTCGGGAGCTGCTCCGAAATCTGGCCACACAAAACTAGCTGGGTCAAACCCCAGAAAGAGCAAGTGCCACAAAGGAGGCCACAAATAAGAACAAAAGCCAGCATATCAGAACATAAAGAATAAAAGAAAGTACAAGTAGGAAGGTACACAGGGCGATAAACGACTAGGGACGTTGTCACGCCCCAGAACCAGAATACTGGAGAGCGGGAGCAGACATAGCCAGCTACGTATATGAAATGGATTCCATCTCGCTATACGGTCACGGCTGTCTAGATACATGAGGGTTTACTACAAGCCAACAGTCTCCTATGATCATGAACAAGCCTAGTGTCTCAATCGCAAGCAAGTAAGTAAAAGTCACAAGATGTATGATCATTAAATATACAATAGTAAGGCGTCCCAAATATTACATATTCAGCTGATCATGAAGCTAGTCGTTACAAAATGTTAGGACTAGCAAGAGTTTAGTCATACATGATCAACCCTAGGATTTGTCAATCATGTTACAGCCCGTAGGCAGACAGTAAGTAAATACAATCGAGCTAAACAGGTGCTCGTCGGCTAAACGCTTCAAAAGAATATTTTTACAATAGAGTGGGGAGAGCCAAAAATAACCCACTCGTTGCCAGGGTTCCGTCTAGTGGTCACCATCTGGCTGGAAGGTCGGTAGATCCTCTGGAGCTGCTCCGAAATCTGGCCACACAAAACCAGCTGGGTTAGACCCCAGAAAGAGCAAGTGCCACAAAGGAAGCTTCACTTAAGAACTAAAACCAGCAATCAGCACAGGAATATAAATATAAATAAAATAAGGACTGGAATAAAAGAAAACATATCAGGATGATATACGACGAGATAACCATGGAACTATTCAGATAGCCAGGTTACAACCCGTAAACCAAACAAGGACCGGGGTTGTAACCCTTCGTCTGAACGGAGCTTGGTTTCTCACCATTTATCGGTAAAATAAATACAAGCATTCTGGTTGTTCAATGATCTGGAACAGGATCAGGACAAGACTAGACTGGTTAGACTCCATCCAATCATTTTACGGCCAAGCAAGAATTACAGCTTGATACTTTAACTAACTAGGGTTGTCACAAGCCTAATTACTAACAAGCTGCAGTGAGATTATTCCACAGCCACAAGCCCTGCAGACCATCCAGGTTCCCCGGGTTAAAAGATTAGAGTTGAATTCAGGTGGGTACATCGTCCAGAAAATGAATGTACCCTTAGGTAGCTTGAAGGGTGCAACACATGACAGTGTGCTGGAAATGTGCCCTACTCGACGGCAGGCTACAGATCCCAAGGCATGCCCAGGTAACGGGATTGCCTGTAGCTGGGAAATCTCTTCATAACTAATGTGTTAATCTAGTTATTAACCTTAGTCCATTTTAGTAGGTGCTCCTGACCGTGGTACTCAGGAGTCCCATCCTAGACATGATGCAAGAAAGGACTGGTTTATTTATACAAGCACAATCACCCACGGTGTCCAGGTTTAATTATACAGGTCATGTCAAGTCAGGTAGCCGTCGCAACAGCTATTCGAGATAATCATGTCAGGTTATCATGTCAAGTGTACTAGTCAGGAGTACGCCACGACGGGCCACTATCAGGTCATGTCATGTTACTCATGTCAGAAGTGCACCACTACGGGTCACTATCGTGTCATGCTCCATTATCAATTCCAAACATATTAAGTAAATTCATGATTATCAATATTCAGGGCTATAGAAGATCAAGGGTAATCAGGCTACACTCAAGCCAGGCTACGCTCAGGCTAGCGTACGCCCAGGTCTGCGTACCAAAGGATCCATACACTTCCAATGGGAAGCGTACGTAAGGGTCAGCGTACACAAGGGCACGCTCAAGCTATAGGTCAGCGTACGCTCAAGCTATAGGTCAGCGTACGCTCAAGCTAGCGGTCAGCGTACGCTCAAGCTAGCGGTCAGCGTACGCTCAAGCTAGCGTACGAAAGCTAGCATACACTCACTAAACAGCAGCATACGAAGGCTAGCGTACGCTCACTAATCAGCAGCGTACGAAGGCTAGCGTACGCTCGCTAAACAGCAGCGTACGAAGGCTAGCGTACGCTCGCTAAACAGCAGCGTACGAAGGCTAGCGTACGCTCGCTAAACAGCAGCGTACGAAGGCTAGCGTACTCAGTGGCGTAAGCTAAAAAGCTAGCTCACTGTTCACTGTCTTCTCCAAATAGCAAGAACAGCAAGAACTCTAAAGTTGAATCTAAGCTTCCATTGTCCATATCTTGGTCAAAACAAGTCCGAATCCAACTTTCCAAAGGTCAAAATTGAGTAGAATGAGATGCTCTAAAACATGGAACCATCAAAACTTGAAAACAAGCAAGTTTGATAGATCAAAACACCAAAAATCCAAAAATAGCAAAACTCTAGATCTACAAGAATTAAAGCCTCAAAATGGAAAATGACAAGTTCTAATGTGGTTTAGAATCATGAGGAGAAGCTAATGAAACCATCAAAAAAAGTTCTCTTGTGGAAGCAAGTTGCACTTGCCTATGGTGTTCTTGGTTGGTAGAGAAGAGTAATGGTGGGAGAAGGAGAAATAAATGAGAATTATGGAGAGAGAGAAAGAAGAAATGGCAATAAATATCAAAGGTGGTGGTAGGTGGGGGGGGTTGTGGTAGAAATGAAGGAGAAGCATAGGCTAAGGTGTTCCACCCTTGGCCCATGATGAACCAAGCAGTGGGCCGGCCGAACCAAGCCAACCCAAACCGAGAGTAACAAGCCAAGCCAAACCAAGGAGATATGCAATTACAAGATAAAATACGTATACGTATTCCAAATACGTAATACGAATAACAGGCATTACAACTCTACCCACCTTAAAAGAATTCCGTCCTCGAAATTTAATTAAGAGACTAGAGGGACAAGAACAAGCTACACTATTCACAGGCAAGCTATACTAGACAATCAATCAATCATGCAAGCAAGGAATTGATGGTATGAGGCATAAGAAAGACATTATACCTCACGAGTCAAACAAGTCGGGATATCATGATCGGATATCATCCTCACGCTCCCACGTTGACTCCCCCAAAGAGTGATGACCCCAAGCAACTCGGACTAACTTGATAGTCTTGTTTTTGAGGATCTTCTCTCTCCGGTCCAATATAGACACGGGCCTCTCCTCATACGAAAGGTTGGTACCAACAACCAATTCTGAATGATCCAGGATGTGGCTCGGGTCCGGGATGTACCGTCGTAATTGGGACACATGGAACACGTCATGCACCTCGCTTAGCGACGGTAGAAGAGCGAGACGATAGGATACATCTCCTACTCCCTCCAGAATGTCAAACGGTCCTATATACCTAGGACTAAGCTTGCCCCGTACGCCAAAACGAATGACGCCACGGTTAGGCAAAATCCTCAGGAATACATGATCGCCGACCGAAAACTCGAGAGGACGCCGATGAGAATCGGCCCAATGGCGCTGGCGATCTTGGGCAACTCGAAGATGATCTCTGACTCGCCTGACTACTTCAACGGTCTGAGCAATCATTTCTGGACCAATCATCTGCCTCTCCCCAACATCATCCCAGGCTAACGGGGATCTGCACTTCCTACCATGCAGTGCCTCGAACGGTGCCATCTGGATACTGGCCTGGAAACTATTGTTGTACGAGAATTCCACCAGATGTAAATGATCTTTCCATGAACCACCGAAGTCAAGTGTGCAAGACCGCAACATGTCTTCAAGAGTCTGGATCGTGCGCTCCGTCTGGCCATCTGTCTGCGGGTGATATGCTGAACTGAACTGGAGATGAGTCTCCAAACTCTCTTGCAACCTACGCCAAAAGTGCGACATAAATCTTGAATCTCGGTCCGAGGTGATACTGACTGGCACTCCGTGCAATCTGATAATCTGCCTGAGGTACATCTCCGCTAGCTGAGCCGTCGGCTGACCAACTCTAAACGGAAGAAAGTGCGCCACCTTCGTGAGCCTGTCAACTATAACCCAGATAGCATCTCTACCAGCTGGGGATCTAGGTAGTCCAGTCACAAAATCCATGGTCACATGCTTCCACTTCCATTCTGGGATCGGTAAGGGCTGAAGAAGTCCAGCCGATCTCTGATGTTCGGCTTTAACTTGTTGGCAAACCAAACACCGAGAGACAAACCGAGCTATCTCCCGCTTCATGCCATTCCACCAGATGTGCTGACGGATATCACGGTACATCTTCGTACTGACGGGATGGATGGAATACTGTGAACTGTGCGCCTCTGACATGATCTCCTGTTTGATATCTCCACTGGGTACACAAAGACGCTTACCATGTCGAAGTGTACCATCCTCATGAATACATAACTCTGGTCTTCGTCCTGCTTCACACTCTGCTCTGAGTCGCTGAAGCTTGGAATCTACCGACTGCGCCATCCGGATCCTCTCGACTATAGTGGACTGAACTTGCATGCTGGCCATCAATGCCACACTGGAAGGAAGAATAACTTCGATACCCATTTTCTGAAGATCTGCTAACAGCTCTACTCGTCGGCAAGCTACAAGTCCATTAAAGCGACCAGATAATGAGATTGCCTGTGACTGGGAATTCTCCATGTTCTAGTTTGATCTAATAATTAGCCTAATCCAATTTAGTACGAGTTCCTGGCCGTGGTACCCAGGAAGTCGCGTCCTAGACATGATGCAAGACAAGACAAGTAGATTGTACAAACAAGCAAGCAGGAACACCCACGGTGTCAAATTGATTATACGAGTTAATTATAAGTTACAAGTCAAGTCAATTCAGGAGTGCGCCGCCACGGGCCACTATCAAGATAAATCATGTCAGGGTGCTTGTTAGGAGTGCACCACTACGAGTCACTGTCATGTCAGGTTGGTCATGTCAGGAGTGCACCACTACGGGTCACTGTCGTGTTATGCTAGGTCCTTGTCATACCATGCCATGTACAATAGACATTCCAAACATATTAAGTAAAATCGAGTTCATGACAAAAGGCGTAAGGATATAAAATGGGCGTAAAATATCTAATACAATATCAATATATATAGGACTATAGAAGAGCCAGGCTTAACGAAAATAAAACCAAATCTCCAAGAGCCAATGGTTTGCGCAAGGGGTCAGGGGTTGGATTGCGCAGGAGTCAAGTACGCCAGGAGGCCAACTGCGCAGGGTACCAACTGCGCAGGAGTGAGCTGCGCAGGGTACCAACTGTGCAGGAGTGGATGGCACAGCTGATGGATTGCGCACAGGAGGATTGTGCAGGGGTGGATTGTGCAATGGTCGATTGCGCAGGGGTTACTTTGTGCATGGCTGGCTTGCGCATGGCTAGCTTGCGCCAGCGCAATCCAGCACAGCGCAAAGCACTGGCCAAGTGATTGCGCAATCGGCCATGCGCTAAGGAGCACAGGCCGGGGGTGCACAATCGGCCATGCGCTAAAAAGCGCAAGGCAAAGGGCTGTTCTTCGTGGCCGAGAGCAAGTCCAAGAACACCAAGAACTTCAATTCTTCATAACTTTGCCAAATTAAAACCAAATCTAGATTTTCAAAGTTCTAACTTGAGTAAAATCGAATTCTCTTCCACATGGAAGCATCAAAACATACAAAAATCAAAGTTAAATAGATCAAAACCATGTAAATCCGAAAATAGTAAAAACCTAGATCTAGAACAAAGGAAACTCCAAATCACAAAATGTCAAGTTCTAAAGTTGTTCTCCATGGCCTAATCTAGCTAATGGATAATTAAAAAGTAGTACTTATTTGATGGCAAGGTGCACTTGCCTAATGGGTTGGGGAGTTGTGTGGAAGAAGAAAGAAGAAGAAAATTAATGGAGAGTAAAGAGGAGAGAGAAAGTTTGGTGGAGATATAATGAGGGTGGTTGTGTTGTATTGAGGGTAGAGTGTAGGTTAAAGTGTTCCATTCATGATGAACCAAACCAAACCAACTTCCACAAAATAAAACCAAGCCATGGTCCAAAATCCATTTACGAGAAACCAAAATCCGCAAGTCGAGAAAATAAAAATACGTGCCAAAATCAAATATGAGCATAAATACGTAATACAGGAAATGGGGGTGACAATGTCAGTTTTATTTTGTGCACCTCGGTCTACGTGCTACCTTGGGCAGCGGAATGCCTTGAGCCCCGTGCTGCCTCGAGCACCGTGCCCTATTGGTTTGCGTGTTGCCTTGTTTCTTGTGTCTCGACCTTTGTGCCCATCTCGATTTTCGTGCCGCTCCGATTCGCTTACCCGTACCGGTTTGCTTGTCATCTCGGTTGCGTGCCACTTTGATCTCTGTGTCACATCGATTTGCGTGTTCGCTTCGATTTGCGTGCCACATTGGTCTTTGTGTCGTCTCAATTCGCGTGCACGTCTCGATTTACGTATCGCGATGATTCATGCGCCATCCCGATATTCATGATTCCTCGGTCTACGTACGCATCTCGATTTACGTGCACGTTGTCTCCTGTTTATCTCGATCCTCGAGTCAACTCGATTCTCGTATGCGTCTCGATATGCGTGCATGTCTCAGTTTGCGAGTCTATATCAATCTGCGTGCCTTGGTTTCCGTGCCAGATCCTTGTACTACTTGCGGGACCTGTACGGTATAGCCTCGTGCCATTGTTCGTAATTTAGTTATTATTTTATTATTTAATTCTAATGATTATTTATTGTGTGTTCTGAGGATCTCGATGGACGTGCTAGCCCGGATCCCAATCGCCGAAGACTTGCTTACCTAGCCGAACCGTCTAGGCAAGTATCCCTTGCTCATCGACGGCTCTTGCCCTCTCTCCTGGACTTTATTTCATTTAATTAATTTGTACTTACAAATTTTATAACCATGATTAGTGTAGCCTAGTAGTAGAACTGCCATGATGATAACTTAGGATAGCTTGGTCCGATACCGGGATAGACCGTATCGGATAACTCGGATGGGTCATCCACACCTCCGAGGACACAAGCACGACTTACATGTATGGATTGTCCCTGTATGCCCCGTGTCCGACTCGCGGTTGGGTAACGGCTTGGCGAACTATTCTTGTGGCTGTGATTGTGCTTAGGTTAGAACCATGGACATATGCTGTGATGCGTCCTGCGAGGCAATTTCTTGTTATATGTGTTGGCTTGGCGCCCAGTACGCATTGTAGCGCTGCTGGAGGCCGGGACTTAGTGGTCTCGGGTTCGATTGGTTTCCATTACGCATCGTAATGCTGCTGGAGGCCGAGACTTAGTGTTCTCGGCTATCGATTTGTTCCCAATACGCATCGTAGTGCTGGTGGTGGCTGAGACTTAGTGCTCTCAGTCTGCGATTCTGCGATTCTGCGGCGGGTTGCGCCGAGTGGTTTTAGCCCCAATTCGTAGGGTGCTTTCGTCCAGATTACAAAGGAGACTCTGCCGAATTTTTCCAGAATTCTCGATCGGGAATTTGGTTCGAAGGATTGGGCAGAACCATTCCTTTGGTTTGCAGGACTGGGCTCGTCCATGTTCACCTTAGCATAGTTTACCTGATCCCATTGCCTGCTAGGTAGACTCCCGACTAGATTTGTCGCCTAGCATCTTGACCTGTATTATCCGTCGGATAGCGTAAGGAGAGCGGTTCTACTCGGGAGACGGTCTGCAACCCTGGTCCTTATTTGGTTTAAGGGTTGTGGATCTGCTTTAGAGTGGTTTACGCAATCCTTGCCACTTTTTCGGCGACATTTAATTATATTCTTGTCCCCTGATTATTCATTCTAGGAGTTGTCCTAGTATAGCCAGATAGGGCTGACAGTTGTCCTTTGTATCAGGATTGTGACCTTGGATATGTATGAGGATTGAGTAATATATGAAGTATGATCTCGGGATGTTCAGTTGGTAGACTCACGTGGATACTTGGATAGTGCTGTCGATTCCTTTAGATGATGTTCGATTTTGATCAGATATGTGGGTTCCTGGATTTTGATTAATTTTTCGAGTGCTTCGCGAAACAAGGAGAATATCGAGGAGATTATTATATAATTTTTACTCGACTTCCCAAAAGCCCAAAACCTTGTTTGATTGCTTTGTCTTGGTAGTTGAGGTGCTCGTTTTCTAGTTGCTTGTGATCATTGACTTGGAGGATTCTTGTGAGCCAGAGGGCCTAGCATTGTATATAGTGATTAGCTTGGTATTTGGTTATTGACCTTCCTGACATGATATTGATTCCATCGTAGAGGGGTGACTCTTGATAGATTGATCTGGTAGATAGACCGACTGGATGATTGGAGCTCTAGGCTCCCATATATTCTTGAGATGTTATTATAGTAGAGATTTTGATCTTGTACTCGACCTGATATCCATGCCACGATGTGGGCAGATGACTTCTTGTGACTGACAGATTTGTCCTTGTCCCAGACCTGACTACTTGTATCCGTGCTATAAGTCCAGTTACCCTTTGAGGTACTGGCCCTGACCTTGCACTGTGGTGCCCCTTGTCTACTGGCACTTTGAGATGCTACTTCTATGATTATATGGCATTGCGATGCCATCTTGATATTCTAGCTATATTATATGATTACCTGCACGGGTATCCGGTAGTTGGCCTATAGTCTTAGCGTGGTCAGGATTGCTTGCTTGCTTGTTGCATAACACTAAGGATGGATCACAACTGGGACTATAGGTGTCGAGGTTGATTCTTACTTAGCGTTCTCGTACTGAGGTACGACATCTAGGAGGATGATCATGTGACCACGGCATGTGATTCCGGATAAATATATGGTTAATCTAGGCAACTTAAACTGGTAGAAGCATTGGGGGAAACGGAATCCCGAGATCGTGCATTACCAGCCTTATCCCAGACATTAGTCATGACCTGCAGGCTGGCCGCCACGGATATTGTTACCATTCGTACTAGTGGATGGCAATATCCGGCTACTTTATGTACTATACATTATATACATGACATGCTCGGCACGGTGGCCTTACGAGGGACCGGTGGTGACATGCAGAGCCCGATGGTCTTACGAGGGACCGGCGCTCATTTAGCCTTCATATACTTGGCCCCGCTAGCCCTGCTGGGACGGCACGATCTGAGGATTCCCATACTTGCATTGTTGGGGTAACCCAACCTCCACATAGAGAGCCGTAGGCATTTTGAGTAGCCGCTTATTCTCCTAAATTGTATGGTTTGTTGCTTGCTAAGCTGGCTGGCCCGTAACGCTGTCCCGGTGCGATAATTCATTCCCTTGTTCCTGTTTGATGTAGGGGTGAGTTACTGTTCCAATGACAGACTACGAGTTTCGGTTGGCGATGCAAGCATTAGTGGATGTTAGGATGACTGTGATGATTGTTGGTTACTTACGTATTAGTAGTTGGATTGCTGTCTTATATTCTGTAATCGTGCGTTGGTACCGTACGATCCTTTACCCTCATTACTACTATTCATACGTGTTATTCCTGTTATATATCATATCATGCTGGTTTTCTTCGCCCGTCCTTGAGCCTTCCTTTCTGGTACTTGCTACGGTAGGCCTGACCAACCCTGGATTGTTTCCAGATTGCCTGTGACCGACCTTATGGATCTTCAAGACTTGACTTGGAGGACGTGCTTCAGTTCCTGATCATGAGGGAACTGTGTGGGAAGGTATTATGTCTACATTATTTCTTATTGTAGACTCTCTGATTATCATACGATTATTTCCTATTTTCCATATGATTATCTCTCTTGATGTTGTTTTATTGCGATTTGCTTATGGACATGAGATTGGATTTAGGCCATAGATTGATTGCATGCTAGGATACCCAGCAAGACTTGACAGCCGTCATCGCTGTATAGCGTATTCGTATCTTATACGGTGTAGCTGGCCTACGTCTGTCCCCGTATTCCGGTACTGGGGCGTGACATGTAGCCGAAGAAACTCGGCCTAGAACAATGTTTGCTAACGTCTAAGTGTTTGCTAAAGTCTATATTGATATCTATTTTTTTATTTTCTAAATTATAGTAAATTAATATAAAGAATAGAACGTACATATGTCTGCGTCGCCCTCTCGTCAATGAACTCCCCAGCCCTCCGATGGGTGACCAGGAAGACAGTCACCATGTTGGGGTCCTCACCCTTTTTTACCTGTTAAAATATATTATCTATTATTAGTATTAAACATTCTATCCAACTATATATAAAATGATGTCCGTCATAGGAAATGTACCAGACAACGAAAATGCTCCGTCATCGGAATGGCGCTACCACACCACTTATTGGCGCTCGACCGCACCACCTTGGCCTTGTCAGACCGCTCCTGGTACCTGGCCTCGGCGAATCTAGCCTTCATCGCAGTCCACTTCTCTGGCGTGATCCAATCATGAATCGGCTTTCCGTAGCGATTACGAGACTTCTGGTCGTGGATCGCATCACGGATGAGCTTGCCTGCGACGACAAAAAATTGGGCCTCGGTCTTCGTCGCCCGGTGTGGTGAATAGAAATAGGTCCTCTACAAGAAGTAAAATAGAAAAGTTGTATAATATACACAAATAATTATTAAAATTTAAAAATAAACAAATTTTTTACCTTGAAGTGGGCCAACCAAAAGGCCTTCCTATCTGTGAGAGCATCTGAGTAGTTAATCCAAGGCCCACCATAGTTCTGCCTCAGAAATAACCCCAGATGTCTCTGTACTGCAGGAGGCCGATATCTATACAATAATAAATTTTATGAATATATATGTACATATAATCATTTGAGAAATATATATTAACTAATTAACTTACTTCGTAGGCCCGTCCGTCCAAATCTCCATACGTTCTCGTCCGGGGGAGCGCATGGAGCGTCGCTCTCATCTCCTGCCTGGGCAGGATCAGTCTGATCGCCGTCCTCCATATGCTCGATGTCGACTCTCCCCATGGAGCCGTCGGCAGGAGGAATGCTGGACGCTGGAGGAATGCTGGACGCGGGATCAGGAATGCTAGACGACGAAGGAGGAGTCACCAACCTGCTGGAACTACCCTGTCCCGGTAATGGACCGAGAACAGAACAGTACACTGGCGTACTCGGAGATATGGATGAGGGTACGAAATCTGTATCCCCAGCCCGAGGCAGACGGGACTACCTAATATAATATCCTCCGTGTCGTCCTCCTGGTCTAGTCATACCTGATAGTAACATATGACAATAAAACAAATATACATATTTATATGATAGACATCACAGATTTTTGAAAAATATCATAGTCACAGATAAAAGTGTCACTAAAGTGTCACCGATTTATATGATAAAAGTGTCACTAAAGTGTCAAATATGATGATAAAACAAATGTACATATTTAATCCTCTTCTGAAAATTTATCTAGTTCGTTTAGCTCATCTTCTTCTTCTTCTTCCTCCTCTACATCTTTACTTTCATCTGCATCTTCCTCTTCAGATAATTCTACTTCTTCTACACAATTAGATGTGTAATGAGGAACTTTCGTCGTGCCCACTTCTATAATATTTGTTACAAGAGGTAGTTCATCCTCTTGATAAGCTATATCGTCAACCTCAAAGGTATTTCTAGCTTTGGTCTTGCATACTGTCCCCCAGTCCGACCTTGTTGTTCTCCGTTTAGGATAACTTGTAAAGTACACGAGCTGAGCCTGACTTGATAGGACAAATGGTTCATAGGCTTGATATCGACGCCGGTCGTTTATATCCACAAGACCGTGCTTGTCTAATTTCCAACCTTGACCTTCAATCGGATCGAACCAATCACACCTGAATAACACAATCTTAGCAGGCTCTATTCCATAACTATATGTCAGCTCCATAATCTCCCGTAGGATGCCATAGAAATTGTTGCCCGTATCAACATCTTTGTAGTTCGAAGATCTGATACACAAACAGCTGTTTTTGGTGGAATCGAGATCCACAAAGTTGTCTCTGATCGGGCAAGTTGTTGACTTGAACCTAAACCCATTAACACAGTAGATTGGCCATATTTTTTCAGCATAAATTGGTCCCTTGGCTAGCATTCTAATAGACTCATTCTCAAGTAATGCGTATGGACGATCGACCTAAATACCACGAAAAACTAAATTAAGCTCATTCTCAAGTGAATATACAGAAAGGTAATTACAGAGTTCTCAAGTCTTACATATGTACTCAACCATGATGGAAAATAATGCCTCATTTTTTGTTCTAGTTCTTCTTCTGTTATATGTGGCCTACCTGACCTCATATCATCATTAAATATGATGAAAACAACATCGTTCAATCAATATAATAGAATAATAATCAACACTATCAAAATAATGTAGACGTATTATTTACTTACCCCTCCAGCTTCTCTACTTCATCATCGTCGCAGTTGAGTAATATATACACCTGAGCAGTCCTTAGCTCATCATCGTTCAGATATCTCTTCTTTATTTTACCCGATGGCTTACCTGGAGCATTGAATACCTTCAGTATTGTATCATTACATTCATGATCTTCGTCGTCGTTTCTGGAAGCTCTCGTTCTATTAGTTACAATATGAGGCTTGAAATACATCGAACAAAAGTTTGTTGTAGGAGCGTAAAAAAATGTGTGTGTTTTATAGACTGAGTCAAAAGGCAAGGACAAATCAGCTGCTTTACGCTGGGGACACGCCAACCATCTTTACGCCAGGGACAGTCAGAGACAAATTGTCAAATCGTACATTTAATGCAAAGTAATAATGGGTCTGACATAAAGATCTACTGACGGCGTATAACACAGGATTCGAAGGGATTTATTTTACGCCGGTCCCAATTTCTTGGGTCGAATCGGATCATGCCCAGCCTGCACCGTTGTTGAGACGGCGGCAGTAAGCTGTATCACTCATGCAGGTAATCAACAACACAGACTAATTGCCATAACTTTAATATTCCGATAATTAAAAACTTGTCCAACAAAGTTACAACTGATAAAATAAATAGTCTTTTCAAACAACAACTGGAAATATAAAATGACAACAACTAAAAGATAGACTCGTCATCTCCAGGTCCGGCATCATCTGGTAGCACAGCTGGATACAACTCAGGATCATAATAGCTACTAATCAGTAGCTCTGCATCATCAATAGGACCTAAAAATATAGTCTCCAGTCAGGAGGGAGCAAAGTACAATTCATGATAATTTTAACAATTGAAATAATAATAGAATTATGCATTTTTAAACAATTTGAAGTAAATAGTTTTTCTAGCAGTTAAAATATTGTGATGTGAATAGGTAATGAATATGACCGGATTGGGTTGTACAGTTGTATCCTATTGATACGATATGGCTTATCCCCGTGTGTATGAGGGATAAGCTAACACAGTCATTATACTATTTTGGATGTGGTCATACTCATTACACTACTCCCCCAGTACCCAACAGTTAAATAGTCAATGCTCTCAGAGAGAGTTCCGTGTTGCCTCGTGGTTTAAATTTGCAATAAAACTATTACTAAATAATTGTAAACTACCACAAACTGTACTTGCCTTGGTTTGACTGGAATGAGGGTAATGACTCCGAGATGAATTTCAGACTTGTCCTCGAAATCCTACAATCGAGAAGTCGGTCTTAGATTTCCAAAGTTGCCATACTAGATGTGCTAGTTTCAATCTCTAATTTGTCCTAGTTAATTTTAATTCTTTATTTAAACTAACACAAACAAATATCGATTATCTAATATGTTACATTTTAATTGTGATGGAAAGATCATTTTATATTTAATTTCGAAAAAACTTTGTATTTATCGGTTTATTGGCAAAACTTGGTATTTTATAATTTATATAATAAAACTACAATTTTCTTTAAATGAGAGAAACGTGAAATTTGTTTAAATAATTACTTGTAATTTTCCTAATTTATTTAATATGAGAAAACAATATTGATTTTCTATAAAAATAGTTATTTTACTATTTTTACGTATTTATGTCAACCACAACCAGAAAAGAATAAATTTAACTAATTTATTATAAACCACAGAAATAATAAAACTGGGTTTATGCCCTTTACAGACCATTTTACATGAATTTAAATAAGAAGAAAACTTTGGTTAGTCTCTAAAAATTATCCTACAATTTAATTACAAAATAAAATAATAATTTAAATTAAATTGAATTAATTTATGAGTCTCAGATATTGGTCCAATCGTCATATAGGCTAATGCCTCAACGTCCGGGCGAAACCGGTTTCGTTTGCACTTAGCCAGGGCCCATTGACCAATACGGTCGTCGCCCAAAATCCAAAATAATATTCTTGTCCGAAAAAAACATTTTAAAATTATATAATTAAATTTTATAGAAAAATTCGGCAGCACTTCCTCTATTTTCGGTCAACCCAAAAACTGGGAAAATGCACCTACAACACACAAATAATATCCCAAACCAGGGAAACTCTAATTATTCAATCCACCGATAATATTAATCCGAAAATAATATCAAACCCAAAAATATATAACCACAGCACATTTCCGAAGGATATTCGGAAAACCGAAATTACCCGGAAACCCAAAATATCACAGAAGTAAACCAAAACAAACTACATAAAATCACAGAGCTATTCCGAAATTAACTCGGAAATTCCCGAGAAGCCGACAGAACATTTTTGAAGGAAATTCGGTAACCCGAAATTAACTCGAAAAAATCCACAGAACCAACTCTAAATCAAAGAACGTTTCCGAAAGGTTTTCGGAAGACCCGAAAAATGTCTCGCTTGCCGAATTTTCGGGGAATTCGTGGACCAAAATCATCATAGACTGAAAATGGAAAAAGGGCAACGGAAATATACCAGAAATTGCTCGGCTAGAGCTCTCAGGTGTAATAATTGGAGGAAATAAATTACCGCAAACTCCAGAATACGTGGACAGCGGACGTTCTGCGTATGGGAACGCAAAACAGCAATTTGAAATGCTGAAAAGGGTGGACAGTGGCAGCGTCTCCGCGGAGCACGGAAACAACGGGTCGAAGGGGCACAACGATCGGATCAGGGCACGAAAAGTGCTGCGGTTCGGGACAGCAACCGAAACACGAGACGACCACGGAATCGAGGAGCACATCGGGAGATGAACGCACGGGGAAGCGCCTGAGAGAGGCTGGCCGCACGGGTCGGGATCAACGTCGGGGAGCGGGCCGTCGGCGAGGGGCTGGCGCGGAGTGGTCGGCAGAGCCGCTGGGCGGTCGGCCTGGGTCGGGGACCGCCGGGCTCGGCTAGCCTGGGCGGCTGCGGGGGTTGGTCGCCGGACAAGGGTCGGCTAGAAGGAGCCGGGGATCTAGGGCTTGGAAATTGGGGTAAAGGTGTGATGAAGGAGAGGGATGAAGAGAGGGTTTATATAGGAAGAAGAGGGAGGAGGTTACCGGAAGGGGAAAGGATGGGGCGGCCGTTGGCCGTTCGGAAAGCCAAGAGTCTCGGCCGAGAGGCTCAGAAAAACTCAGCCGTGAGAATTTATTTTGCTCCAGGCAGAGAGAGAGAGAGAGAGAGTTTAAGAATAAAAGAGTAGTTAAGAAAATTTAATAAAGAAGTATTTAGGAATGTTAATAACAGAAGTTTTGTTTAAAAGGGAAAATATAAAATTCCCTTTTCTTTATGAAATTTTTTAATAAATAATATATCAAAATATTTCCGATTTTGAAAACCAACAATTTTGCTTGGATTCGAACTTGGGTTAGGGAACAGGTCCGGGACTCGGGAACGGGTTCAGGATGGGCTCAGGATGAGAACTGGGTACGAATTCGGGTCAGGCCAAAAATCTATTATTTGGTTTTAAAAATAATATTTATATATATATGTTTTTTTTTGGGACGAATCAGGGCCAATAGACAAAATCCAAAAAAATAATTTTTTTCTAAAATATGGTTTTTCATAAAATAAACTTTTACAGGTTTTAACTTAAACTAAAAAATTTCCAGAATTAATAATTTTCTAAAATGCATTTTCCTAAATTAACAATTAATAATGATATTAATAATTAGCTATTTAAACTAAAAGTTACGGGTTTCACAACCTTCCCTCCTTAAGAAATTTCGTCCTCGAAATTAAATGATAGGGTTAGGAATTACCCCAGGTTTCAAACAAGTACGGGTACTGCTCCCGCATCTCATCTTCTCGCTCCCAGGTAGACTCGTTTGGGGAATCATGCCTCCACATAACTCTGACTATAGGAGTCACCGAAGTTCTGGTCCTCTTCTCGCCTCTGTCCAAAATTGCCACAGGCTTCTCTGGTACTGTAAGGCTGGGTCCAATCTCCAGCTCCGAATGGTCCAGAATGTGACTCGGATCCGGGATGTAGCGTCTGAGCTGCAAAACGTGGAAGACGTTGTGCTCGCCCTCAAGATTAGCTGGTAGAGCTAACCGATACGCTACTTCACCAATTCGGCTCAAAACTTCAAATGGTCCGATATATCTGGGACTCAGCTTTCCAGCTCTGCCAAATCGGATAGTTCTTCTGGTAGGAGAAATCTTCACAAAGACACTATCTCCTTCTTCAAACTCCAGTGGTTGACGACTGCTATCTGCCCAATGCTTCTGTCTGTCTTGGGCAATCCTGAGCTTGTCTCTAATCACTTTCCCCTTCTCTGCTGCGTCAGTCACCATCTCTGGCCCTAGCAGTACTCTTTCTCCTACGTCGTCCCATGCAAGTGGAGTGCGGCAACAACGTCCATAAAGAGCTTCAAATGGTGTCATACCAATGCTAGCTCGGTAACTGTTGTTGTAGGAGAATTCTACTAAATGCAAGTGGTCTTCCAAAGACCCTCCAAATTCTAAGACGCAAGTTCTCAGCATGTCTTCTAGCGTCTGGATGGTCCTGTCAGATTGTCCGTCAGTTTGGGGATGGTAGGCTGTGCTGAACTTCAGTTTTGTTTCCAAGCTGTCATACAAACTCTTCCAAAAGTGTGAGGTAAATCTAGTATCTCGGTCAGATACAATACTTACCGGAACTCCATGAATCCGGTAGATGTGCCGCATGTACATTGCCGCCAGCTTCTCGATGGATAAACCAACCTTGAAAGGAATAAAGTGGGCTGACTTAGTCTGTCGGACCACAATAACCTAAATGGCGTCCTTCCCTCCTTGGGATCGAGGCAATCCTGACACAAAGTCCATTGTTATATGCTCCCACTTCCACTCCGGAATGTCCAGCGGCTGTAGAAGTCCTGCGGGACTCTGTCTGCTAGCCTTCACTTGTTGACAAATCAAGCATCTGGCCACAAATCTGGATACATCTTTCATTATTCCATACCACCAAACGATGGTACGTATATCCCGATACATCTTATTAGCTCCAAGATGTATGGAATACTGCAACTGGTGCACTTCTTGCATCGGCTCACTCTTCAATTCGCCAGATGGTACACACAGCCTCGTACCATTCTTCAATGCTCCGTCACTGGCGATAGAGAATCCTTCAAGTGTTCCTGCCAGTACTTCATCTCTGAGTTTACAAAGCGTCTCGTCTTGGAATTGTGTCTCCTTGACTTTGTCCATTAGACTTGAACGCAATTGCAACTGCATCATGGTTGAGTCAGCTCCAGGTACAATAATTTCTCGCCTGTTGGTTCTACTGCTGGTGGTGAGGAGGCCGGTTGTTGTTGTTGTTGTTGGGCTTCTTCTGATTACCCTGGAAGTTGTTAGTTCCAGGATAATCCCTCTTTGAGCGAGTGGGTTGACTCTTCTCTATATCTTGAGCTCGCTCTAGGATCCTTTCATAAGTCTTAGCACCGCCTGAGATCACATGGGTGCGGATCTCCTCTCTCAGCCCATATCTGAACCTTTCAGCACGACCATCAGGGTCAGCTACCAAGTTCTTGGCAAAATGGCTGAGTTGGCCGAATTCTGCCGCATATTTTCCAACAGTCATATTTCCTTGCTTCAGGTTCTGAAATTGCCTCTATATCTCCCGCAACTCTGATGTTGGAAAGAACTTCCTCTGGGCAACGGAAATATAGAAAAAGGGCAACGGAAATATACCAGAAATTGCTCGGCTAGAGCTCTCAGGTGTAATAATTAGAGGAAATGAATTCCCGTAAACTCCAGAATACGCGGACAGCGGACGTTCTGCGTATGGGAACGCGAAACAGCAATTTGAAATGCTGAAAAGAGTGGACAGTGGCAGCGTCTCCACGGAGCACGAAAACAACGGATCGAAGGGGCACAACGATCGAATCAGGGAACGAAAAGTGCTGCGGTTCGGGACAGCAACCGAAACACGAGACGACCACGGAATCGATGAGCACGTCGGAAGATAAACGTACGGGGCAGAACCTGAGAGAGGATGGCCGCACGGGTCGGGATCGGCGCCGGGGAGCTGGCCGTCGACGAGGGGCTGGCGCGGAGTGGTCGGCAGAGCCGCTGGACGGTCGGCCTGGGTCGGGGACCGCCGGGCTCGGCTGGCCTGGGCGGCTACGGGGGTTGGTCGCCAGACAAGGGTTGGCTAGAAGGAGCCGGGGATCTAGGGCTTGGAAATGGGGGTAAAGGTGTGATGACGGAGAGGGATGAAGAGAGGGTTTATATAGGGGGAAGAGGGAGGAGGTTACCGGAAGGGGAAAGGATGGGGCGGCCGTTGGCCGTTCGGGAAGCCAAGAGTCTCGGCCGAGAGGCTCGGAAAAACTCAGCCGCGAGAATTTATTTTGCTCCAGGCAGAGAGAGAGAGAGAGAGAGAGAGAGAGTTTAAGAATAAAAGAGTAGTTAAGAAAATTTAATAAAGAAGTATTTAGGAATGTTAATAACAGAAGTTTTGTTTAAAAGGGAAAATATAAAATTCCCTTTTCTTTATGAAAAAATTTAATAAATAATATATCAAAATATTTTCGATTTCGAAAACCAAAAATTTTGCTTGGATTCGAACTTGGGTTAGGGAACAGGTCCGGGACTCAGGAACGGGTTCAGGATAGGCTCAGGATGAGAACTGGGTACGGATTCAGGTCAGGCCAAAAATCTATTATTTGGTTTTAAAAATAATATTTATATATATATGTTTTTTTTGGGACGAATCAGGGCCAACAGACAAAATCCAGAAAAATAATTTTTTTTCTAAAATATGGTTTTTCATAAAATAAACTTTTACAGGTTTTAACTTAAACTCAAAAATTTCCAGAATTAATAATTTTCTAAAATACATTTTCCTAAATTAATAATTAATAATAATATTAATAATTAGCTAATTAAACTAAAAGTTACGGGTTTCACACGTGACGCGGTAGACACACAAAATTTACGTTCTACACGTAAAGTAAAATCTTCCGTCTATGACGTGGCAGATACTCATGTTTTGTGCTCTACGCGTAAAGGTAAATCTACTGTCTGTGACAGTGTAGATAAAATTCACAATGATGTTTCTGCATCTAGAGTGAATGTACCTACACGCATGAAGCCTAAAAACATAGTTGGTAAAACTTCTGTTTTTAACCAACAACCTTCTTATACTGTTGTACGCAAGGTACCAAACTTACAAATTACACGCAATGAAAATAGAGTCCTTCGTGCTCAAAAATCTCAGAATTTACGTGTGCAACTCCAAACACGTAAAAATGTACAGTTTGGTTCTGCGAATGCAGCCAGTAATATTCTTTATACACAAGGGACTAAACGTTTTTCTACCCCAAATGTAATAAAGAAGACTACTTCATCTACTCCTTATGATTTATGCGAATTGCTAATGCAAAAGCATAAAAATAGACAATTTCCCGTGACACTCCCCCAAGAAAATCATCATTGTGAGTGTCACCAGATTGTAATTAAATGTTGTTGTTCGGTTTCTAAACGATCAGTTTTTGATCGGTTTAATTTTAATGCGCCTCAACAACAAGATGATGAGTTGTCATATGCATCAGTCAACATGGCATCTCATACCAACAGAGGACGACGTCCTAGACGGAACACGTCCCAAACTCCAGGACAACAACAATTCAACAGACTTCTTGATTCCTTTGAAGGAGTATATAAGAATACTCGATCAAGAAGACAAAGACAGTTGCAGACTTCTGATTCAGAAGCTGGGGGTACTCAATCTTTTGAGTCTGAAACTGATAATGTTGATTCATACCTCTATACTAATCCCTCTATATCTTCAAGAGAGGTTGAATCCTACGCTATTGGAAATGAACCAGAGATGTCATCTGATAATACAGAACAACGTCTCACTGTCGTTGAGCAATCACTGAAAGACATGCTTAACATGATGCAAAGCATGCACCAAATAATAATGGCTCAACAAACTGCTCAACCGGGAGTGGTAACACTGGTGCAGATAGCAGCACAAACTCAAGATAGTCAAGGGGCTGATATACCGTTGAATATTCAGGAGCCAGCTGTTAACCAAAATTCTGCATCTCCAGATCCCATCAGTCCAGAAGATGTACCATCTCCGGTGGGGGTTACGGTACATCCAACAACCATTCAATCAAATGTGCTTCCTCAAACCAGCAAAGCTATTCAAGCAGTGCATGAGCTCAAAGCACAGTTTGAAGTTTTAAAGCACAAGGATCAGCTCCATAGGTTAGGGATTAAGCAACCTTATCCTCCTCATTGGAATGATGTACCCTTTCCACCGAAATTTCAGCCACAATCAATGGTGTTGTTTGATGGAAAGGCTTCACCTAGTCAGTATATCAATTACTTTGATATTATGACTGTACATCTACAAAAAAATGATGCTCTTCTTACTCGAGTGTTTATTGGGTGCTTGACGGGTTCAGCTTACGATTGGTATCGTAGTTTACCCGACAATTGTATTTCGTCTTTTGACGAATTTAAGGAAATATTTCTCTCCCGCTTCTATGAAGGAGGTATGGACATGAACATGTCCTCCTTAATAGAAATTAAACAAAAGGAGAAAGAAGATACTCGAACGTTCATTGAACGTTTCCGACAGGCGACTCTAAAGATGCCTCCTGGTATGCCAGATTCAGCGTTAATTGATACATGCAAGATGAATCTGCAACCATCTATTGCTGTCTTCACGGGTTCCCAATTCACAGATTGGGCCTCGTTTATTATAGTAACATATTCTGCCGAGACCAATGGTAGGTTGGCTCGTGAACATGGAATGATCTTTGCCTCAGAGGATAAGGGAAAGAAAGGTAATCCTGGTAATAATTCTGGCAATCGTAATGTGAAAGAAAAGGACACCCTTATGGTTAATCTTTCTAAAAACAAAACGACGTCGAATAATCAGGAGTCTTCCAAGCCAAAAGAAGAATGTTCTTTTGACGAGAGTGATATCCCAGGGATATTCTAATGTCTGGTAAAGAGTGGCAAACTCCAAATCCCGGAGCCAAAGAGGCCTAATAAGGTGAATCTGACTGACAACCCCAAATATTGTATCTATCACAGATACATCAATCATCCTACCAGGGCTTGTTATGTCCTAAAGAAGAAAATCCAGGAGCTGATTAATGCCAATGTCTGTTTTCCATAAATAAATTCACTTTATTTATTTTGTATCTGAGAAAATTACAACTGTAGGAATCTAATCTAGAAGACGATTACTTTATCCCTTAGACGATGCGATGAAGAATACTCGAACTTTGAAGAACTTGGACAGCAACTGGGCAATCTCTCTGTTCTCTCTGAAATTGTCTGTCGTGTCTGATGAAGATAAAGAAACTCTTTTTTATAGAGTTCAGGATAACTGTCATTAAGCATACGCTCAGGTAGTTACTTGACGTGTACATAACTGCAGGGACGCGTGGCGAATTCTGATGGAGACACATTAGCGTGCGGTTGAAAGTAGTGGAGCATGTTCAGGAGAGATTGATGGCCTGGATGCCACGTTGCATAACTTCTAGAGAAGTGGATAACTGGTACAGGACACGTGAGAACGTGTGTTGACTGTAATCCTGGATATGGTTGCTGTAATACGCTGCCTCGTTGAAGGAGAGTTATACGCTGACTTGGATGATGTAGAAACAAAATAAAGCTGATACGCTTACTGGAGAAGAAAGGAGTCGTACGCTCACTTGATGAGGAAGGAGTCGTATAGACTTCATACGCTCACTGAAGAAGGAAGGGGTCGTATAGACTTCATACGCTCACTGAAGAAAGAAGGAGTCGTATAGACTTCATACGCTCACTGAAGAAATAGCCACGTGGCCATTATCAATCTTCTCTGATAAGCCATATCTTCAAATAACTGTCAAAAGATTTTCTCGAGTGTCGTGACTGCAGATATGACGGCTGACAGACTGTCAAAACTGACAGTAATGATGGCTTTGCATTAATGATCTGCTGAGCTGTCCTCGTAAAAGACAAAACCAACTCTTTGAAAACCTATATGACGGCTAGTCTCCATTGGACAGCTGTCTTTGCACAAAAGACGACGTGTCAGATTCATCCTTTATTAAATATATGCCGTACTGTCATCCCAGAAAATAATAAAATATTCACTGAGCGTATGGCCTGTAGATGAGCGTATGGCCTTGACTGAGCATATGGCTTTGAGCGTATGGCTTGGACTGAGCATATGGCTTTGAGCGTATGGATTAAAATGACAGCGTGTCATAATTTTCCACATCCTACAAGACCCCCTTCAAAGTTTTCGAACTTTATGAGTTTCAAAAGTTCGAAATTACTTTGAATAAAAAAGTGGGAATGAGTCTTGACACGCTGGCATTAAATCTGTTTATGCAAAAATGAATTAAATGTCATGATGACTCTTCATTTTTCGAGACTGATTGAATCTGATTTATGGAGGAATATGAACCGCCAGCAAGCTTTGTTATATAAACTGAGAAAATTCAGTTTTTGACATTCATATTTCTTGTAACCATGACTCCAAAGGAAGCGGCTGAAGAAGAAGCACGAAAATTAGGTTTCTGTGCCCATGGTGACCCCACCTTTGGAGGCAAAGAACCGGAGCCCTTCGTCATCGAGTTCAAAGATGACCCCACGCAGTTAGCCAAGAATTTCTTGAGTTACTTCGGTCTGGACGGCTCCTCTACTTCTGATGGGCGGAGCCTCGCAGAGAAGCGTGAAATGCTCGCTGCTCTGTTGCACCGCATGGGGGTCCGAAGCGTAGAAGAGTTAGGCGTCAAACTTAGCCGCTCTGGAAAATAGAGCGTGACTTTGTTGCACCCCTTTCTTTCCCTCTCTCTTTTTTTGTTTTGTAAGGCCATCAGTGCCTTTAATGAAATGAATATTCAAGAATTCTCTGTTTAGTATAATTTTGTGTTGAAAACTAACATGCACCAATGAATAACTGTAGATTACGCTGTAGGTTACGCTGTCTTCCAATGTTTGTAAGTTACGTTGGATAGCGTACATCAATGAATAGCATGCACCAATAAATAGCTGTAGGTTACGCTATCTTCCAATGTTGTGGAAAGTACTCTTTGAATATTTCCAAGGCTATGCTGGTTTCCAAAGTACACTTGGCACTCATTGCATATTTTATGAGCGTTATTTGTGGATCCTTCCCAAGAATAGGCTTGCGCTCCATACTTTAAAATAGACAGAAGAGTTTCACAGAACTCATCCCCATCTTCTTTTTCTTCTTCTCTTCTCTGAAAATGAACGTGAGATTTCACTCTCGAATCGGAAAGCAAAAGCTTCTAAATGTTCGAATTCTGAGCAATATGTCAGACATCAGTTTGCCAATTCTTAGCGTCAAACTTGAAGGTAAGTCCGACATAATACATGTACTGTTTTTGCTGTTGAAAATAAGCTTTATGTTTCTGAGCGTGCTTGACCAACCAGTACGTTTCATATGACATTTCTGTTGATTTAATTCTTTTCTTTATGCCATTTTTCGCAGAAACTTGGCTAAAGATTTTCTTCAGAACTGGCATTGGTGATGTGGATGCTGTGGAGAATGTCCTTCTGACACCAACATCAGGGAGCTCATACGCTTTTGACGCGTACATCAGACAACTCAGAACTCTTCGTGGAATAGAAGGGTCTTCCTCAGATGGTAGGAAGAGCCTTTATACACGAGAGTTGGATGGTGGAGTTAACTCTACTACCGAGAAATCGGGTAGTAGAGTTCCTTTCACGGGAGAACTAGAAATTGTATCCCAAGGTTGGATACATTCCTGTCTTCCTTGAGGGGTTACCCCCATCCACCAATTGTATTGGCAGCACCACGACTTCGGGCTGCCATACTCTGTGGTTCTCCTCTCGTCTGAGAGAGAAGACCAGAGTTTGATTCCTGCTGATCTGGTCGTGACTGAGACCCAGACAGTCAGGAATTGCCACCAACAACGAACCTGACGGAGAAGGTCCGACGGAGAAGATCCAAAGAAGAAGATAGATCTCTATTCGGTTATCGTTGTGTGTAGAATGAAAATCCAAGATTTGTAATAGATTTCCATTATAATTTGTAAGAAAGTCTAAGAAAATGTAATAGACTTTTTATAGTGAAATGGAAATGACAATTCTTCTATGCTCAATGATTTGTATTTGTGGATGAATTGTGGACATGATAGATAATAAAATCATCTTTTCTGTTTTAGAGTATATAATATTATCAGAGGTATTATGGACATGATAATATATAAAAACTCGAAAGAAAATAGATTGATTTCTATGCAGAGGTCAAAACATGACAAATGAGTAAGTAGATTCGGAATTGATTCAGAGGTTATGAAAACATGATAAATAACGAATCCCTACTTGATAAATTGATAGAAGATTATGAACGGACGAACCGTTTAGGAAATGATGAACGGATGAACCGTCGAATGAATGTAATAAATGAACGGATGAACCGTCAAGTATTAATAAATGTATGAATCGTCGAATGAATGTGAGAAATGAATGGATGAACTGAATCCCGGGAAAGAATACGTCCCTTCGATCTTTGTAACCATATGCCTATAAATAGAGCATATATTTGAGTAGAAGAATCATATATCATCCTCTTTTATCCACAATATCTTCTGAAAAGAATACAAAGAAGACTGAAGTCGTCTCTGAAGTTACTGAAGGTGCTAAAGAGCATCTTCCTCCGCAGAAGAAGGAAATGGGCGAAAGCTCATCTACTTCCAAGCCGCCAAAAGATATCCTCGACTTCCTGGTCGAACCAGGAGAAACCGAAGAAGAAGAAGCAATGAGGCTGGCTGTCTGTCAGTTCTTGGTACGGTCAGGAAAAGATGTATTAAATTCTTTTGCTGATTATGTATGTGGCCCTTGTCCCAAGTATGAGAGGGATGACAGTGATCTTCCATGATGATGTACTCTTTTTTTTTGAAGAA
This sequence comes from Iris pallida, assembly GCA_029216955.1. Lineage (NCBI taxonomy): Eukaryota > Viridiplantae > Streptophyta > Magnoliopsida > Asparagales > Iridaceae > Iris > Iris pallida. The sequence goes on along the minus strand of JANAVB010017194.1, from coordinate 2,801,773 downwards.
TTTGTCAAAATAAACTCTGTTTAAAGAAACTTTGTTTACGATGTATCCTTCCCACTTTACATCAATTTTGCCTTTATTCACTGATCTTTAGACTCGGAAATCAAAAAGACTAAATATTTGAGATAGAAAATTCAGAGGTAATATGGACATGATTTTCTATACAAGATCTTTATTAAAACCACTGGGGATCTAATAAAACGAAATATTAAATTCTCTGGGAAGATGATACATGGTGGAATATCAATTTCCTCTGGGGATAACGATATCGAAATAACTTTTGTAAAGAAGGATTTTATATTTGCTGGGGAATGATGAAAATATTATACATAATATTTCTTTAAGAATTTGCCATTGATAGGCATCATCATGACTTTCCCATCCATAGAGGCAAGCTGGTATGCTCCGTTAGAGAAGACTTTGTTCACTACGAATGGGCCTTCCCATTTCGCATCAAATTTGCCTTTGCTCATATGTGTCATGGTCATAGGACGTCTGACAGTAAGGACCAGTTCTCCCTTCTGATATGCTCTGATTTTGACTTTCCGGTTAAAAGCTTTGGAGATTCGGGCCTAATACAGCTCGATATTTTGTTGAGCATACAATCGTTTTTCATCTAGAGCTTCCAACTCTTGAAGTCGAAGACGATCATTATTTTTTGTTGTCAGTTCATTGGAGATTGCAATTCTCAGAGAAGGAATCTGGATCTCAAGGAGAAGAACAGCTTCACACCCATATACTAAAGAGAAAGGTGTACATCCAGTCGTATTGCGAACTGTGGTGCGGTAGGCCCATAAACATTCACCAAGCTTCTCGCTCCAGTTGCGTTTGTTGGAAGAAACGAACTTTTTCAAGAGTTTGATGATTATTTTATTGAAAGCTTCTGCCAATCCATTGGCTGCTGGTTTATATGCTGTAGAAGCTAAATTATTAATCCGATGATCGTCGCAGAATCGAGTAAATTTCTGACTGACAAACTGCGGTCCGTTATCATAGATAATACGCCGAGGAACACCAAATCGATAGATAACATGATGTTTGACGAAGTTGATAACACTAGAAGTTTTAACTTCAGATAACGGGATTGCTTCAGCCCATTTGGAAAAGTAATCGGTTATTGCTAAAATAAACCGATGTCCTCTTGATGATGGTGGGTTGATGGGACCAATGACGTCCATGCCCCAAGCTTCAAAGGGCCATGATGCCGCTGTTGGATGTAAGAACTCTGACGGTTGATGAATAAAGTCTGCATGGATTTGACAGGCTTTACATTTCTGAGCATATTGAATAGCGTCAGCCACCATCGTGGGCCAATAATAACCCATACGTCGGATACGATCTTGAAGTTTAGGACCTGGTTGATGAGCTCCGCAAACACCATCATGTGCTTCACGAATTATCTGTTGTGTTTCTTCACCGGCAATGCATCGGAGGAGAAGACCGTCGTAAGACCGACGATATAATGTTTTCGTCGTATGATTATAATAGAATCTGAGAGATCGACGTCGAATAGACGCTGCTTCACTCGGATTATCAGGAAGTATATCATACAAAACAAAATCTATAAACGGGCGTCTCCAGTCTTCAATTATGGCTTCTGTTTCATTAGAAAAGATATATTTCATAGTAGAATCAGAGGAAGACGAGGGCATTTTGTCAAACTTTGATCCAGCATCAAGGTTGAAAGAATCTTTGTCTGGTTTGTGAGGGAAAGCCAAAGCCAAATTATTCTCAACATAGAATAGTTCTCGGTTATAAACCACTATTACTTGCTGACGTCTGATTGGTATAGCTAATACAGCAGCAAGATTAGCTAAAGCATCAGCTTCTGTATTATAGGCTCGTCGAACATGTTCAATGAAGAAGTCTTCAAAAGATGAGGCTATAGAGAGTGCTGCTCGATAATAAGGTATCAAATCCTGATGACGAACTTCATACGTTCCTCTGATCTGATTGACAATAAGCTTGGAGTCTCCATAAACTTCCAAATATTGAATATCTAGATGTTTAGCAAGTTGAAGACCAATGAGTAATGCATTATATTTGGCTACATTGTTTGAACATGATTGATCTAGAGAATAAGCCCTCTGAATAGTTAGTCCTTCTGGGGATACAAGAACAATCCCAACTCCAGCGACAATATTGCCGTTAGGACCTATTCTAGATGCTCCATCAAAGAATAGACGCCAGGTAGGAACTTCTTCAGAAATCAGATTTGAATCCAAGACTTCATCAGGAATCTCATCATATAATTTAGAATCTTCTGGAATTGCATGAGCAGCCAGAAAATCAGCAAGAGCCTGTCCTTTAACCGACTTCTGAAGAATATAATACATATCATATTGAGCTAACAAGATTCCCCAATTAGCTAGTCTGGAGTTGAGAATACCAGGTTTCTTCATCATAATCCTGATGGAATTCACTCTGGAAATAACATGAATCGTTTGACCGATAATATAATGTCGCATTTTCTGAAGAGCAAACATTAATGCTAAGCATTCTTTCTCGATTGGAGAATAACGCGGTTCAGCACCTGTCATTGTGCGACTGAGATAATAAATAGCCTGATCATGGCCATCTTTATTTTTCTGGGCAAGTAATGCACCAAGAGAATGATCCATGGCTCGAACATATAGAAGAAATGGTATCCCCGAGACGGGAGGTACCAAAACTGGAGGGTTCATGAGATACTGTTTAATATCGTCAAATACTTTTTGACATTCTTCGTTCCAGACGAAAGATACACCTTTCTTCAGAAGTTTGTTGAATGGTTTGCAGCGTCCTGATAAGTTGGAAATGAATCTCCTGATATAAGCAATTCTTCCTTGAAATCCTCGTAGCTCTTTTAAGGTGCGTGGAGGACGCATCTCTTGAATGGCTTTGATCTTCTTGGGATCCACGTGTATACCTTTAGCGGTAATGACGAAGCCGAGAAATTTACCACTAGAGATGCCCAGGAAGGACTTAGTAGGGTTCATTTTAAGTTGATGCTGACGCATTAAATCAAAGATAGTCTTCAAATCTTGGATATGATCCTCCTTTCGTCGACTTTTGACTGCAATATCATCAACATAGCATTCGACTATTTTTCGGAGATGTTCGCGGAATATAGTGCTCATTGCTCGCTGATATGTTGCTCCTGCATTCTTGAGACTAAACGGCATCACTATATAATAGTATGTATCGATCGGCGTTCTGAAGGAAGTGTGTTTTTCATCATCTGGAAACATTTTGATCTGGTTGTATCCCGAATACCCATCCATAAATGACATTCGTTCGAAACCACATGTATTGTCGATCATGATATCAGTAATTGGAAGAGGAAACTCGTCTTTAGGACAAGCCGCATTGAGATCGCGAAAGTCTATACAGACTCGGATCTTGCCAGTCTTTTTAAGGACAGGAACGATGTTAGCTACCCATTCAGGATGTTGTTCCTCTCGAATAAATCCAGAAGCCATAAGCTTGTTGACTTCAGCTTCAATTGCATCCATAATGTCTGGACGAAATCGTCGCTGTTATTGTTTGACCGGTTTAGCATTTGGCATGATATTGAGTTTATGCATTGCAATCTTCGGATCTAGTCCTGGCATATCTTCGTAACTCCAGGCAAAGACATCGATATAATTACGAATAAGCTTGATCATGTCTTGCTTATCTGTTTCTGAAAGACTTTCACTGATGAATATTGGTTTAGGAGAACCTTCTTCACCAACATCAATTTGGATCAGTTTATCTTCGGTAGGAGGTTCTCTCTGCTCGAACCTGAATTCCTATTGATTATCTAATCTTTGAGCCCATTGTTCCGATTCGGGTGATATTTCAAAATCATCTTCATCATTTTCCTGCGGGCCATCAACAGAGACCATATTGACGGACAAAATAGAACGATAAAGATCGCCAATACTCGTGTCAGAATCCTAAGAGAGAGAATCAGAAGACTCAGATCGTTCGTCTTCATCGGACTTTGAATCTTCATGGACTATGTTGATAAAGGAAGTAGGAGCAATGTAACCTAAACCATATTTTGTCCTTCCGTATTTTAATGGAGGAATTCGAACAGGCATTCTTCTTCCTTTTCCATTATTGAGACTGGTTCTAAAGTCATAACCCATATTCTTGATGATATTTTTGGATTGTTGACTGTAGCGACGCAGTTGTAACCTTCCAGTATCATCGTTTATGTCATCTTCTTCCAAGTTAGGAGGATTCTGGGGTCCTTTACAAAAGAAGATCGGATTTTCTCCCTTTTTTCTAGCAGGGACCACGAAGTATGATTTTTGTATGGATTCCAATGATACGTCTGTATGAAGAGTTTGAACAACCCCTATAGTTAATGACTCCAAGTTATCTAGCAATTGTAAATAACTTTGTACATGATTACAGACATCAATATACTGCAAAGGAGATGCTTCATTAATATTAAATACTGTATTTACAACAGAAGGCTGAGCCTTATCAGACTTGGTCAAATTAATGACAAAAGGGTGAGAGGAAGAGCGATCAGAAGTTTTGTTTCGATTAAGATCGATAACAAAAGGCTCAGAAGAGGTGAGCTCCCTTGAAGAAGATCGTGGATAAGTAGTACGTCCACTGACTGGAATGACTAGAGTATCTGATCTAGCCTGAGAAGGTGGAGGGGGAGTAGTACGTCCACTGACAGGAATTATCAGTGAGCCTTATGGGGCTTGGGAAGACGGTACAGTAGTACGTCCACTGACAGGAATTATCAGTGAACCTTGTGAAGCCTGAGCAGGTGATGAAGTAATACGTCCACTGACAGGAATTATCAGTGAGCCTTCTTCGGATGATCTAACAGACTGCGGAGGAGTGATACGCCCCTTTTACAGGAATAACAAAAGTGCCAACTTTTGCTATCTCATCATCATTATCCATAGCTTGCAAGACTTTTGAGTATTCATCTTTGTACATGCGAGCGTCATTGAAGTAAGCTTCAACTCCTTTGAATGGATAGAGATCCGCAACTTCCTTTTGAACTTCTCCATTATCATCAACATATTTGAAACACTGATGAAGGGTCGAAGGAACGACATTATGTTCATACAAGAATGGTCTTCCCAACAGAGCATTGTATGAGCATCCATGATTGTCAATGATGTAAAAAGTAACTTTAGTGCGAAGATCGCCTATTTAAAATTTGAGACGAATCTTGCCCAAAGGCTCACTTTTTCCTTGATTAAATCCCAAGATGGTAGTGATAGTGCTGGAAAGGCTATGTACAGGTATCTTCAGTGCGTCTAGCATAGCTTTTGGCATAATACTGAGAGCAGATCCTGGATCAATCAGGAGACGATCAACCTTCATATTATCAATATATCCTGTATGATATAAAGGACGGTCATGTCGATTATCCTCTAGCAGCATATCGTCCTGCGTAAAGGTAATGTTTGGAATAAATTCCAATACATTATGGCAATGAGAAGCAGGTTCTGTTTCCAATTTCTTGAGAAGAGTTAAGCAGGTTTCTGCTTGCAGCAGTGCTTCACTTAAAGTTTCTCGAGTCTCTTTAGAGAGGCGTAAGAGCTCGAAGATTGATAATTTAGCTGGGGTATTAGCTAGTTGAGCCAATATATCAAAATTATAAGGCTTTTCAAGTCCTGTAGGAGATGACTTCTTCAATGGTTTGTCGAAGTGGACTTGTTGTTTGCCTTTGTCAGCTGCTGTTGGTTTAGAAGGAACTGTCTCAACATGAACATTTAAAGGCTCTTCAGTAGAGACTGGAGTTGAAGCTGTAACCGGAGAGACTTCAGAAGTTTCTTCAAGAACTTCAGCATAATCTTTCAGATATACTTTTCCTGACCGAGTTCCAGCATGAACTTCAACTTCAGATTCTGGTTCAAGGTCTATGGAAACCATGCTGCAATTCTTTATTTTGCTCTTAGTTCTTTTATGTTTGATGAGAGCTTCATTCCAGAAACCAAGGCCAACACGAGATTGATTATGTCTCATAGTGATGGCTAAAGGTGCTCGGAGTCCCTTGCCTGAGTTCAAACCCGGAGCGGTGGCTAGATCATAACCCATCTTCGCCATCAATTCACGAGATTGTGAACTGTATAAATGAAAAGCAGGTTTGTACATATCTTCAAATTGAGGTACAGATTTTATCTCTGTAGGGAGTGAATTTCCTGCTGAGATGAAAGTAGAGGTTAAAAATCGGGTGTGAAACTAGAAGTCATATTGCATGACTTAGTCTTCCCGAGCTTCTTTTTAGATGAGGAAGTCTTCCGAGGAGAAGAAGAAGACGTTTCAAACTCCGTCATTAAATCCGGGTGAATCCACATGATCTCTCCCTTCTTAGTTGTGACAGGAACAAGTCCGTCATTCTGTGCTGGTGGATGTTTATAACTTCGAGAGTTGCTTTGAGGATAGGAACAATCCTACTTTCCACCATTAAGGGAGGGAAGTCGCCGAACTGCCTTGAAATTACATTTGCTGTGACTGTTTTGTCTTTGGGTGTTAATGTCATAGCTCCTAATTTAATCATCTCTTGAATCTTCCCTTTTAATACATAGCAAGACCGGATTGTATGACCCAGCATTCTATGATATGGACAGTATTTTGGATGATCTGTCTTATTGGCTTCATCAGGCTTTTTAATTTCTGGCAATTGAATCTTATTACCTTTGAGTAAGCATTCAAAGATACCCTGAACATCATCATCGTCGAAAGAATATTCTTCCTTCGGCCGAGGAGATCTCTGTTGTTGATTTGCTGGAGCTGGAGTAGCTTGGGTAGTCTTTACTTCTTGACTACTGCTTTGGAGATTGACTTCAAGAGCTTCTTTCCCTTTGCGATTGTTGGGTCGAGTACTATTGCTAGCACTCTGATTTGATTCTTTGGGAGCCATTTGTACCCCCAGACCCTTGAAGGTCTCAGCACTGACCTCGGCAGCCTTGGCACTGATAATGAAAGAAGGCCAATCTTGGAACTGAGTGGACCCTGTCCACATGCTGATAATTGGTAAAAGATTCGACTTGCAAGTGTCGATGGTAACAGCATCGGGAGTTCCGAGAGGCATTTTGAGGGCTTCTCTTCTGAATCTTTCAATGAAGTCCTCGGTGGTTTCGTTATTTTTCTGTTTAATTCTTATGAGGGCTGACATGGTCATGTCGTTAAGCCCTTCATAGAATCGTTCAAGAAACATTTGCTTGAAACCGACAAATGAGGTAATACACCCATCAGGGAGACTTCTATACCATTCATAAGCCGTTCTTTTGAGACATCCAATGAACACCCGAGTAAGGAGGGCGTCACTTGGTTGCAGTTGATCAGTCATTACTTCAAAATGATTAATGAACTGACTCGGGGAGGTTGTCCCATCATAGAAAGAGATGGTCGGAGGTTTATATTTTGGTGGATACGATACCTGCTTCCATTCTATCGGGTAAGGTTGCTTGATACCTAACCTTTGCAAACCATCCTTTTGTTTGAATGCCTCGAATTGAGTTCGGAGATTCTTTAACTCTTCAGAAACAATTCCAGAAGATTGGGGAGTTGTAACTTGTTGAGTGTAATTAGGAGGAGGGACTGCAGCATATGTACCACCCCCAGCTCCAGACTGACTTGGAGTGGGTTGTTCAGGGACATTAGATTGTACCCCCGGAATAGTAGAGGGTTCCGGGTTTGGAACAACAGGAGTATTTAATATAACTGGAGGAGCTGTCTGTTGGACTTGCTGAGTTTGATGCTGAGATTGTATAAGAGTGTGTATAGCATTCAACGTATCTGCCATAGCTCGCAACTGTTGTTCTAAGGAAGAAATCCTTTGTTCGTGAGCTTCGGTGTTAGTTGAGGGTTCATGATCGCCCTCTGCCATGTAAGTGGTAATCATTCGAGGAATAGATGATGAAACAGTCTATTCTGAATCATCACTGTGTGAATCAGTATCTTTCCCAGGGCTTTTTACAGGAGTCAATACTGGAAAATTGGACTCTCCAAGGAAGTCTTCTGTGATCTCCGGATTACCACTTGGATGAGAAGAAGAAGAGGCTCTGGTCAAGGCTCCGGTCCTGGATCGAGTGCCGAGATAAACACCATCTTCAGAGTCTGATATAGCATCAGACCGTATGCTACCCCCAATATTTCTGGAAGTCATGTTGACAGAAGCATAAAGAGGTTCATCTTCATCCAATATTGGTTCATATTGAATCCGTTCGAAAACAGATTGTCTTTTTGGTGAACAACAACATTGAATTACAACTCGAGGTTGGAAGTTGCAACCATATTTTTATGGCAAATATGAGCAATATCATAGCCTGATGGAGTGTTAATTCTCTGTTTATTTTGCAAATATTCCCGGAGATCTGTAGGAACAGATTGGGAAGTATTTGAAGATAGTTTCTGTGTAGAAACTTGTCTTTTGTTCTTCTGTCTTCTTGGTTCCTGAGTGTATAAAGACTGATTAATTTGAGCCACATAGTTCTTGGCATATTCTGCATCAGGGTCTAATATACTTGTCTCAGTGGAACCGAACCAATTCGGATTAAGCTTATTACGAAGATCCGTAGGAGATTTGACTTTGATATCAGTCTTGGATACTTGTAATTTGCCTTTCTCAGACCGAGAAATTTTGAGAGAAGGAAGATGAGTATTATTCAGACTAGGAGTCGGTAATAATCCATCTTTGGAGGAATTAGCCAAAAGGCGTTTTTCATTGTTTGATCTAGTAAGAGTACTAGTCAAATTAACTCCAGAGGTAAAGACCTTAGGAGTAGAGGAGTTGACTAAAGAGTCTTTCTCCTTGGTTGGCACAAGATGTACAAGTTGAGGGGGAATCATTTGTATGTTCTGTGGAAGAGAACCCCCAATCTGATTTTGAGAAACAGTCAAAGGACTGTATTTGTTAGCATACGCTGACTTCAGTTTGGACTTCTGGTCATACGCTGCCTTTTTATTAGCATATACTGGCTTTAGCTTAGCGTACGCTGCCTGATGTTGGCTTTTGTACGCTGCCTTTGCCGTACGCTACCCTTTGAATGCCATACGCTCAGAGTCATCAATGGCTAAAGAGCCGACTGCTGTCGTAAGAATAGAGGGAGAAGGGACCTTGACATATCCAGAGATGGTTTTCCTTGTACACGCTGACTTGGTTAAAGAACCAACTTTGTCAGTGTGACTAGGAGAAGCCACTGTTGCCGTGTTCCGAGAAGCCGAAGTGTGCTTCATGGAAGTTGAAGACGTGTTCTTGTCAGCATGAGAAGTGACAGAAGCGTCTCGGACTGCTGCAGAAGACTTAGGGACATAGACGGAGTGTCCCTTCTTCTTGGCAGCAGGAAGAGCGGAGGAAGCAGTGCGGCCCTCCTTCGCCTTGAGCATTTCTTCATAAGCCGATTGGTCGAATTGTACAACCATCGTCTTCTTCGTCAAGTCGATCGACGAAGTATCGCATTGAGTTGTTGCTATCTCATTGGAGGAGACAGCTTTCCCCAGCAGAGTCGCCAATTTGTTTTCCATAAATAAATTCACTTTATTTATTTTGTATCTGAGAAAATTACAACTGTAGGAATCTAATCTAGAAGACGATTACTTTATCCCTTGGACGATGCGATGAAGAATACTCGAACTTTGAAGAACTTGGACAGCAACTGGGCAATCTCTCTGTTCTCTCTGAAATTGTCTGTCGTGTCTGATGAAGATGAAGAAACTCTTTTTTATAGAGTTCAGGATAACTGTCCTTAAGCATACGCTCAGGTAGTTACTTGACGTGTGCATAACTGCATGGACGCGTGGCAAATTCTGATGGAGACACATTAGCGTGCGGTTGAAAGTAGTGGAGCATGTTCAGGAGAGATTGATGGCCTGGATGCCACGTTGCATAACTTCTAGAGAAGTGGATAACTGGTACAGGACACGTGAGAACGTGTGTTGACTGTAATCCTGGATATGGTTGCTGTAATACGCTGCCTCGTTGAAGGAGAGTTATACGCTGACTTGGATGATGTAGAAACAAAATAAAGCTGATACGCTTACTAGAGAAGAAAGGAGTCGTACGCTCACTTGATGAGGAAGGAGTCGTATAGACTTCATACGCTCACTGAAGAAGGAAGGGGTCGTATAGACTTCATACGCTCACTGAAGAAGGAAGGAGTCGTATAGACTTCATACGCTCACTGAAGAAATAGCCACGTGGCCATCATCAATCTTCTCTGATAAGCCATATCTTCAAATAACTGTCAAATGATTTTCTCGAGTGTCGTGACTGCAGATATGACGGCTGACAGACTGTCAAAACTGACAGTAATGATGGCTTTGCATTAATGATCTGCTGAGCTGTCCTCGTAAAAGACAAAACCAACTCTTTGAAAACCTATATGACGGCTAGTCTCCATTGGACAGCTGTCTTTGCACAAAAGACGACGTGTCAGATTCATCTTTTATTAAATATATGCCGTACTGTCATTCCAGAAAATAATAAAATATTCACTGAGCGTATAGCCTGTAGATGAGCGTATGGCCTTGACTGAGCATATGGCTTTGAGCGTATGGCTTGGACTGAGCATATGGCTTTGAGCGTATGGATTAAAATGACAGCGTGTCATAATTTTCCACATCCTACAATGTCATCTCTTTAACTAACGATGAGCATACGGTCACAACCAATATGGTTTCTCTTCAATTTGGAGATTTTCCTTCTCAACAGATACCAGATGGAATTATTCCAATTTCGAAGGCGACGATGAAAATTGTGAATATTCCGCCTGCCAGGGCAGAAAATAAAGGATTGTTGCCTCTTACATTAAAGAATAGTAAAATTATGTGGGTACATCCTGACTTAGTACCTGAAATGGAAGATGAAGGTAAAACATCAAAATCTAAGAAAGGTAATAAAGTCAAAACCTGCAACATGATTTCTTATGTTATTCCAGATTCTGATGATTTGGATCATTTATGGGATGGCAGTCCTTTGGAAGATAGACTGAAAGGATTGAATATATGCCCTCCAAGTCTGGCTCCTCCTACAAAGCTCAAGCTTACTCATCAGCAGTGGCTAGCCATGAATAGTGTTCTCTTATACAGGGCACAACAAGTCTTCGCTGCTTATGAAAAAGCTCATGTAGGGATTTTTCCTCGTATCCCGAATCCTTCTCCTCCCGTAGCTACAGAGACTTCTATTCCTCATTCTCTTGTAGTTACAGAGATCTCTTCTTCTTCCTCTGTTGAACCACCTGTTAAAAGTCTGCTGTCAACTCACTTGTACAGTCAGCAATCTATCCTTCTCATAAAGAAGATGGGTTATGACTTTCAAAAGGCAGAAGGTTTGAATTATGATAAAAGAATAATACTTCTTTTACAAATTCAAAGTCAAAAATCCACTGTTGGATTGGGTTCTGAGGTTCCTCATAACAATCCTCGTAAGAAGAAGGCTAAGGGAAGGAAGACTAAATCTTGCAATATGGTACTTCCTTCTTCTGAGTCTGAAGAAGAAATCTTTGCTGGTACAAGATCTGGGATAGAGTACCACAAAGATTATGAGGGATCCTTCAAAGATGTAGAGAATGTTGAAATACCACCAACTCAACCATCTCCAGTTTCTGTTAAACCATCTGTGGTTGAAAAGGGGAAACAGAAAGCAGTACGCTTTGACATCCCATTGAAGTCTACTTCCAGTCAAGGGGTGGTGATAAAACCCTATAAATTTGATATTCTAGCCCAGTTAGCCAATGCTCCTGCTAGACTATCTATCTTCGAGTTGCTTCGCCTTTCTAAAGAAAGTCGCAAAACCTTGAGTGAAGCTTTGCTGCAAGCTGACTCCTGCTTAGCTCAACTCAAGAATCCTGATAATATACCAGTGTCATGCCCACAATGTCATAGTGTGATGGAGGTAATTCCTAATATTACCTTTACACAAGAAGATATGCTGTTGAAGCATAACAAGCATGACAGGCCTTTGTGCTATACTGGGTATATTGAATCCATTGAAGTTGACAGGATTTATATTGATCATGGGTCTTCCATTAGCATAATTCTTCAAAGTATGCTAAGACCGTTGAGGATTCCTACTAGTGACTTAACTTACACTAGTACCACAATCGTTGGATTCAACTCTGGAAAGAGTAAACCACTGGGGAAAATTCGTTTGAAAATCCAGATTGGTGATCTTCGAACGATGGCAACATTCTATGTTATTAATTCAGACGTATCCTACAACATCCTTCTTGGAAGACCGTGGTTACATGAGCATAACATCGTGCCTTCAACTCTCCACCAATGCTTCAAGTACGTGGATTCCCAAGGGGTTGTAAAGACTGAGTTTGCTGATATCAATCCTTTCAAGGGTGTCGAAGCTTATTTTTTTGATTTGAGGCTCTACAAACAAGAACATGTAAAGGAGATATCAGACATGGCTGAAGATCGATCATTTGCCGAAGATCAGTCTATTAATGAAGATTCACCAGAAGAGCAACCTTTGAAAATCAAAGTCAAAGGGCGAATTCAACCCCAACCTGTCAACAATCAACCTCTGATGATCAAGGTTAAAGGAAGAACTCAAGCTTCATCTGAGGAATCAGTGAAGGTTCCTGCTAAAAGCCAAGTTCAATCTCTTGTGATCAAGGTCAAAGGGCGTACTTTTTGTACGAATGATCCAGAGCCACCATTGATCGTTAATCTTGGCAACTCTACGCAGAAGACGGATGATGGTCCGTTAATGATCAATCCGAAGCGTAGTAGTCAAATTATAAATGATGTAAATATTGATCATTTTGTACTTTCCGATATCAATAAAGATTTCCTTTTTGAGTATATGGCTGTCAAATTTGTTGAAAGAATGACTTTATCTTCTGATAATCAAAGTCATCAATATAAAGATGACATAGATACAGAGGAAACCTTATACATTGACAATAAGGGAAATTCTTTTCCTCCTCAGGTCGATGTTAGACCTTATGCTCAGAGGTTCCTAACATCTTCTCCATATATTCTTCCTGTAGCCGCTTCATCGCAAGCTTGTGTAACTTATAGACGTCAGGAGGAATCTTATTTCGTGATTCTGTCTGATAAGAAAAACAAGCGTCAAATTGTGTTTGGCCTGGCTAGAAATTTCCATGTTGCTCAGACAGATGATTTGAGAGATAAAGATAAAGGAAGAATCCGAATTGACAAATATAGTCAACAATCTCTCAAGATTATCCAGAATATGGGATATGACTTGAAGACGATGTAAGGTCTTAATCAAGGCAAGGGTAGACGATTACCATTAAGTGTTGATCCGTTTTATCAGAAAACTCGTCATGGGTTGGGATATGATCCGTCCTATATGTTTAATGACGATATTCAAGAAGAATTCTCCTCCAGCTCTTCACAATCATCAGATTCGAAAGAAATCTAATTCATCGAATCCGATACATCTTACGTCTCGTGTGTTAGAAGAGGTTATTATGATGAATCTGAATAAATATTCTCAGTAAACATGGTTCAAACTGATGGTGAATCTGAACCATTTGAGAATGATCCTTGGGCTCAACAGATGGATACTCAATGGGAACTTCGTTTTGAACAACGACAACCACCTACAGAGGACGAGATTGTCCAGATTGATGTTGGAGATGGAACTACGCCTAAACCAATATTCATCAGTAAAAACCTTTCTGAAAATGAAAAGGAAGAGTTGATAAAACTGATCAAAGAATATATTGATATTTTTGCATAGAGTTATGAGGATATGCCAGGTCTAGATCCTAAAGTTGCTACTCATAACTTAATATTCTTCCTAATGTCAAGCCTGTAAAACAACAACAACGGCATTTTCGACCAGATATGATGGATGCAATTGAGGCGGAGGTCAAAAAGCTGATCACATGTGGCTTTGTTCGTGAAGAACAACACCCCGATTGGGTTGCCAACATTCTTCCTGTTATGAAGAAGAACGGAAAAGTCCGAGTTTGCATAGATTTTCGAGATCTTAATGCAGCTTGTCCAAAGGATGAATTTCTACTTCCGATTACCGACGTCATGATAGACAATACATGCGGTTTTGAATGTATGTCTTTCATGGATGGATTCTCAGGATATAATCAAATTAAGATGCATCCAGAAGATGAGAAACATACTGCTTTTCGTACACCTCTTGGGGTTTACTGCTATACGGTTATGCCATTTGGTCTTAAAAATGCCGGTGCCACGTATCAACGGGCTATGAGCAACATCTTTCAAGAACATCTACGGAAGACAGTTGAATGTTAAGTAGATGACATTGCTGTCAAGAGTTGATCAAAAGATGATCACATTCAAGACTTGAAGACAGTATTTGATTTGATGCGTCAACATCAATTGAAAATGAACCATATTAAGTCTTTTTTAGAGGTTTCTAGTGGCAAGTTTTTAGGATTTATCATTACTTCTCAGGGTATCCATGTTGATCCTGATAAGGTTAAAGCAATTCTTGAAATACGTCCTCCTCGTAATCTGAAAGAACTCTATGGCTTTCAGGGTCGCATTGCTTATATCAGGAGATTTATATCTAATCTCTCTGGAAGATGTCAACCTTTCTCCCGTCTATTAAAGAAGGGTGTATCATTTGTTTGGGATGAAGCGTGTCAGAAAGCCTTCAATGATATCAAACAATACCTTACAAATCCACCTGTTCTGGTACCTCCAGTGGTAGGAAGACCATTTTTGCTATATGTTCGAGCTTTGGATCATTCACTTGGTGCTCTTCTTGCACAAAAGAGTGATATGGGGCATGAACAAGCGATTTATTATCTTAGCTGAATGATGGTTGGAGCTGAACACAGGTATACTCCTGTAGAAAAGGAATGTCTGGCCTTAGTTTTTGATGTCCAAAAGACAAGACATTATGTGACAGGACAGACTATTCATGTTATCTCTAGAATAAATCCTATTCGGGTATTGATGAGAAAACTAAGCATTCTTAACTCTAGGTTAGCTACCTGGGCGATGTTGCTCACTCCTTATGACATGGTTTATGTACCTCAAAAATCAGTGAAGGGTCAAGCATTAGCTGATTTCTTAGCTGCTCACCCTATACCTGAAACATCGAAGTTATATGAGGACATTCCAGATGAAGTCGTGGATTGCAACATGACTTTGAGGGATGACATCTGGCAATTATATTTTGATGGAGCATCACGGGTTGGACCTAAAGGTAATATCGTGTCTGGAGTAGGAATCGTCTTGGTTTCTCCTAATAAAATGGTCATATATCGTGCCTACTCTCTCAATGAGCCATGCTCTAACAATGTAGCAGAATACAATGCTTTGCTGATTAGGCTCCAAGTAGCAAAGCAATTGGATATCGAGTTCCTAGAAGCTTATGGAGATTCTCAACTAATTGTTAATCAAGTTAGAGGAACTTATGAAGTCAGAAATCCTGATCTCGTCCCTTATCATCAAGTGGTAATCGAGTTGATCTTTTCATTCAAAGGATTCTTCATTGAATTCGTACCATATTCTCAGAATGTGGAAGCTGATGCTCTTGCTAGCTTAGCTGCAGACTTGGATGTTCCAATTCGAAGACAAAATACTATTACTTTGTTGGACCGAGACTTATTCTGTGTTAAGAATAATCTGTTTATTGAACAAAGTTATATTACGGAGTCAAGTTCCCAGCAGAAGGATTGGAGAAGTCCATTCATTGACTATGCGGTTTATGGGATTTTACCTGAAGATCCAAAAGAAGCTGCATCGATCAAGAGACGATCATTTCAATTTTACTATGATTCGTCTTTACATATGTTATATCGTCGTTCATACCATGGACTCTTGCTGCACTGTCTTTCAGAAAGTGAAGCTAAACAGACACTTCATGAGGCTCATGATGGTGTCTGTGGTGCTCATCAGCCAGGTCCGAAGTTACAGGACCGCATTCGAAGAATGGGGTATTATTGGCCTTCCATGATAGCAGATGCTGTAGATTATGCCAAAAGATGTAAAGCATGTCAGATTCATGCTGACTTTATTCACCAACCTTCTGAATTTCTACATCCTACAGCAGCTTCTTGGCCCTTCGAAGCTTGGGGTATGGATATCATTGGTCCGATTAATCCTCTTTCTGTCAAAGGACATCGGTTTATATTGGCTATAACCGATTACTTTTCTAAGTGGGCAGAAGCAATTCCTCTTGCTGAGGTGAAAACATCTAATGTGATCAGCTTCATTAAACACCATGTCATTTATCGTTTCGGGATTCCTCGACGGATAATTCATGACAATGGACCACAATTTGCCAGTCAGACATTTTATCGGTTCTGTGATAAGAATCGAATTCAAAATCTGGCTTCTACAGCTTATAATCCAGCTGCTAATGGTTTAGCCGAAGCTTTCAACAAGACGATCATTAAACTTCTCAAAAAGTTTGTCTTTTCTAATAAACGTGATTGGAATGAGAAACTTGGAGAATGTTTATGGGCTTATAGAACAACAGTCTGAACTCCTACTGGTTTTACACCATTCTCACTGGTTTATGGATGTGAGGCTGTCCTTCCATTGGAAATCCAGATTTTATCTCTTCGAATAGCCATTGCTAATGAGCTAACTATAGAGAATAATGATCGCTTACGACTCCAAGAACTTGAAGGATTAGACGAAAAGTGTCTTCAAACACAACAACATATTTAGCTATATCAAGCCCGTATATCTCGAACTTTCAACCGTAAAGTTCAAGAGAGGGTATTCAAGGTTGGCGAGCTGGTATTAGCTGTTCGAAGACCGATGGTGATGACTCACAAAAGCAAAGAGAAATTCCAAGCAAAATGGGAAGGTTTTTATGTAATTGAATCCGTGTTTTCTAATGGCACCTATCGGTTATCAAAGCCCAATGGAGATCTACTCATGATGTCGATTAATGGCAAATTTCTTAAGAAGTACTATGTATAAAAAAAAGATGGAATGAAAATAAAAATTCTTTTATTTTTGTTCTGAACAAAGGATTAAGGACGAGGACTACTGCCTTCCTTATTGAATACATAGTCAGCCAATGCATCAAAGGCATCGTTGCCTGAGTTCATAAAAAATTTGCAGGCAGCCATCCTCAGTACTTCTTCTTCAGGAGTTTTCCCTGGCTCAACTAAGAAAGCGAGTATGTCTTGTGGTAGCTTGGGTGTAGAAGAACTTTCGCCTATTTTGGTGGGGTCTGACACAATTGGTTCAACAGGACGCGTCTCGATGACGTCCTCAACCTTCATGGAGACTTCATTCTTTTGCTGCACATCCTTGGAAGACATTTTCGATAGAGGATTGGAAATAAGAATAAAATGTTACAAAGAATTCTCACATATTTATAGGAGAGATCTATTAATGAACTGGTCTTTAAAATTGAAAACAACTTTTCATTCTCGAAAAGACCTGTCCATTCACTACATCAGATTCATCCATTTTGTGGAATTGAATCGACTTTTCGTTTCCCGAAAGATACGTTGGTTCTTTCATTCTTTTATCAATATTGGCATGTATCCTCTATGACATCTGTCTTCTTATTTCCCCAGCTACCAATGTTTGGTTAAGCTGGTAACTTGTCTCTTCAGAGAGAATTTTTATCTTACCAGTTGGTATAAAAAGTTGGATTTATTATTTATCATGTTATCATGACCTCTGAATAAATATTAAATCTGCTTGTATTTCCTATCTATCATGTCCATTTGGCCTCTGAATAGATATTAATCTAGTTTTCTTTGAGTTGTTACGATCTATCATGTCCATATTACCTCTGATAGTATTGTATACTCTGAAAAAGAAAACGAGATTTCATTCATATCTATATTACCTCTGGATAGATAAAAATTATTGAGTTTAGAAGACTTGTCATTTCCATTCTCACTTTATAAAAGTCTATTACATTTCTTAGACTTTCTTACAAATCATAATGGAAATATATTACATCTTGGATTTTTATTCTATACAACAACGATGACCTAATCGAGATCTATTTTTTCTTTGGATCTTCTTCATCGGATTCGTTGTTGGTGTCAATTCCTTGCTATTTGAGCTTCAATGGCGACCAGAACAGTAGGAATTAACTCTGGTCTTCTCTCTCAGACGAGAGGAGAATCCCAGAGTATGGCAGCCCGAAGATACGCTGCTGCCAATACAATTGGTGGAGAAATGGTGGCCCTTCAGAAGAGAGAGGAATGTATCCAGCATTGAGATACGATTCCTAGTTCTGCCGTGAAAGGAACTCTACTACCCAATTTATTAGGATAGAGTTGACTCCACCATCCAACTTTTCGTGTATAAAGGCTCTTCCTACCATCCGAGGAAGACCCTTTTATCCCACGAAGAGTTCTGAGTTGTCTGATTTGCGCATCAAAAGCGCATGAGCTCCCTGATGTTAATGTCAGAAGAATGCTCCTCACAACATCCAAGTCGCCAATACCGGTTCTGGAAAAGTTCTTCAACCAAACTTCTGCAGGAGACAGCAGAGAAAAATTGTTTTAAACAGAAGTATCATCGGACGCAGATTAGCCAATTAAAACTATAAAAAAGAGATGCTTATGCACCTTGTTTTGTCTTCAACAGGCGTACCTTATCTACAAGGTTTTACGCCAGTGTTTCATGTGCACTTAATCTACAAGGTTTTACGCCAGTGTTTCATGTGTACCTTATCAACAAGGCTTTACGCCCAAGGTTTTTATGCCAGTATTTCATGTGCACTTAATCTACAAAGGCTTTACGCCAGTGTTTCATGTGCACCTTATCTACGATGCTTTACGCCTTTGCACTTGTGTCTCATGCGCTCCTTATCTGTCAAGGATTTACGCTCATTTTCAGTAGGCGTGCCTTATCTATTAAAGATAGGTATCTGTTTTCAACAAAAAGCTCAAAGATAGAAGATTGTTTTATGAATCAAACTTACCATCAAGATCAGATGGTTCGGCTCTAAGAGTAGTTGAATCGAGGTTTGATGACCGAGCGTATAGAGGAATGACGTTGGAAAGCATCGTCATTATCAATCTCTTATTGGAGAATGAAATCTTACAAATAGCTATCTTTGGAGAGAAAAGATGAGAATGAGAATGGGAATACATAAAACATTCTTCAACTCAGTTATTTATAAAGGGTCGAAGAAATGGTTGGCGTGAGCTTATTTCGGAAAAGATCCTAATAAAAGGCGCTTGTGACCACAGGACGGTTGCCACATGTCGTTTTGTTTCTCTTGGGAATGAACAACCATTGATGCAGTTAAAAGAGGTGTAGAACAATTCTATGTACCAATGCGCCATACGAACAAAGATGAAATCAATATTAAGATTTTATTTTTATAAAAAAGGGAGTAGGCCCCTATAGATAAGTTGAAGCGTCACAATGCATAGATGACACTTCTACATAAAACATTATTTTTTCTTCTCTCCTTCGTTGGGCTGACGAAGGGAGGCACCTAACTCGTGCATGTTGTGGATCCCGGAACGACGCATCAGATTGAGGAATGCTTCTGCATCACCTGATCCTTCGTACGCAGTTGAGGGACCATAATTTATACGACCGAAGATTGCTGGAGTCAGTCCAAAGCACTCTAGAAAGTTACGTGCTCGCTCGATCTCCGTCTCTATGTCAATCCTGGAGCTCGGAGCCTTTTTTTGTTAGTCTCTTTCTTCGGTGCCACGACAGTATGAGGATGAAAAGTGAGAATAAAGAACTTCTCCTTATATATATACAATCAAATCAACTCTTCATATTCCTTATGGGAAATTGATCATTATTAATGCAACTCGGGAAAATGAAGAGGCGTTCAAATGTTTCGAGAGAAAATTCATTGTGACGGTTGAATATTGACCGACACCATTTCTTGACTTTTCATGTTCAAAGTATTTCGAAATTCTCGAAATCTTTTCAAATTCCGAAAACTTTGAAGGGGGTCTTGTAGGAGCATAAAAAAATGTGTGTTTTATAGACTGAGTCAAAAGGCAAGGACAAATTAGCTGCTTTACGCCAGGGACACGCCAACCATCTTTACGCTAGGGACAGGCAGAGACAAATTGTCAAATCGTGCATTTAATGCAAAGTAATAATGGGCCTGACATAAAGATCTACTGACGACGTATAACACAGGATTCGAAGGGATTTATTTTACACAAAAATCCATATTTGTCGTTTAGTATGTGGACTGAGCTACTTTATGCTCACAAGATGGCTTCTTTTACGTATGAATACTATATGAGCCTTTTTACGCTCAAAGTTGACATGTGCATAAAGTTTATTTGGGCTACCTTTACGCTCAAGGTTGTTTTATCAACCACTTTACGCGGAAAGTCCATTTTAGGTCTATTTTACGCCTAGTCTACTGCTTTACGCTCAGGGTATATTTGGGTTGTTTTTACGTCATATCCTTTCTGATTAGTTTGGAACGTGGTTTGCCTACGTGGTTTTCATGCCACACATTTCGAAGAACGTGTGTACGTGCATCCTATTCTTATTGAAATTATAGGACACGTGTCAACGTATGTAGAGGATGACTTCAGTCATGGGTGGCAGTTATTAGCGTAAAGACAAAACTTTTGCTGAGTTTTACGCACAAAAAGCCAAGTCTATAAATAGACTTATTTTTCTCATATAAAAGGACAAGCAGAGACAGAGGAGAGGACAGAGAGATCAGAGCCCAGAAACTTTGATTCCCCAAGAGCATTCTTCTTTAACCTTTCTTCCAGAACAGAGTAAAGCAAAGCAGGAAAGCATTCGACCTCGCCATCAGTGCCCAAGTGCGTCGATACCTTTCTGGTGACTTAGTTCTTCCAGTTGTTCATCTTCTAGCAGTGATCTTCATCATCGTCGTATGGTCCAAGGAACAAAGTGATCGCCTTCAGATCAGACTTCCATAGCAATACTTCCCAGAACAATTTGTACTTCTTGTACTTTTCTCGTTTTATTTTCAAAAGCCGATTTTCAGGCATTTTGTTAAGTGAAACATTTGTAATCTCCTCGAGAACATAGGCTTCACAAATAGAATCCTCGACCCGTGCCTTATTTTTTACCTTTCTTTTTTGGTGATTCAAATGTCGCTCGAACGGGTACATCCATCGATATTCGACGGGTCCACCAATACGTGCCTCATAGCATAGATGAATCAGCAAATGCTCCATAGAGTCGAAGAATCTAGAAGTAAACACCCTCTCTAGCTTGCACAGTGTTACCACAATATCATTCTCTTATTTTTCTAGACGATCAACGAGCAATTTCTTAGAACAAAGATCCTTGAAGAATATGCTAAGCTCCGTCAATGGATCCCAAACTGCCTACGGTAAGAATTCCCGGAATGCAATCGGAATTAACCTCTCCATGAATTCGTGACTATCGTGGCTCTTCATACCCGTCAATTTGTTTTCCTTCGGATCGACACATCTTCTCAGATTTGACACATATCCGTCTGAAAATTTTAGGCCCTGGATCCACCGACAAAGTCTCACTTTATCCTCCTTATCCAGTGAGAAAATTGACTTCGACAGGAACTGTTTTCCATTCTCCTCTATCAAATGCAACGCAGGGCGTTTGCATATTTCTTCTAAATCCAACCTGGCCTTGGAATTGTCTTTCGTTTTTTCCTTTACATCCATCACAGTATTAATTATGTTATCAAACACATTCTTCTCAATATGCATGACATCAAGATTATGTTCGATCAGATTGGTACTCCAATATGGCAGATCCCAGAATATGTACCTCTTTGTCCAGTTATGATCTCTACCAAATCCATCGCACTTGTACCCAGTTATAGGATCTTCGATAGCACTTGAAAAATCTCTAATCTCTTTCTATATCGTAGCTCCGTACCACCTTGGCGGTGGATCGCCCTTCTCTACAATGCTGGCACGGAATGCATTCCTGTTACTTCTGAACGGATGATCTTTTGGCAGAAATTGCCGATCACAATCAAAGAAGCATGGTTTTCCTTCGTGTTTCAAGCGGAAAGCATTAGTACGATCCATGCAATACGGACATGAGAGACGGCCATGAGTGCTCCATCCAGATAACATTCCATAGGCCGAAAAGTCGTTGATGGTCCACATAAGGGTTGCCTTCATCTGAAAATTTTGCTTCCTGAAAACATCGTACGTTGTCACTTCCCATTCCCAGAATACGTATTTTAAATACATGTACTGCTTAAATGTATTTATTTAATATTTATCATGTATTATTCTGTATTTAAATTCCTTTAATTTTACGTTAATTATT
Organism: Iris pallida; assembly: GCA_029216955.1. Taxonomy (NCBI): domain Eukaryota; kingdom Viridiplantae; phylum Streptophyta; class Magnoliopsida; order Asparagales; family Iridaceae; genus Iris; species Iris pallida. The sequence continues at coordinate 2,779,636 of JANAVB010017194.1, read as the reverse complement.
TTTCTGTATTTTACTTTCTGCACCTTTATTCTCTGCTTTTACTTTGCTTTTGGGTTCGGCCTAGATTGGTTTGTTTTTGGTTTTTTCTTGGTTCATCATGAACCGAACCCAACTCCCCACCTACCACCACTCCTTCATTTAAAACACCAAAGCCCTTTCTCTCTCTTCATTCATTACTTCTTCTTCACCATTACTCCTCTTCTTCCTCCATTACTCCTCCCCACCTACCTAGCGGCATAGGCAAGTGCCAACTTGCTTCTTGATAGATCTCTATTTTTGTTGTTCCATTGTCTTCCTCTCAGGATTTTTAGATACTTTAGTACTTAGCATTTTTAATTTTCATGGCTCATTTCTTATAAATCTAAGTTTAATGCATTTTTGGATTTCTTAGGTTTTGATCTAGTAACTTTGTTATTTTTCAAGTTTTGATGGTTCCATGTTGTAGAGAATTTTGTTCTACCCCATTTTGACCTATGGAAGTCCAGTTTTGGGCTTGGAATGAAGGAATTATGGAGCTCGAAAGCAATGGCTTCCTATGGTTCTCCTTCTCAGAAGAGTGGAGAAGAAGAAAAATGCTTGACCGCATGAGTTTTCATGCGACAAGTCTTCTTGAGCCGCATGAATAGTTCGGCCGCATGAAGAGTAGCTGGACGCATGAATAGTTCGGCCGCATGAAGAGTAGCTGGCCGTATGAAGAGTTCAGCCGCATGAAGAGTTTCGGCCGCATGAATATTTCGACCGCATGAAGAGTAGTTGGCCGCATGAAGAGTTCGACCGCATGAAAAGTTTCAGCCGCATGGAGTTCTGGCCGCATGGAGTGTCCGGCCGCATATAATTCTGAGCCGCATAAGCTCGATGATTCCCAGCCGCATATGTCCCGTCCAATTTTAGCCGTATGAGTATTACATCCAGGCCGCATAAGGACCCGAGTCCTTCTGGCCGCATATGACTTAACTCTGTCCGCATGGCACTGTTCAGCCGTATAGTGCTTTTCAGCCGCATGGCGCTTTTTAACCGCATGGACTTGTATTTAAATTGAGCTGCATGGGTCTTGTTTCAACCCTAGCCGCATAAGCTTGATGCTTCCCAGCCGCATGGGACCCAGCCCCTTTAATCGCATGAGCCTCGTATATCCATCCGCATAGGCCATTAGTCGCATGACCCTCGGCTAGTTGCCGCATAGTCCTGTTTTCCTCTAGTAGTGCACTCATGGCCGCTTAGCCCTTGTTGCATGATTTAGCCGCATAAATAGATATCCATCTACTACCATTCAATAGTGCCTTTTTACTGTTTCTTGACATTAATTAACAGGGATTGTTATCTTGATTTAATAATTAATCATGCGTTCCTAGTTGGAACTAAGAGACTGGCTAGTCGTCTTATTGAAATGAATGAATGAGACACGTTCATATGAACTATGAACTATTGCAAATCGACTGGTTGATCCCGAATATTGGCATACAGACACATGCAGGCTTCAATTTAATTTATTTATCTATTTTACAAAAGCATCATGTGTACTTTATGGTCAAGGCATGATTATTCTGTGGCTAGTTTTGATTGTTGTATTACGTTATGTAAGACCTACAACCTAACCGCACGGGTATCGTTGTAGAGATGTGCATATCGTATCCCGTACGAAAGTACTCATTCTGAATGACCATGATCCACGACATGGGATTTCACTCAACATAGAGGCTACTAAGTTAAGGAAAATAATGCTTGCATGGAGAGAATGGATTCTCGAGTTCTTATATGGCAGCCCTCTTTGGGACTATTAAGTGCCCGACAGGCCGGCTGGTTCCCACAGATACTGCAAAACTGCCATACGGGCAGGGAGCGGTATCTGCTTATATTATTTATTGTATATTGTATATTGATGACGGGCGTCCCGCTGGGACTCGTCTAATTCATGATTGGCGCAATTGATTGACTGGGTAGACTAGCCTTGCTTGCACATAATAAGAACTGAGGAATTCTTTATCGCATAATCCCAGGATAACTTGGAACTACCAGTAGCAAGCCATAGTAGTTGCATGGCCGTTTAAATTGATTTGTTTGTGCAATGTATCTACTCTGTTAACTACCTGAGATGATCAGAATGTCAGGGCATGACGGGCCAACTTCTGTCATTGTTTGGTTGGGAGGTTGGTTCAAAGTGTCATGATGTTATGCGAATCCCAGTGGCAAGCAGAGATCTACTTATCATATTTTCTTATTAATGGTTCCAGTTTCTCATATCGTGCTTCCTTGCGGTACTTGCTATTAGAGGTCTAACCTCTCTGGTTTTGCATGGCCAGATTTAGACCCGGTTCCCGAGGACTCAGCTTACTTCCACCTCCAAGATGGTCAATACTAGAGGAATGATCGCAGGAGAACTCGAGTGGGTTCCTTACTTCCCTGCTCGTTTGTGAATTACTTTATACTTTGCTGTTTGGCACCGACATGTTAGTCGGATTGTCTTGTACTTACTTTTACATAATTGTAACTAAGTCAGGCTGCAGCTGATAAACAATTGTGTATACTTTACTACATCATCTGGCGATGTTTTGTAAAGACAGATCTCAAGAACATTTTGACTGAGCGTTTGGGACGCCTTACTGCTTTATCTCACATGTTCTCTATTACTGTTTCTTGCTTGAAGGATTGAGACAATAGATGTGAAGTGACCGTAGTGACACTTTCATGTAGTATGCACCCCTTCGTCCTTTAGACAGCATTGATCATATTATACGATATTCATTTACCCGTAATACGTAGCTGGCTGAGTCATTCCCTCGCTCTCCAGTATTCTGGTTCTGGGGCGTGACAAGGTTTTAGTGGTGGCCCATGCAGGTCTGATTTCAGACTTGTGGGGTGTTTTGATTTATAGGATGTCTCAATCACACATGTTCCCCCTTGATCTCATGATTCGTTGTTTTCAACCCTTGCTTGATATTCCCGTATCCTTCGGCTTTATTGATCCTTCATGTCCGATCGTTTGATTGCTCTTTTGTCCCTTTCCTTAGGGGCACTTCGTTTGCATTGTCAGAACTGAACAGCAACAACAAGGGCAACATGGACAACATGACCAGGTTGGTCAGCTATAAGGGCCAGTACTACCTCAAGAGACTATCCAAGAAGAAGTGATAGTGGAACCAGCAGCCGGACCGCAGTATCCGGAGGTTCCTACACCGCCCATAGTTCCATCTACCCCAGTGGAAGTGGACACACCGGCCCTTCTGGAGATCATGAGAGGGATAATGGCTACTCAGCAAAACCAGATGTTAGCCCAGCAGCGCATGCATGCTCAGTTACAAGAGCAGAATGTACTACTCAACCAAGGATTACAGACGGCTTTGGAAAGAGGGGCGAGGACAGATTCAGGAGCATCAACCAGATTTTATAAGTACAACCCCCGCCATTTCGAGGGCACGGAAGATGCCATCTCAGCAGATACGTGGCTTAAGGATATTAAAGCTATTCTGACAGCAGCTAAGGTGCTGGCAGAAGAACGTATGGATCAAGTGAAGTTGTCACTCCAAGATCTCGCACGTGATTGGTGGGAATCAGAAGTAGGCATCAGACGTCCTGTTGCTTGGGACGATTTTACTGCAAGGTTCAAGACGAAGCACTATGGAGTTGTGGCACAGTTTGAGCTACAACAAAAGTTTATCAACCTCAAGCAGGCCGGCAAGACGGTAGATGCTTATGCAGCAGAGTTCTGCAGATTGAGTAGGTTCGCCCTAGATATGGTAGCAACAGAGAGCCAAACGGCTATGAGAATCCAGCAAGGGTTTCATCTTGAGCTCTTGCAATTGATAGAGGGGCACAATCACCAGACTTTCGATGAAGTATTGATGGCAACTCGAAGGCATAAGATCACCATTCAGAGGATTACAACAAGGACTAGAGGTCAGAAGAGATCCCATAGTCGGATTGAAGGAGGAGGGGGAACAGCGCCCCAAACAACAGCACCGTCCCTTGGCATTCGCATTTACGATGTGGCAATACGAGGGCCAGCACCACCACCAAGGCAGCAGCAACAGCAATAGAGGAAGAACCAGCAACCTCCAGTGGGCTGCACTTATTGTACGAAGATAGGACACACTAGAGATGTGTGTCGGACATTGCATGGGCAGTTTTGATATGTGGAAATCCAGATCATTGGATTACCACCTGTCCCATAAATTTGAGGTCAGGAGGACCAATGCAACAATTTCCTGCTCTGCCAGCACCAGGGACAGGCTAGTATCTGTAGTGATCCGCTCCGCCCTAGCGGAACGCCGATTCAAACGGCAAGTTCAACGACTCAAACGAGCCGTCGACCCGAAGAGTTGGCATCAACCAGATGAAGAATTGATGCAAGGCTTGCATTGGCCCGTCAAGATGAATCCAGACTTAGACTTTCAAAGGCGCGCTCGGAGTATCGCTCGGCCGATGCGAACATCGCTAAGGTGGGTGGCTCCGATGAACCCGTCACTGCTTAGCCTAGACACATAACAAAACGGACACATTTACGAGAATCGCTAGGCGATAACATCTTGCATGCTAATAAATGACTCAACGCACCTAGCTAAGGGAGTAATCCCAACTTGTATGCTTGTATAGAATATGGAAAGGAACATGGAAAATACGAGAACTCTTGCACCGCGCTCCACGCTCGTGCTAAGGTACGAGCATGCGTTTGACAATGAAACAATGAATGATTTACAACAATGAAACAGGAAGACTATCAACATAGTCGTTCCGAGTAGAGTTTAGCAACATTGAAAGGCTATGGGACCAATGGGTCGCCAGGGCGACTCCCGCACAGGGAGTTGCAAAATGTATGACTGAATAAGTGAATGAATGAATCAACGAATGAATGAATGAATATGTGAAAGAACCAATGAATGAACGAACAAGAGAAAGAAAGAAAGAAAGAAAGAAAGAAAAGAAAGAATGAATGAAAGATAAGAAAGAAAAGGATGGTTAGCGACAGGTATGACGGGCACGTGCAACGGGGCTCGCTACCCGCGCTGCACGGATGCCAACCTGGTCGATAACGTAAGAAGGCTAAGGGTTAGCCTACGGCTCGGAAACAGCCGTTAAGTTAAAAAGACAAGTTAATACGAAATGGTCGTGGACAAACGGTACGAGCGAGGGGTGGCGTATGCTGTACCGTAAAGGAAAAGGGATTCCGCGGCATTGTCAAAGTGTGAAGGACTTGCCGGTCTGGACGGAATCAAAAAGGGGCTTACGGGCTTAACTGGGGGAGGCTTGGCCCCAGGAGACGTAAGTGCGGGGTATTTTTCAAGAGACTATCAGGGTGTACCAGCCGCACGCCATGATAGGTGCGAAAATGCCAAGGGGATAATGTCCAGGATGGCTTATGGTGCCAGCGACCGGTGCATATAGAAGTTAAGTGGGCTTTGCTGGTGGCGATCCACGTGCAAGTCCTTGCATTGAAATCAAAGTAATTTATGTTAACAAATGAAGTGCCTTATGAATATGCTTGAAACGTAACACACCAAATGACAATGAGAAATTTATACAAGTGAGTTAGATAACGTGCTTACGACATGCTAAAATTCGAGGCAGGGACACACACTTGACATTGAAAGTTAATATCGAATGGTTGGCTAACTTGGTTTACTTTTGACAGGGAAGGCCGGACGGTAAGTATGGGTAAGTTGTGCATGTATTTCCATACGACACTCTGAAATCGGTAACACGAGATAGGTTATGACATATGCCATGAAGATGACCTTAAGGCAAGATTAGAAAGACAATGAATGATAGAGATGCACAAAAGTAAATGATACGTGTTTGGTAATGATAGCGTTGTGGGCGAGCTAGCCTCCCCACCAGTGCATAACAATGTACTGATAACCCCACAGTCTACTTGCAGGATGCAGGTATCGTCGGCGGGTGCGGAGCTTCCATCGAACGTGCTAAGGCGCGGAACTATCTCTGGAGCCTTGGAGCGTTGCAAGGAGCTGGAGCACCATATACAGGACATAATGTATCGAAACATCGCCATGAATCATTCCATATTGTAAGCCACTTGGCACGCCTTTTATGTTTCAGAGAGAGAGAGCTTGAGCGATTTGTAATATCGGCCTGGCGCCGCTTGTAAACTTCTTGAATATCAATAAAGAGATTGAATTCGTTTCAAATTTGTGTTCATTTACTTTCCGCTGCAAATGGGGACACTCTGTGCGACTCTGTGGCCTAGCAAATCGGCCGTTTCTGGACATAGCCTTGCACGGGCACAACCTAGGCCCGTGCGGCATCACGCCTTAGCGAGGACGATCGCTCCTGCGGGAGCGGGGCGTGACAGATTGGTATCAAAGCACGGCTTTACGTCCTTGGACTTCATTTCAGTTTTTCTCAGTTTTGAAAGCTCATCGTTGGAAAAAGAAGTGTACGCTCTCTCTCGTTGTGCCTTGGGATGTTCCATACAATAAGTCTAATATTTTCGAAAGCTCGTATAAGTACTCGGGTGATCGGACTTGATAGGCGAAGGCCTTTGTGCCAAACCACGACGGACTTGAGTTGGAAGGAACCAATGCTAAGAGTTAGCAAACACGAGGCGTGCTTGAATAAGCTTATGCTGACGATAGCAAACGAGTACACGAGACCCGAGTATAGTTCGAACGGGATGGTCATGCATGTAGCCTTTTGGCTAAGTTGTGCGGAGTTTTGCGCACCTAGACTCTTTGGTGCAAACGAGTTGTGAACAAGAATAAGTGAGCGTGTAAACTTGAATGTAGTCCGTACAGGATGGTTAGGCGGTACAACTTAGTTCGCGCGTCGCGCACCTCGACTCTTGGGTGCAATCGGGCTGCGAGCGATGTCAATGTATCGCTCGATCGAGAACGGAGATGCACTTAGAGTGTATATCGATAGGAACGCTATCAAACTAACGCTTAGGCGTGCACGAAAGATTTATTGGATTTTGAAGATAATACGAACGACTTAGTACGTCGAGGCGACGTGATGCAATTACGCTAGAGATTCGTCGAACGAATCTAAGGGATGTCTTAACGAATGACGCGAACGTGATTGAGGACTAGATCGTATGGCTTGAATTCGAGTGGTGTATGTGATAGGTCCGGAGAAGAATAAGAATGAGTGTCGACGACTAGTCGAGTAGCTCGAACCCTGAGTGGTGTATGGACGTCATAGAAATTGTTCGAGCGAGACTAAAGGATTTACGGATCGTACGAGTATGTCGGCGAGGCGATGCGATCGCGCAAAGCCTTAGAACGCGTCACGCTTAGTTGGTCGTGACTTCAAATGTCCAGAACGAGATGTTGTTCAGACAATTTGTCAATGGACAACGCAAGTTAGAAAACGATTCGGAACGATGAATGAAATGAATGGTCTTGATCGAGGAAACTTAGAGGATCACGCGTACGATTTCGGATTGATTCAAATGAATTGTGACTTGAGTTTGAAATTGATCTTGAATATCGAGAAAATTATGGAATATCCAACTCGGACAATAGCATCAACGCACGACTCAAAATTGGTTGCAAAGGAAGATCGTCAGGTTACGCATATCGTCGATGGTATTGAGGCGTATCAAAGATCGATATGCGATAACTCGGGGGCACTCTGACTCGGCAAATGACGGTCGTGTAAATGTCATTGTCCTGTTGGATGCTATACTTGGGATGAATTTGGCTTAGATGAAAATGTGAATGCTTGGATTTGCTTCGTTGACAACCACAACGTTGACATTCTTGTCTTATGCGAGTGCAACTCCAGCCTCGCACATGCGTCGCACCGGATTAGGACGATCACTCCGTGTGAGCGCTGATATGGTGATTCATACGGCGGGAGTGATTGAACTTAGATGGCGTGGCAATCCGATTGTTTCGACTTGTGGTTTGACGCGAAGGTGGACTCGAGAATGAATTTTGTGTTTGAAGAATTGAACTTAAGGATTGAGTAGGTCCAATCCGCGTATCGAGAATGGGTTAGACTAAACTCAAACAAGAGTTACGCCCCAATGAGAATAATTATTCCACGGGAGCGTTGTATGGTGATTCATGAACCGCCGTGGATAATCGGACTCGCGTGAGATTGGGGCGCAAGGTATTGTCGAACTGGATAACCTCGTGATCGAGTACGTGAGTTGGTTAGAACTGGTGATTGAATAAAATTGAATATGGGCAACGTAAGTCTTGATGCGAATTAGGTGATCATGCTCGATGTTTAGAAATCTGAGTGACGCGAGCTTGGGTAGAAACTCCCGCACAAACGAACAAATGGTTTGACCATAGGATTTGGGGTGAGCGGCGTGCAACGACCTTACACGATGAGCCACGGACTTGACGTGTAACTATGACCTTGTGAGCTGACCTAGCGGATAGGCGGACGACCCTATGCCGAGTGATTGAACTTGTGCGATTGACATTACAGTATCGTCTGGACGGACGATAGACTTGGGACAACAAGACATAGTAGGACGGGGAACAGGGAGTGTGCGTGAACGACGATGAGATTGGCCCCAAACGAAGGGAATGAAAGGGATGGATGATGCGCAAGTAATGTTGGAATAACGAATTGAATCATTGGTCGGAAGACGTACCCGATGATAGTGCAATACTTGGTTTGAATCGGACGGAAATTACTTAGACTTGGTCGACCCCGCTAAAAGAAATCATACTGATTTCGGGGACAAGAGCGCTTGAGAAGCAAATCGAATCATCTCGAGAGCCGAGATAAACGATATGTGATACACACATGAGTTCGGTTCTAAATCGAAGTTAGCAAAAACGATCGGCAAATCGAAACTATCACGAGTAGCTTGTCCGACTTCACTAGTCGCTAAGCTTGGTTGAAATGTACGTATTCGGGGGACGCCTTGAATGCGTGCACGACCCAAACTCAGCGATATGATGAACTCGAATGCAGCTGCAAGTGGGTGTTGAGATGCACATGGACGAATGAGTGAGTTGCCTCAGCTTACGTCTCTCATATTTGATGAACTACAATGCACCTCGTGCGACCATTTCAGTCCTATGATACGTCGAAGTAGCAACCAAGTCGAAGAAGCACTTGAATCGAATAAGTGCCATCAACTCTAAAAATGAATGAAAAGTTATTCAATAAAAATCGACCAAACGTATGTGACACGAAACTTGGAAAGGTATCGAGTATAGTTCGGTGCCATAGAACGATAGAGCCGTTCGATAGGGATTACCTAAGAAACACGATGACACGAGTTAAGGAATGGTAGGATGACCTGCACTCAGGAAGTCTCGAGGACGAGACTTGTTTTGAGTGGTGTATTATGTAGTGACCCGCTCCGCCCTAGCGGAACGCCGATTCAAACGACAAGTTCAACGACTCAAACGAGCCGTCGACCCGAAGAGTTGGCATCAACCAGATGAAGAATTGATACAAGGCTTGCATTGGCCCGTCAAGATGAATCCAGATTTAGACTTTCAAAGGCGCGCTCGGAGTATCGCTCGGCCGATACGAACATCGCTAAGGTGGGTGGCTCCGATGAACCCGTCACTGCTTAGCCTAGACACATAACAAAACGGACACATTCACGAGAATCGCTAGGCGATAACATCTTGCATGCTAATAAATGACTCAACGCACCTAGCTAAGGGAGTAATCCCAACTTGTATGCTTGTATAGGATATGGAAAGGAACATGGAAAATACGAGAACTCTCGCACCGCGCTCCACGCTCGTGCTAAGGTACGAGCATGCGTTTGACAATGAAACAATGAATGGTTTACAACAATGAAACAGGAAGACTATCAACATAGTCGTTCCGAGTAGAGTTTAGCAACATTGAAAGGCTATGGGACCAATGGGTCGCCAGGGCGACTCCCGCACAGGGAGTTGCAAAATGTATGACTGAATAAGTGAATGAATGAATCAACGAATGAATGAACGAATATGTGAAAGAACCAATGAATGAACGAACAAGAGAAAGAAAGAAAGAAAGAAAGAAAGAAAGAAAGAAAAGAAAGAATGAATGAAAGATAAGAAAGAAAAGGATGGTTAGCGACAGGTATGACGGGCACGTGCAACGGGGCTCGCTACCCGCGCTGCACGGACGCCAACCTGGTCGATAACGTAAGAAGGCTAAGGGTTAGCCTACGGCTCGGAGACAGCCGTTAAGTTAAAAAGACAAGTTAATACGAAATGGTCGTGGACAAACGGTACGAGCGAGGGGTGGCGTATGCTGTGCCGTAAAGGAAAAGGGATTCCGCGGCATTGTCAAAGTGTGAAGGACTTGCCAGTCCGGACGGAATCAAAAAGGGGCTTACGGACTTAACTGGGGGAGGCTTGGCCCCAGGAGACGTAAGTGCGGGGTATTTTTCAAGAGACTATCAGGGTGTACCAGCCGCACGCCATGATAGGTACGAAAATGCCAAGGGGATAATGTCCAGGATGGCTTGTGGTGCCAGCGACCGGTGCATATAGAAGTTAAGTGGGCTTTGCTGGTGGCGATCCATGTGCAAGTCCTTGCATTGAAATCAAAGTAATTTATGTTAACAAATGAAGTGCCTTATGAATATGCTTGAAACGTAACACACCAAATGACAATGAGAAATTTATACAAGTGAGTTAGATAACGTGCTTACGACATGCTAAAATCCGAGGCAGGGACACACACTTGACATTGAAAGTTAATATCGAATGGTTGGCTAACTTGGTTTACTTTTGACAGGGAAGGCCGGACGGTAAGTATGGGTAAGTTGTGCATGTATTTCCATGCGACACTCTGAAATCGGTAACACGAGATAGGTTATGACATATGCCATGAAAATGACCTTAAGGCAAGATTAGAAAGACAATGAATGATAGAGATGCACAAAAGTAAATGATACGTGTTTGGTAATGATAGCGTTGTGGGCGAGCTAGCCTCCCCACCAGTGCATAACAATGTACTGATAACCCCACAGTCTACTTGCAGGATGCAGGTATCGTCGGCGGGTGCGGAGCTTCCATCGAACGTGCTAAGGCGCGGAGCTATCTCTGGAGCCTTGGAGCGTTGCAAGGAGCTGGAGCACCATATACAGGACATAATGTATCGGAACATCGCCATGAATCATTCCATATTGTAAGCCACTTGGCACGCCTTTTATGTTTCATAGAGAGAGAGCTTGAGCGATTTGTAATATCGGCCTGGCGCCGCTTGTAAACTTCTTGAATATCAATAAAGAGATTGAATTCGTTTCAAATTTGTGTTCATTTACTTTCCGCTGCAAATGGGGACACTCTGTGCGACTCTGTGGCCTAGCAAATCGGCCGTTTCTGGACATAGCCTTGTACGGGCGCAACCTAGGCCCGTGCGGCATCACGCCTTAGCGAAGACGATCGCTCCTGCGGGAGCGGGGCGTGACAGTATCGAGGACCAGCATGGCAGAGAGACCGTTGGCACAGCGTCCGTTCATGACACAGGCTCAGATGTTTCGGCAGCAGGGACCGCCGATGCAGCAACACCAGCATAGACCACCCCAGCATCATCAAGGCAGGGGCCAGCAGCAGCACCAGGCTAGGCCGCAACATGGGAACCAACAAGAAGGTCGAGGGCAGGCGTTCACTCTGTCCTTGGAAGCGACATTAGCATCGGGAGATATTGTGGCAGGTAAAATTCTTGTCGCCTCATATCCCGCAGTAGCATTGTTTGATTCGAGAGCATCATACTCATTTATATCTGCACAATTTGCAACCCGGCTAGGAATGGAATTCGAGGCATTGCCAGGGAGGTTAAATATACTCACTGGTAATGTGCTCGTAGGAGTTAGTAGAGTTATTCTAGCATATAGCATTGTAGTTTGCGGGCATTCCTTACCCGCTCGGTTGATAGAATTTTCTGTTAGAAATTTTGACGTTATCTTAGGCATGGACTGATTGAAAGACAGTCATGCGACAATAGATTGTCGTAGAGGGAGTGTATCTTTTGATATTCCAGGCATGACGTGGTTCACCTTAGTCAGATCAGTGGCAACTCAACAAGAGCAGGGAGTGGTGACGGCAATGGAAGAAGTTCAGGTTCCGAAGGTAGTTTAAGAGTTTTTAGACGTATTTTTCGAAGAAATTCCAGGTCTACCACCAGTTAGGGATATTGAGTTCAGCATAGAATTGGTACCCGAAACCAAACCAATATCAGATCGAGTTTACAGAATGGCGGATTCAGAACAGGCCAAGGTATATCAACACATAGAGGAACTGAAGGAGAAGAAGTTCATCCAAGCTAGCATATCACCATGGGCAGCACCAGTGGTACTTGTGGAAAAGAAGGATGAGTCATCCAGATTGTGCATCGATTATAGGAAGCTCAACGCGACAACAATAAAGAACAAGTACCCACTACCCAGGATCGACGACTTGTTTGATCAGTTGAGCAAAGCTAGAGTTTTCTCCAAGATAGATCTTCGTTCAGGGTATCACCAAGTAAGGGTTTGGAAGGAGGATATTCCCAAGACAATATTCAGGTCGAAGTATGGGCATTATGAATTCTTAGTAATGTCGTTTGGTTTGACCAATACTCCGGCAATATTTATGGATTTGATGAACCGCATCTTTATGCCATACTTAGATCAGTTTGTCGTTGTGTTTCTTGACGACATTCTCGTATACTCTGCCAGTGAAGAGGAGCATGAAGACCACCTCCGGAAGGTGTTACAGGTTCTGAGAGAGAACCAGTTGTATGCCATGCTCAGCAAGTATGAGTTTTGGTCGGATCATATTTTATTTTTGGGTCACATCATATCAGGAGCTAGAGTAGCAGTGGATCCCAAGAAGGTAGAAGCAGTAGAGAGTTGGCCAGTACCCAAGATCGTAGCAGATGTGCGAAGTTTCTTGGGATTGGCAAAATATTACAGAAGGTTCGTATCAGAGTTTGTAAGACTTGTCCATGACCCGCTTGACACGGAAGGATATGCCATTCGTCTGGTCTGCAGAATGTCAGGCATCATTTGAGAACTTGAAACAGAAGTTGATATCGGCACCTATTCTGACAATGCCAGTTGGACCCGAAGGTTTTACAGTATATTCCGATGCGTCATGAAAAGGATTTGGGTGCGTCCTCATGCAATATGGAAAGGTAATAGCATACACATCTAGGCAACTTCGAGACCACGAGAAGAATTATCCAACTCATGACTTGTAGTTGACAGCAGTAGTATTTGCTTTGAAGATATGGAGGCATTACTTATATGGTGACCGAGTGGACATGTACACAGACCACAAAAGTCTGAAGTACATCTTTACTCAGAAGGAGTTGAACATGAGACAGAGAAGATGGTTAGAGCTGATCAAGAATTATGACATGGAGCTTCAGTATCATCCAGGCATGGCTAATATGGTAGCAGACGCTCTCAGCAGGAGAGACGGTGCATTTATGTTGACAACCCAAAAGCACATCTTAGAAGATCTTCAGGAGATGGGCATCGAAGTTATACTTCCTAGTGATTTAGGAGTTCTAACAAGTCTACAAGTTCAATCCGACTTGGTAGACATGATCAAGGCAGCTCAGGCACAGGACCCAAGGATTCAGAAACTTAGGGCAGAATGTGAGTCAGGACTCAGGAAGGAGATGAGAATTCATGAAGATGGTACACTTAAGTTTGGGTCACGTCTATGTGTGCCTAGTGGAGATATCAGACAGGAGGTTATGGCAAAAGCTCACAGTTCCCAGTATTCTGTACACCCTGGAGGGACCAAAATGTACCAAGATATCAAGCAGCACTTCTGGTGGAACGGAATGAAGAGGGAGATAGCTAGATTTATTTTCCATTGCTTGGTATGTCAGCAAGTGAAGGCAGAACAGCAGAGGCCAGCTGGGTTATTGCAACCGCTTCCTATTCCGGAATGGAAATGGAAACATATTACAATGGACTTTGTGACCGGTTTACCGAGATCACCAAGTGGTAAAGATGCTATTTGGGTGATAGTAGATCGGCTTACAAAGGTGGCGCACTTTCTTCCTTTCAGAGTAGGGCAATCTACAGAAAAGTTGGCAAAGTTGTATATGCAGCAGATAGTCAGACAGCATGGAGTTCCTGTCAGTATTGTGTCAGATAGTGATAGCCGTTTTACATCACATTTTTGGAAGAGCTTACATCATAGTCTAGGTACCAAGTTAAAATTTAGTACATCTTACCATCCCCAGACAGACGGACAATCATAAAGAACAATTCAAACTTTAGAAGATATGTTACGAGCTTGCACTATAGATTTTGGAAGATCTTGGGAGAGCCACCTACACTTAGTTGAGTTTTTATATAACAACAGTTATCAAGCCAGTATCCAGATGACGCCATTTGAAGCACTATATGGTAAGAAGTGTAGGTCGCCACTAGCGTAGGATGATATCGGGGAGAGGAAGATGCTAGGCCCAGAAATGATTGTCCAGACCGTTAAAGTGGTTAAGGAAATTAGAGAGCGACTTCGAGTTGGACAGGATCGACATCGTTATTGGGCGGACCAACATCGTAGGCCGCTAGAGTTTTTCGTTGGGGACCACGTATTCTTACGGATCTCACCTACCCGTGGGGTCATTAGATTTGGCGTTCGCGGGAAGTTGAGTCCGCGGTACGTGGGCCCGTTTGTTATCCTTGATCGGATAGGCGATGTTGCTTATCGTTTGTCCCTTCCACCTTCGTTACGAGAGGTACATGACGTGGTTCATGTATCTCAGTTGCGAAGGTATGTATCGGATCCAAGCCATATCCTTGATCATTCTGAGCTGGTTGTTGGTACCAACTTGTCTTACGAAGAGCGACATGTGTCTATTTTGGACCAAAGAGAGAAGATACTCAAGAACCGAACAATTAACCTTTTTTGGGTTGCTTGGGGTCATCACTCTTTAGGGAAGTCAACGTGGGAACGTGAGGATGATATCCGATCACGGTATCCGCACCTGTTTGATTCATAAGGTATATCTCTTTCTGTATACCTTGATTGTCTTAACTCCTCATGCTTGTCACCTTATGAGTAGAATTGCTGGGTGTCGTCGATAGTTAAACATAGATATGTTACTTGCTATTGGTATTATAGAATGATTGCTTACTCAAATTACTTGTACTTAGATTAGTTTAGCTTTGATGTTCCTATCCTGCTTGGATTTGAAATTTCGAGGACGAAATTTTTCTAAGGAGGGTAGAGATGTCACTTCTCGTTCCCAGAATACGTATTTTAAATGCATGTACTGCTTAAATGTATTTATTTAATATTTATCATGTATTGTTCTGTATTTAAATTCTTTTAATTTTACGTTAATTATTTTTCTGTATTTTACTTTCTGCATCTTTATTCTCTGCTTTTACTTTGCTTTTGGGTTCGGCCTAGATTGGTTTATTTTTGGTTTTTTCTTGGTTCATCATGAATCGAACCCAACTCCCCACCAACCACCACTCCTTCATTTAAAACCCCAAAACCCTTTCTCTCTCTTCATTCATTACTTCTCTTTCACCGTTACTCCTCTTCTTCCTCCATTACTCCTCCCCACCTACCTAGCGGCATAGGCAAGTGCCAACTTGCTTCTTGATGGATCTCTATTTTTGTTGTTCTTTTGTCTTCCTCTCAGGATTTTTAGATACTTTAGTACTTAGCATTTTTAATTTCCATGGCTCATTTCTTGTAAATCTAAGTTTAATACATTTTTGGATTTCTTAGGTTTTGATCTAGTAACTTTGTTATTTTTTAAGTTTTGATGGTTCCATGTTGTAGAGAATTTTGTTCTACCCCATTTTGACCTATGGAAGTCTAGTTTTGGGCTTGGAATGAAGAAATTAGGGAGCTCGGAAGCAATGGCTTCCCATGGTTCTCCTTCTCAGAAGAGTGGAGAAGAAGGGCAATGCTTGACCGTATGAGTTTTCATGCGGCAAGTCTTCTTGAGCCGCATGAAGAGTAGCTAGACGCATGAAGAGTAGCTAGCCGCATGAATAGTTCGGCCGCATGAGGAGTAGCTAGACGCATGAAGAGTAGCTAGCCGCATGAATAGTTCAGCCGCATGAAGAATAGCTGGCCGCATGAAGAGTTCGACCGCATGAAGAGTTTCGGCCGCATGAATAGTTCGGCCGCATGAAGAGTAGCTGGCCGCATGAAGAGTTTTGGCCGCATGAAGAGTTCGGCCGAATGAAAAGTTTCAGCCGTATGGAGTTCTGGCCGTATATAATTCTGAGCCGCATAAGCTCGATGATTCCCAGCCGCATATGTCCCGTCCAATTTTAGCTGCATGAGTATTACATCCTGGCCGCATAAGGACCCGAGTCCTTCTGGCCGCATATGACTTAACTCTGTCCGCATGGCACTGTTCAGCCGCATAGTACTTTTCAGCTGCATGGCGCTTTTTAACCGCATGGACTTGTATTTAAACTGAGCCGTATGGGTCTTGTTTCAACTAGGGCTGTACACAATTAAGTCAAACCGACCAAATCGAGCCAAGCCAAACCGAACCAATTGGTTTTAAACCGAACCGATGGTTCGGTTGGTTTGGTTCGGCTTCAATTTTTTCAAAACCGACCGGTTCGATTCGGTTCACGGTTTGGTTATGCCAAAAACCGTCTAAACCGAACCGAACCGAATCGAACCAAATCCTTGTTAAATAATTAGGGTTGGCCGGTTGGGTATGAGTTCATTGGATTCTATTATACAGGTTTGGTTCATTTATTCACATCACAACCATTTATCAAGTTAAAGTTGAAAGAGCTCTCTCTCTCTCTAGTCTCAAAGAGGAGTGCTGGCGGCTCCTATTCTTTTCTAATTGTTCATGTGCACATGAAAGGGACTTTTGGTTGAATGTATATGATATATTTTTTATGTATAATTGACATTTTTCTCCACCTGCAAAGCGTAAGTTGAATTAAAGCTGCTGAATTGTATTTACTGTTGCAAAGTGTAAGTTGACTGAGGTTTCACAAAAGAAAAAAATATACAGTCCATTTTTTTATGTGATCAAAACCGATCAAGTCAAACCGATCCAAACCGAACCAAGTCGGTCGATTTTAAAACCGAACCGACCATTTGGTTGGTATGGTTCGGTTTTGTTTATTTTCAAACCGATTAACTTCGGTTCGACTTCGGTTGGGACCAAATAGGTCAACCACCGACCGATGCACACCCCTAGTTTCAACCCTAGCCGGATAAGCTTGATGCTTCCCAGCCGCATGGGACCCAGCCCCTTTAACCGCATGAGCCTCGTATATCCAGCCGCATAGGCCATTAGCCGTATGACCCTCGGCTAGTTGCCACATAGTCCTGTTTTCCTCTAGTAGTGCACTCATGACCGCTTGGCCCTTGTTGCATGATTTAGCCGCATAAATAGATATCCAACTACTGCCATTCAATAGTACCTTTTTACTATTTCTTGACATTAATTAACAGGGATTGTTATCTTGATTTAATAATTAATCATGCGTTCCTAGTTGGAACTAAGAGACTGGCTAGTCATCTTATTGAAATGAATGAATGAGATACGATCATATGAATAATGAACTATTGCAAATCGACTGGTCGATCCCGAATATTGGCATACAGACACATGTAGGCTTCAATTTAATTTATTTATCTATTTTACAAAAGCATCATGTGTACTTTATGGTCAAGGCATGATTATTCTATCGCTAGTTTTGATTGTTGCATTACGCTATGTAAGACCTACAACCTAACCGCACGGGTATCGTTGTAGAGATGTGCATATCGTACCCCGTACGAAAGTACTCATTCTGAATGACCATGATCCACGGCATGGGATTTCACTCAACATAGAGGCTACAAAGTTAAATAAAATAATGATTGCATGGAGAGAATGGATTCCGGAGTTCTTAAATGGCATCCCTCTTTGGGACTATTAAGTGTCCGACAGGCCGGCTGGTTCCCACAGATACTGCAAATCTGCCACACGGGCAGGGAGCGGTATCTGTTTATATTATTTATTGTATATTATATATTGATGACGGGCGTCCCGCTGGGACTCGTCTAATTCACGATTGGCGCAATTGATTGACTGGGTAGACTAGCCTTGCTTGTACATTGTAAGAACTGAGGAATTCTTTATCGCATAATCCCAGGATAACTTAGAACTCACAGTAGCAAGCCATAGTAGTTGCATGGCCGTTTAAATTGATTTGTTTGTGCACTGTATCTACTCTGTTAACTAACTGAGATGATCAGAATGTCAGGGCATGACGGGCCAACTTCTGTCCTTGTTGGGTTGGGAGGTTGGTTTGAAGTGTCGTGATGTTATGTGAATCCCAGTGGCAAGCAGAGATCTACTTATCATATTTTCTTATTACTGGTTCCAGTTTCTCATATCGTGCTTCCTTGCGGTACTTGCTATTAGAGGTCTAACCTCTCTGGTTTTGCATGGCCAGATTTAGACCCGGTTCCCGAGGACTCAGCTTACTTCCACCTCCAAGATGGTCAATACTAGAGGAATGATCGCATGAGGACTCGAGTGGGTTCCTTACTTCCCCGCTCGTTTGTGAATTACTTTATACTTTGCCGTTTGGCACCGACATGTTAGTCGAACTGTCTTGTACTTACTTTTTCATAATTGTAACTAAGTCAGACTGCAGCTGATAAACAATTGTGTATACTTTACTACATCATCTGGCTATATTTTGTAAAGGCAGATCTCAAGAATATTTTGACTGAGCGTTTGGGACGCCTTACTGCTTTATCTCACATGTTCTCTCTTACTGTTTCTTGCTTGAAGGATTGAGATAATAGATGTGAAGTGACCGTAGTGAGACTTTCATGTAGTATGCACCCCCTCATCTTTTAGACAGCATTAATCGTATTATACGGTATTCATCTACCCGTAATACGTAGCTGGCTGAGTCATTCTCCCGCTCTCCAGTATTCTGGTTCTGGGACGTGACAAGGTTTTAGTGGTGGCCCATGCAGGTCTGATTTCAGACTTGTGGGGTGTTTTGATTTATAGGATGTCTCAATCACACATGTTCCTCCTTGATCTCATGATTCGTTGTTCTCAACCTTTGCTTGACATTCCCGTATCCTTCAGCTTCATTGATCCTTCATGTCCGGTCGTTTGATTGCTCTCTTGTCCCTTTTCTTAGGGGCACTTCGTCTGCATCTGTCAGAACTGGATAGCAACAACAAGGGCAACATGGACAACATGACCAGGTTGGTCAGCTACAAAGGCCAGTACTACCTCAAGAGACTATCCAAGAAGAAGTGATAGTGGAACCAGCAGCCGGACCGCAGTATCCGGAGGTTCCTACACCGCCCATAGTTCTACCTACCCCAGTGGAAGTGGACACACCGGCCCTTCTGGAGATCATGAGAGGGATGATGGCTACTCAGCAACACCAGATGTTAGCCCAGCAGGGCATGCACGCTCAGTTACAAGAGCAGAATATACTACTCAACCAATGATTACAGACGGCTTTGGAAAGAGGGGCGAGGATAGATTCAGGAGCATCAACCAGATTTTATAAGTACAACCCCTGCCGTTTCGAGGGCACGGAAGATGCCATCTCAGCAGATGCGTGGCTTAAGGATATTGAGACTATTCTGATAGTAGCTAAGGTGCTGGCAGAAGAACGTGTGGATCAAGTAAAGTTTTTACTCCAAGATCTCGCACGTGATTGGTGGGAATCACAAGAAGTAGGCATCAGACGTCCTGTTGCTTGGGACGATTTTACTGCAAGGTTCAAGACGAAGTACGATGGAGTTGTGGCACAGTTTGAGATACAACAGAAGTTTATCAACCTCAAGCAGGCCGGCAAGACGGTAGATGCTTATGCAGCGGAGTTCTGCAGATTGAGTAGGTTCGCCCCAGAGATGGTAGCAACAGAGAGCCAGAGGGCTATGAGGTTCCAGCAAGGGTTTCATCTTGAGCTCTTGCAATTGATAGAGGGGCACAATCACCAGACTTTCGATGAAGTATTGACGACAACTCGAAGGCATGAGATCACCATTCAGAGGATTACAGCAAGGACTGGAGGTCAGAAGAGATCCCACAGTCAGATTGAAGGAGGAGGGAGAGCAGCGTCCAGAACAACAGCACCGTCCCTTGGCATTCGCATTCACGATGTGGCAATACGAGGGCCAGTACCACCACCAAGGCAGCAGCAACAGCAACAGAGGAAGAACCAGCAACCTCCAGTGGGCTGCACTTATTGTGGGAAGATAGGACACACTAGAGATGTGTGTCAGACATTGTACGGGCAGTGTTTGATATGTGGAAATTCAGATCATCGGGGTACCACATGTCCCATAAATTCGAGGTCAGGAGGACCAGTACAATAATTTTCTGCTCTGCCAGCACCATGGACAGGCCAGTATCGAGGACTAGCGGTGGCAGTGAGACCATTGGCACAGCGCCCGTTCTTGACACAGGCTCAGATGTTTCGACAGCAGGGACCGCCGATGCAGCAACACCAGCATAGACCACCCCAGCATCATCAAGGCAGGGGCCAGCAGCAGCACCAGTCTAGGCCGCAATATGGGAACCAACAAGGAGGTCGAGGGCAGGCATTCACTCTGTCCTTGGAAGAAGCATTAGCATCGGAAGATATTGTGGCAGGTAACATTCTCGTTGCCTCATATCCCGCAGTAGTATTGTTTGATTCGGGAGCATCACACTCATTTATATCTGCACAATTTGCAACACGACTAGGAATGGAATTCAAGGCATTGCTGGGGAGGTTAAATATACTCACTGGTAATAGGCTCGTAGGAGTTAGTAGAGTTATTCTAGTATGTAGCATTGTAGTTTACGGGCATTCCTTACCCGCCCGGTTGATAGAATTTCCTTTTGAAAATTTCGACGTTATCTTCGGCATGGACTGGCTGAAAGACAGTTATACGACAATTGATTGTCATAGAGGAAGTATATCTTTTGATATTCCAGGCATGACGCGGTTCACCTTAGTCAGATCAGTGGCAACTCGACAAGAGCTGGGAGTGGTGACGGCAATGGAAGAAGTTCAGGTTCCGAAGGTAGTTGAAGAGTTTCTAGACATATTTTCCGAAGAACTTCTAGGTCTACCACCGGTTAGGGATATTGAGTTCAGCATAGAATTGGTACCCGGAACTAAACCGATATCAGATCGAGTTTACAGAATGGCGGATTCAAAACAGGCCAAGGTATATCAACACATAGAGGAACTGAAGGAGAAGAAGTTCATCCAAGCTAGCATATCACCATGGGCAGCACCAGTTGTACTTGTGGGGAAGAAGGATGGGTCATCCAGATTGTGCATCGATTATAGGAAGCTCAATGCGGCAACAGTAAAGAACAAGTACCCACTATCCAGGATCGACGACTTGTTTGATCAGTTGAGCAAAGCTAGAGTTTTCTCCAAGATAGATCTTCGTTCAGGGTATCACCAAGTAAGGGTTCGGAAGGAGGATATTCCCAAGACAGCATTCAGGTCAAAGTATGGGCATTATGAATTCTTAGTAATGTCGTTTGGTTTGACCAATACTCCAGCAATATTTATGGATTTGATAAATCGCATCTTTATGCCATACTTAGATCAGTTTGTTGTTGTGTTTCTTGACGATATTCTCGTATACTCTGCCAGTAAAGAGGAGCATGAAGACCACCTCCGAAAGGTGTTACAGGTTCTGAGAGAGAACCAGTTGTATGCCATGCTCAGTAAGTGTGAGTTTTGGTCGGATCATATTTTATTTTTGGGTCACATCATATCAGGAGCTGGAGTAGCAGTAGATCCCAAGAAGGTAGAAGCAGTAGAGAGTTGGCCAGTATCCAAGGTTGTAGCAGATGTACGGAGTTTCTTGGGATTGACGGGATATTACAGAAGATTCATATCAGATTTTGTAAGACTTTCAGCGCCCATGACCCGCTTGACACGGAAGGATGTGCCATTCGTCTGGTCGGCAGAATGTCAGGCAACATTTGAGAACTTGAAACATAAGTTGATATCGGCACCTATTCTGACATTGCCAGTTGGACCCGGCAGTTTTACAGTATATTGCGATGCGTCAGAAAAAGGACTTGTGTGCGTCCTCATGCAATATGGAAAGGTAATAGCATACGCATCTAGGCAACTTCGAGACCACGAAAAGAATTATCCAACTCATGACTTGGAGTTGGCAGCAGTAGTATTTGCTTTGAAGCTATGGAGTCATTACTTATATGGTGACCGAGTGGACATGTACATAGACCACAAAAGTCTGAAGTACATCTTTACTCAGAAGGAGCTGAACATGAGGCAGAGAAGATGGTTAGAGCTGATTAAGGATTATGACGTGGAGCTTCAGTATCATCCAGGCAAGGCTAATATGGTAGCAGACGCTCTCAGCAGGAGAGGCGACGCATTTATGTTGACAACCCAAAAGCACATCTTAGAAGACCTTCAGGAGATGGGCATCGAAGTTATACTTCTTAGTGATGTAGGAGTTCTAACAAGTCTACAAGTTCAATCTGACTTGATAGACAGGATCAAGGCAGCTCAGGCACAGGACCCAATGATTCAGAAGCTTAGGGCAGAATGTGAGTCAGGACTCAAAAAGGAGATAAAAATTCATGAAGATGGTACACTTAGGTTTGGGTCACGTCTATGTGTGCCTAGTGGGGATATCAGACATGAGGTTATGGCAGAAGCTCACAGTTCCCAGTATTCTGTACACCCTAGAGGAACCAAAATGTACCAAGATATCAAGCAGCACTTCTGGTGGAACGGAATGAAGAGGAAGATAGCAAGATTTATTTTCCATTGCTTGGTATGTCAGCAAGTGAAGGCAGAACAGCAGAGGCCAGCTGGGTTATTGCAACTGCTTCCTATTCCGGAATAAAAATGGAAACATATTACAATGGACTTTGTGACCGGTTTACCGAGATCACCAAGTGGTAAAGATGCTATTTGGGTGATAGTAGATCGGCTTACAAAGGTGGCGCACTTTCTTCCTTTCAGAGTAGGGCAATCTACAAAAAAGTTGGCAGTGTTGTATATGCAGCAGATAGTCAGGCAGCATAGAGTTCCTGTCAGTATTGTGTCAGATAGAGATACCTATTTTACATCACATTTCTGGATGAGCTTACATCATAGTCTAGGTACCAAGTTAAGATTTAGTACAGCTTACCATCCCCAGACCGACGGACAATCAGAAAGAATAATTCAGACTTTAGAAGATATGTTACGAGCTTGCACTCTAGATTTTAGAGGATCTTGGGAGAGCCACCTGCACTTAGTTGAGTTTTTATATAACAACAGTTATCAAGCCAGTATCCATATGGCGCCATTTGAAGCACTATATGGTAAGAAGTATAGGTCATCACTAGCGTGGGATGATATCGGGGAGAGGAAGATGCTAGGCCTAGAGATGATTGTCCAGACCGTTGAAGTGGTTAAGGGAATTAGAAAGTGACTTCGAGTTGTGCAGGATCGGCATCGTCATTGGGCGGACCAGCATCGTAGGCCGCTAGAGTTTTCCGTTGGGGACCACATATTCTTACGGATCTCACCTACCCGTAGGGTCATTAGATTTGGCGTTCGCGGGAAGTTGAGTCTGCGGTACGTAGGCCCGTTTGTTATCCTTGATCGGATAGGCGATGTTGCTTATCGTTTGTCCCTTCCACCTTCGTTACGAGAGGTGCATGACGTGTTTCATGTATCTCAGTTGCGAAGGTATGTATCGGACCCAAGCCATATCCTTGACCATTCTGAGCTGGTTGTTGGTACCAACTTGTCTTACGATGAGCGGCATGAGTCTATTTTGGACCAAAGAGAGAAGATACTCAAGAACCGAATAATTAGCCTTGTCCGGGTTGCTTGGGGTCATCACTCTTTAGGGGAGTCAACGTGGGAACGTGAGGATGATATCCGATCATGGTATCCGTACCTGTTTGATTCACAAGGTATATCTCTTTCTGTATACCTTGATTGTCTTAACTCCTCATGCTTGTCACCTTATGAGTAGAATTATTGGGTGTCGTTGTTAGTTAAACATAGATATATTACTTGCTATTGGTATTGTAGAATGATTGCTTACTCAAATTACTTGTACTTAGATTAATTTAGCTTTGATGTTCCTATCCCGCTTGAATTTGAAATTTCGAGGACGAAATTTTTCTAAGGAGGGTAGAGATGTCACTTCCCGTTCCCAGAATACGTATTTTAAATGCATGTAATGCTTAAATGTATTTATTTAATATTTATCATGTATTGTTCTGTATTTAAATTCCTTTAATTTTACGTTAATTATTTTTCAGCATTTTACTTTCTGTATCTTTATTCTCTGCTTTTACTTTGCTTTTGGGTTCGGCCTAGATTGGTTTATTTTCGGTTTTTTCTTGGTTTATCATGAACCGAACCCAACTCCTCACCTACCACCACTCCTTTTTTTAAAACCCCAAAATTATTTCTCTCTCTTCATTCATTACTTCTCCTTCACCATTACTCCTCTTCTTCCTCCATTACTCCTCCCCACCTACCTAGCGGCATAGGCAAGTGCCAACTTGCTTCTTGATGGATCTCCATTTTTGTTGTTCTATTGTCTTCCTCTCAGAATTTTTAGATACTTTAGTACTTAGCATTTTCAATTTTCAAGGCTCATTTCTTGTAAATCTAAGTTTAATGTATTTTCGGATTTCTTAGGTTTTGATCTAGTAACTTTGTTATTTTTCAAGTTTTGATGGTTCCATTTTGTAGAGAATTTCGTTCTACCCCCTTTTAACCTATGGAAGTCCAGTTTTGGACTTGGAATGAGGGAATTAGGGAGCTCGGAAGCAATGGCTTTCCATGGTTCTCCTTCTCAGAAGAGTGGAGAAGAAGGGCAATGCTTCACCGCATGAGTTTTCATGCGGCAAGTCTTCTTGAGCCGCATGAATAGTTTGGCCGCATGAAGAGTAGCTGGCCGCATGAAGAGTTCGGCCGCATGAAGAGTTTCGGCCGCATGAATAGTTCGGCCGCATGAAGAGTAGCTGGCCGCATGAAGAGTTCGGCCGCATGAAGAGTTTCGGCCGCATGAAAAGTTCGGCCGAATGAAGAGTTTCAGCCGCATGGAGTTCTGGCCGCATGGAGTGTCCGGCCGCATATAATTCTGAGCCGCATATGCTCGATGATTCCCAGCCGCATATGTCCCGTCCAATTTTAGCCGCATGAGTATTACATCCTGGCCGCATAAGGACCCGAGTCCTTCTGGCCGCATATGACTTAACTCTGTCCGCATGGCACTGTTCAGTCGCATAGTGCTTTTCAGCCGCATGACGCTTTTTAACCACATGGACTTGTATTTAAACTTAGCCGCATGGGTCTTATTTCAACCCTAGCCGCATAAGCTTGATGCTTTCCAGCCGCATGGGACCCAGCTCCTTTAACCGCATAAGCCTCGTATATCCAGCCGCATAGGCCATTAGCCGCATGACCCTCGGCTAGTTGCCGCATAGTCCTGTTTTCCTCTAGTAGTGCACTCATGGCCGCTTGGCCCTTATTACATGATTTAGCCGCATAAATAGATATCCAGCTACTGCCATTCAATAGTGCCTTTTTACTGTTTCTTGACATTAATTAATAGGGATTGTTATCTTGATTTAATAATTAATCATGCGTTCCTAGTTGGAACTAAGAGACTTGTTAGTCGTCTTATTGAAATGAATGAATAAGACACGTTCATATGAACTATGAACTATTACAAATCGACTGGTTGATCCCAAATATTGGCATACAGACACATGCAGGCTTCAATTTAATTTATTTATCTATTTTACAAAAGTATCATGTGTACTTTATGGTCAAGGCATGATTATTCTGTGGCTAGTTTTGATTGTTGCATTACGCTATGTAAGACCTACAACCTAACCGTACGGGTATCGTTGTAGAGATGTGCATATCGTACCCCGTACGAAAGTACTCATTCTGAATGACCATGATCCACGGCCTGGGATTTTACCCAACATAGAGGCTACTAAGTTAAATAAAATAATTACTGTATAGAGAGAATGGATTTCCGAGTTCTTACATGGCAGCCCTCTTTGGGACTATTAAGTGCCCGATAGGCCGGCTGGTTCCCACAGATATTGCAAATCTGCCACACGGGCAGGGAACGGTATCTACTTATATTATTTATTATATATTTTATATTGATGACGGGCGTCCCGCTGGGATTCGTCTAATTTATGATTGGCACAATTGATTGACTGGGTAGACTAGCCTTGCTTGCACATAGTAAGAACTGAGGAATTCTTTATCGCATAATCCCAGGATAACTTGGAACTCACAGTAGCAAGCCATAGTAGTTGCATGGCCGTTTAAATTGATTTGTTTGTGCACTGTATCTACTCTGTTAACTAACTGAGATGATCAGAATATCAGGACATGACGGGCCAACTTCTGTCCTTGTTTGGTTGGGAGGTTGGTTCGAAGTGTCGTGATGTTATGAGAATCCAAGTGGCAAGCAGAGATCTACTTATCATATTTTCTTATTACTGGTTCCAGTTTCTCATATCGTGCTTCCTTGCGGTACTTGCTATTAGAGGTCTAACCTTTCTGGTTTTGCATGGCCAGATTTAGATCCGGTTCCCAAGGACTCAGCTTACTTCCACCTCCAAGATGGTCAATACTAGAGGAATGATCGCAGGAGGACTCGAGTGGGTTCCTTACTTCCCCGCTCGTTTGTGAATTACTTTATACTTTGTCGTTTGGCACCGATATGTTAGTCGGATTGTCTTGTACTTACTTTTACATAATTGTAACTAAGTCAGGCTGCAGCTGATAAACAATTGTGTATACTTTACTATATCATCTGGCTATGTTTTGTAAAGCCAGATCTCAAGAACATTTTGACTGAGCGTTTGGGACGCCTTACTGCTTTATCTCACATGTTCTCTATTACTGTTTCTTGCTTGAAGGATTGAGACAATAGATGTGAAGTGACCGTAGTGAGACTTTCATGTAGTATGCACCCCCTCGTCTTTTAGACAGCATTGATCGTATTATACGGTATTCATCTACCCGTAATACGTAGCTGGCTGAGTCATTGCCCCGCTCTCCAGTATTCTGGTTCTGGGGCGTGACATACGTGTTAGCGCCTACTTCCCATAACTGATTCAACTCATCTATCAAAGGCTGTAAGTATACATCAATGTTCCTCTGGGGATTGTTCGAACCAGGAATTATAACGGTTAGAAACATGTACTGAGTCTTCACGCACATCCAAGGCGGTAGGTTATACGGAGTGACAATCACAGGCTAGTACGAATACTGGGATCCCGAAAGACCAAAAGGAGTAAAACCGTCAGAAGATAGCCCCAACCTGACATTACGCGAATCTGAAGCAAAATCAGGATACACTCGATCAAAGTGCTTCCACGCTTCTCCATCGGATGGGTGATCCAACACTCCTTCAATCTGTTCTCGCATGTGCCGACTCATATTTTCGGCCGTCTCTTTTACCATAAATAATCGCAACTACGGCTTTAAAGGCAAGTAGTACATTGAATCGGTCGGTCTTCTTGTACCGGTAGACCTTCCTGTACTAGTCATCTTATAGCGATCAATACCACAAAATCTGCACACATCTGCGTCCTTGTCGTCTTTGTAGTACAGTATGCACCCATTGCGACAAGAATCGATTTTCTCGTATCCCATCCAGAGCGATCTCACCAACACTCGGTTGTAGCATTCTTGCAACATGTTAAAATCTGACTTAATGCTCAACAGTCTTGTAACCACCTCCAACGGTGAATGATCCTCACAACCAGGATACAATGGAGTCCTTGTATTCTCCAGCAACTCCACGAACTTTGCAGCATCGATATTCGGTGCCTCCTCCGCTGTATTATAAACGAAACTAGGCCCCGCAGCGTCGAAAACCATGTTCACGCACCCGTCGTCATATGCATGATTATCTGAAACAAAATTAGGTCCCGCATGTATATACGGCTCAACATAAGGCTCTGGCTCTGATGCTAAAGACATAAGTTCTCCGTGTACGGTCCACTGATAGTAATTAGGCGTGAAACCCCTCGAGTACAAATGATATGTCACTTCCACTTCTGGATAATATTTCATGTTATAACATTTTATACACGGATATTTAATTTTGGTGTCGTCCCTGTACTGAGGGAATGCCTTAGCAAACAGCAGGAACTGCTCTACTTCCGCTATGTATTCATCCCGCACACCACACATATCATCATGATGACAATTGTACATCCATGAACGATTTCGCAAGTAGTAATTCATATCCATTTAGAAATAATTCTACAAAGATGGACACACATGTTCAGCGCAGTAACTAGTCAAACTGGGTGAAGTTGAGTTGACTAAGTCAATATCTTGGACAAACTAGTCAAACTGGGTGAAGTTGACTAAGTCTAGGCAATTATCCTTCTCTAGACATAGACATGGAAGAAATACCGATATTTGCAGGGTCCGAACTTCCTAGTGTATATTATAGTAGAGAGACATGGTAACTGTGTGTAGGGGTACAACTCGGGCGGATTGGGTCGGGCTTGAGGTCAACCCGAGCCCAACCAGATGAATCATAAGCCTAATCCGAGCCCAAGCCTGGCCCGACCTCGGGTTCAACATATGAAGCCCAAGACCAAGCTCGGAGGATCGGGTTGAACTCGGGTTAGGTCGGGTCCATCGGGTAATGTTGACCAACTGTTGACTTTCAGTCAACTGGTCAACTCTAGTTTGGTTTCGGGTCAAGTCTAGTCACTTTTAGGCTAAGTTTGATTTTCGGTTGACTTTCGTTGACTTTTGGTCAAAACGGTCAACCGAGGTCAAAACTAGTCTAAGAGCACTAATCCTAACCATTACCAACAAAGACAATCAATTTCTAACCATATCCTAACACCTTAGACTCATACCTTAGCTTCTAGGCAATTACCTTAACTTACCCTATTACCTTACCCTTTTATAGCTAGGGTAAATCCTAATTATCTTATGATACCATCTTGGTATCACACGATACCTCAACCTGTCACGCTCACTCTAGCCCACATCTAACTCTAATACAAAACTTCTACTATAAAATCTTACTAACATATCTTCTACAATTTCCTCACTCTCTAACACAAACCACATCCTATTACCAAACCTTTTCTTAACATATTATCTAACCACTAACATACTCTTCTAACTAAACGCTCAACTCACTAACTCACTAACAACACACACACAACACGAAGGGGGTTAAGTGACTGTTTTTGATAAAAAAAGATGAATGGATGAATGAATGGTGAATGGGTGAATAGATGAATGAATGGTGAATGGGTGAATGAATGAATGAATGGTGAATGGGTGAATGAATAAATGAATGGACTGCTATATATGAAGGATGAATGGATGGATGGATGAATGGATATGGATGAATGGTGAATGGGTGAATGAATAAATGAATGGTGAATGGGTGAATGAATAAATGAATAGTGAATGGGTGAATGAATAAAGGAATGGACTGATATATGTTTAGTCATCGTTTAAGTATTTGAGTTAATTAAATAATTAACTCTCTCATATCCTCATTTCTTTTAAGTTTAGTCATCAAACAAATGGAAGGAGATAAGAACTAGGATAAAAAAATATACATATGTAAAATATATATGTACGTACTACATGCATATGCAGTTTTTCAATTTCCTCTCTTTTACTATCCAAACATACCCCTATATAAAGAGAGCACCAGCTCTTATGGAGGGTGAGTAGAAACATTTTCTATCAGCCAGTCCATTCTTTCAACACTCCAGTGGTTATTCGAAAAGGAGCTGATACAAATAGAATTCCATAAGTTCTATTGACTGTACAACGAGCGTTCACTGAGAACAAATCGACTAGGAGAATGTCGAATCTTACTTTGAGCAATGATGGTTCTGACCAACCCAACATAATGTTGGACTAATCTTTTTTAGCAAGCTTTATAGCAGTTTTCACTGCTTACAATTATTTAGCTTTTTTTTCTGCTTCAACCTATACAGGGCTGGCCTTGGAGTAAGTCGGACAAGCCATCGGACTTGGACATGAACCCGACACATGAACCCGAGCCCAACCCGATTGTTGATCGGGTTCAAATATCTTAACCCAAATTCGAGCCCGAACCCGAGTATCTTCAACCCTAACCCAACCCATTAACGGGTTTATCTGTAAACCCCCAATATTTTCTAACTATTTTTGAGCTTTAAAAAAATTATTTTTCTAAATTATTTGGACTTAAAGTGGTAATTAATATGTATGTATGTAATTATAAATATATATATATATTATAGGTATGATTGTGTGCTTGATATTTGTATTACTACTAAATATAGCCTACCTTGGTTACATAATATTTTTATACTTAATTACGAATTATAGAAATTTTCTTGTGATTATATACATATATGTATGTATATATATAGATATATATAAATATTTATATATATATAAATATATATTACTACTAAATATAGCCTACCTTGGTTACATAATATTTTTATACTTAATTACGAATTATAGAAATTTTCTTGTGATTATATACATATATGTATATATATATATATATATATATATATATATATATATATATATATATATATATATATGTATAGTTATTGCAAAAAAAAAAAAGAGTGGCCGGCCCCGCACCCCAACAAAGGGGGCGGCTAAGCTGTGATGGAAGCCTAAGTTGCATTAGGCTTGATTAGTAAAAAAATAATAATAAATAAAATAAATGAAGTCAACGCCCACCCACCTAAGTGGGCGGGCCCCCCTTCCCTTTACGTGCTGTACTAGCAGCAAACAATGTGAACCCGTGGGTTCACAACACAAGTTCCTATTAGTAATGATATTAGTAATAGGATTTTTCATCCAAGTTGTTATAAATACAACTTTTTCCACAAACCACAAAACCCTAAACTTCCAAAACGAAAGTGGAGGCTGATCATACCCCCTTCGGACAGGAGTTCGTTTCACCAGCGACGGAGTTGTGTGCGCGATGAACGGAACATCGAAAGTCAGTCCTTCGTCATCCACGGAGCAGTTTTTTCACTCAAGGTACCCTACTTTCCGATGACGTAACTTTTTACTCGTAGCACCGATTTTCGATCCGTAAAATTTTCTGGAAAGTAGACTTGACCCTCTTCGAGATCCTCTAGATGGATTTCAAAATAACTCATCGACTTGCTCGAAAAATTGAGACGAAGTTGAAGAAAAATCTGTTTTCTATAATACTCATCAACGCGTATCCGTCGAAATACTCCCGTATCGGCATTTTGCAAACTTGTCCATAACTTTGTGTACAGTCATTGATTCGAGATGAAACTTGCGCCAACAGGTCCGGATTGAAATTATGGTCCTGCATGCCAAGTTTGGTTCGATTCTGAGAAGGTCGAATCGGAACCCAATTTTGGCGGGTCCGCGACCCACTCAAACGGGCGATTTTGTACACGGCTCCTCGGAATCCAAAACTGGATATACCGTTGAGTTCCTCTCCTCAAACTGAACCCATAGACATATAGTTTGACGACTTTAGAGACCGTAGACTTTGGCACGCATTTCGGTACAAAACGGGTCCAGCGGCGAACATCGTTTTTATCCGAAATTACGATTTTGCCCCTGTTCTAGAATTTGACTTTTGGACAGGCATTTCCTAGGTATATCTTCTTCACCGAGATCATTTTTGATGTTTTTTTCAGCGTTTGGAGTCATCTGTGATTTGTGAGTTTGGTGCTGACACTTGCTACTCTTGGACTTGCCACTTTGCACCATCAGGCAAGATACCTTGCCACCCTACTCTGTGATTATTATATTCTTATTTTTAGTTGTTATTTTTCAGCATTTGTTTTGTGATATTTTAACTCTGCATCCAAGTCACACTTGGGTGCAAGTGACTCTATCGGTCGTTCTTCTTGCTTTATTTATTCTCTTGCATTGACTTAGTTTATTGACCACCCACTGATGTTGAGGTATTGGTATATCTCATATGGCCTTGACACTTGTTATATCACGTGATGTGTGTCACATATAGGACACGTTTTCGCGTAGTTGGCTGGCCACCGATACGTGTGGAGCGTGCGACGGATATGAGTAACTGCCAATAGTATTGCATTTTAGAAGACTTGGCGGTTACTAGAGGTTCATATCAGTCATGGAGATGATGATACTAGGCATTGGGTGGGGAGAATAATACCTGACGTATGGGCTTCTTTACACTTCCATGATTACATGTGCGCTCCTCTGGAGACGCAGGCTCCAGGTGCCCTCTGACGTTTCCCAGAGCGTTATGGACGTAGCCCTTGCATATGGTGCCCTTTGACGCTTCCCGAGCATTCTGGACATAGGCCCCTGGTACCCTCTATGGGAACTATGCCGATTCTATTTTCAGCCAGGGTTCATGCGTCGAAGGATTGTATCTCAACTGCATATTCACAGTAGAATGGTCAGGAACCCGGTTGCATGCATACCTTTCTCTCTTATTATATTATCACAGTTTATATGGCATGGTGTTTTCTTGTATCTTGCTATGTCCCCTGAGGACCTGGTTATCTCTCCAGGTTTAGACGATATTCCACAGGAGTACGGAGCGGCATTGGAGCTATCTTACATTGATGACGAGACAGTCACTACTGATTTCTAGTCTATTCCATATTTGAGACAGTTGTAGACATTATTTTACATCTCTTTTCTTTCTATTTTACGGAGGTCGGACTCCGATCTTGTGAGACTATTTTTCATAGCTGTTTGGAGTGAGTATGTTCACCCGGCTATCTTTTGATACTCTTATTTATTTATTTGGACTTCATTATCTTCTGTGTTGAGCTGTGATGAGATTAGATATGTTATTCTGGCCTGTGATTACTTATTTATAGCTTATGTGCATATATGAGGAATTCCATATATTGGAGTGTTCTTTGTATTTGTGCAGTTAGCATGTTCACGTACTTGGTCCTACGTATTTTGGGATTGGGGCGTTACATGTTTTTGTGGTAGCCCATGCAGGTCAGATTTAATATTGTTGGGTTACATGACTGTGCCCAATAAGCCTGCATATAGGAAATAGGAATATCTCATCCAGAACTACTCCTATCCCATGACTTCCAATCTTTTCGAAACTTCCTTGATTATTCGATTTACTTCATATCTAATCCTTTCTAATATCAACTTATCTTCCTCGTGCCAATAGTATGAATCTACGTAGACGCACTTCTGCCTTGGCCCTCACATCTAGCGAGGAGACTACTCCGGAGGGACAGAATCCTCCCATGACTCCAGCGACACCCTACCAGCCAGAACTGTTACAGCCTACTACGACACCGACAACAGAGTACCCCGAGGTCACAGCACCCCCAGGCAGTCAGGCTGGACAGACTACTACCATACCACCGGGAGGGAATGTACCACCACCACCACCATTCCCTCAGCAGTTTTCCCCACAGTCGGGACCTCAGATGCCTCCACCACCGACTGATGGGAGTCCTACTACTCAGTTTATGTATACCATGATGCAGGCTCAGTGGCAACAGACTGAGCTGATAAGACAGACAATGATGGCAGCCATGGCTAGACCTCCACCACCACCTCCAGCACCAGTACCAGCACCAGCTCTGCATCCCTATGAAGGCTCTATCAAGAATTTCACAGATATGAACCCCAAGGCCTTTAGAGGGACAGAAAAGCCATTAGAGGTATCATAGTGGCTTATTAGTACCGAGAAGCTACTGAAGGCATCCCAGTTGCCAGCTCGAGATTGGATGACAGCAGTGGACTTACTGTTAGAAGACAATGCTCACCACTGGTGGAAGCGGAAGAGAGACGATTAGGCAGTGGGATCACTTGGAAGCAGTTCTATGATGCTTTTTATGAGAGATTCTTCCCTATTCATGTTCGAGATGGTCTCTATGACCAGTTCCTCCATCTAAAGCAAGGGGAATATGACAGTTGATGAGTATGACTCGGAATTCAATCGCCTGAGTCGATTTGGTGCGGGATTGATTCCGACAGAGTTAGAGAAGGCGAGGAAATTTCACCAGGGGCTTGCACCAGAGCTCAAGTCTTATACGACTACTCAGTCTCGAGTCTCCCATTCAGCTGTCTTGGAAGAAGCTCGTGCTCAGGAGATTCTTCGCAAGGAACAGCAGCAGACATCGAGGCGCCATACCCCAGCAATTATACCAGCCCGAGCTACTCAGAGTGGACCTATCAGGAGGACCACAGGACAGTTCCAGCAGAGGCCCTCACCTTATCAGAAGCCTGTTTACCATTACTGCGGTAAACAAGGACATATCCAGAACGACTGCAGGACTCGCCTTGGATTATGCTTGAGATGTGGATCTAATCAGCACATGCTCAAGGATTGTCCGGAGCAACATGCAATAGTACAAGCTCGGCAAAATCTGAGGCCTACAGCCCCAGCTCTCCCAGCACCACGGCCAATAGCAGGAGCACCTCGTCCACCATTGCCTCCCCAAGTCACATAGTACAACAAGGCCAGAGCTCAGGGCCTGGGACAGAACTATGGACAAGCATTCTCACTTGCTGTTGAGGATATAGAGACAGAGGCAGAAGTTATAGCAGGTATGGTTCTAGTTGCATCCTTTTCTGCTATTACATTATTTGATACTGGAGCCACTCATTCATTCATAGCCACTAGTTTTGCCACTAGACACAGCATTCCCATCACACCCTTAGCTAAGAATGTTAAAATCCTCACTGGAGGAGGAGTTGTACCTGTTATTGGTGTTTGTAAACTTTGTCCTGTAGTGATAAATGGTAGAGAGATGGTGGCACGACTTCCTGTATTCCCTATGCCGATATTTGATGTGGTTCTTGGGATGTACTGGTTGAGCCAGCATTTCGCTCTCATAGACTGCCATAGGAGCAGTATTATCTTTAGACCACCGAATGCGGCAGAGTTTGAGTTCACCAAAGAAGACGGAGATAGTTGTGATGCACCCACATCGAAAACACATATGAAGATGCATGACACCCCACAACACCCTATTATCACCGAGTTCGAGGATGTATTCCCCGAGGAATTGCCAGGACAACCACCTGACCGAGATATTGAGTTTTCTATTGAGCTTATTCCCGGGGCCGAGCCTATTTCATCTCGAGTATATCGTCTGGCACCCAAGGAGTTGGAAGAGATGAAGACGCAGATTGATGACTTATTAGAGAAGGGATTTATTCGTGCCAGTGCATCACCATGGGGAGCACCCGTTCTTTTTGTGCCTAAGAAAGACGGGACAGTGCGCATGTGCATTGACTACAGAGCGTTGAATACGGTGACGGTGAAGAACAAGTATCCCTTGTCGCGTATAGACGATCTATTTGACCAACTGAGTGGAGCAAAAGTATTCTCCAAGATTGACTTACAATCGGGCTATCACCAATTGAAGGTTCAGAAGGAAGACATTGCAAAGACGGCTTTTCGATCGAGGTATGGACACTACGAGTTCTTGGTCATGCCCTTCGGTTTGACCAATGCTTCCGCAGTTTTCATGAATTTAATGAACAAGATCTTTTACCAATACTTAGACAAATTTGTAGTAGTCTTTATAGACGATATCTTGATCTACTCCAAGAGTCAAGATGAGCATGAGCAGCATCTACGGATAGTTTTGGGAACATTAAGGAACGAGAGACTCTTTGCGAAGCTTAGCAAGTGTGATTTCTTTCTCAAGGAAGTATCATTCCTTGGTCATATTGTTACGGGTGATGGCATATCAGTAGACCCAGAGAAGATCACAGCAGTCAAATTATGGCCTGCTCCCACATCAGCTTCTGAGGTGAGAAGTTTCCTCGGACTTGCGGGTTACTACCGATGGTTCATGGAAGATTTCTCTCGAATAGCGGAACCTATGACTCGATTGACTTGCAAGGATCGGGAGTTTATATGGACAGACGAGTGTCAAGCCGCTTTTGACGAGTTGAAGAAGCGATTGACTACAGCACCGATCTTGACACTACCATCGGGCCCAGGAGGATTTGTGATCTACAGCGATGCATCCGGAAAGGGATTAGGATGTGTATTGATGCAGCATGGTCGTGTAGTAGCATATGCATCGCGACAGTTGAGAGTGCATGAGAAAAATTATCCGACCCATGATCTAGAGCTCGCAGCGGTTATCTTTGCTTTGAAGCTATGGAGACACTACTTGTACGGTGAGAAGGTTGATATCTACACTGATCATAAGAGCCTCAAGTACGTGTTCACACAAAAGGAGTTGAATATGCGACAGCGACGTTGGTTGGAGTTGATGAAGGATTATGAGATCGAGCTTCATTATCATCCGGGCAAGGCTAATGTCGTGGCAGACGCATTGAGCCGTAAGCCCATGGCACACTTTTTGACTACACAGAAGAAATTGATTAGAGACTTGGAGCAGCTTGGTATTGAGGTAGTATTACCGGGAGCAGATGGCGTATTAGCCAACCTCCAGGTGCAATCATCATTGGTAGAGCGCATCAAGGTAGCATTGCCCAATGACGCTAGATTTCGACGGCTCAAGGAGAGGACTGAAGCAGGAGAGCAGACAGGATTGAGGATCCACACCGATGGGATATTGCGATGTGGTGATCGTATTTATGTTTCCAATGGAGAGCTACGACAGGAGCTGATGGCAGAGGCTCACAGTTCGACTTACTCTATTCATTCCGGAGGGACCAAGATGTATCGTGATTTACGGTAGTATTATTGGTGGCATGGAATGAAGTGAGAGATAGCTCGTTTCGTTGCCAAGTGCTTGGTATGTCAACAAGTGAAGGCGGAGCACCAGAGGACGGCCAGATTATTGCAGCCGTTACCCATTTCCGAGTGGAAGTGGGAGCACATTACG
The DNA here is from genome assembly GCA_029216955.1 of Iris pallida. Lineage (NCBI taxonomy): Eukaryota > Viridiplantae > Streptophyta > Magnoliopsida > Asparagales > Iridaceae > Iris > Iris pallida. The sequence goes on along the minus strand of JANAVB010017194.1, from coordinate 2,742,931 downwards.
ATAAATTTTGTCACGGGTTTTCCTCGAAGTCCTAGAGGACGTGACGCAGTGTGGGTGATTGTTGATAGACTTAGGAAGTCAGCACATTTCTTGCCTTTTAGAGTGGGCCAGTCGACAGAAGTATTGGCAGAGATGTATATGGAGCAGATTGTGAGATTGCATGGTGTGCCTGTTAGTATTGTGTCGGACCGTGACTCGAGATTCACCTCGCACTTTTGGAGGAGCATACAAGAGAGTTTGGGCACCCAATTGAAGTTTAGCACATCATACCATCCACAGACAGACGGCCAGTCGGAGCGTACCATTCAGACGCTAGAGGATATGTTGAAAGCGTGTATGCTTGATTTTGGCGGTTCGTGAGAGGACCATCTTCATCTTGTTGAGTTTTCCTACAACAATAGCTATCAAGCGAGCATTCAAATGGCTCCGTTTGAAGCATTGTATGGTAGGAAGTGTTGGTCTTCTGTTTGTTGGAGCGACATAGGAGAGCGACAGCTATTGGGTCTCGAGTTGGTCTTGAGCATAGTGGAGACAGTGAAGAAGATTCAGAACCACCTGCGAGCAGCGCAGGATTGTCAGAAGCAGTGGGCAGATAATCGTCGTTGACCCTTGGAGTTCAAAGAGGGTGACCATGTGTTCTTGAAGATATCCCCCACTAGAGGCACGATTCGATTCGGAGGATGTAGCAAGTTGAGTCCAAGGTACATCAGCCCTTTCGATGTCTTGGAACGTGTTGGAGAGGTTGCCTACAGATTGGCATTGCCACCGTCACTAGAGGGAGTACATGACGTATTCCATGTATCTCAGCTGAGGAGGTACGTGGCGGACAGCAATCATGTGCTTGATCACTCCGAGATCACAGTTGGACCGAGTTTGTCGTACGAAGAGCAACCAGTAGGTATCCTCGATCGCCAAGTGAAGGTGTTACGGAATCAAACCATTCCATTGGTTCGCGTGGCATGGAAGCATCACTCGCTAGGGGAGTCTACTTGGGAGCGCGAGGACGACATCCGAAATTGCTACCCGCATTTGTTCAAAGACGAAGGTATGTCCTGCATATTAAGTACCATTATATTCCTTGCACTGCATTGGCCCCGACCTTAGTTTAATTTCGAGGACGAAATTTTCTTTAAGTTGGGTAGGATGTAAACCCCCAATATTTTTTAACTATTTTTGAGCTTTAAAAAAATTATTTTTCTAAATTATTTGGACTTAAAGTGGTAATTAATATGTATGTATGTAATTATAAATATATATATATATATATATATTATAGGTATGATTGTGTGCTTGATATTTTTATTACTACTAAATATAGCCTACCTTGGTTACATAATATTTTTATACTTAATTACGAATTATAGAAATTTTCTTGTGATTATATACATATATGTATGTATATATATAGATATATATATATATTTATATATATATATATATATATATATATATATATATATATATATATATATATGTATATGTATAGTTATTGCAAAAAAAAAATAAGAGAGTGGCCGGCCCCGCACCCCAACAAAGGGGGTGGCTAAGCTGTGATGGAAGCCTAAGTTGCATTAGGCTTGATTAGTAAAAAAATAATAATAAGAAATAAAATAAATGAAGTCAACGCCCACCCATCTAAGTGGGCGCCCCCCCCCCCCCCCTTCCCTTTATGTGCTGCACTAGCAACAAACAACGTGAACCCGTGGGTTCACAACACAAGTTCCTATTAGTAATGATATTAGTAATAGGATTTTTCATCCAAGTTGTTATAAATACAACTTTTTCCACAAACCCCAAAACCCTAAACTTCCAAAACGAAAGTGGAGGCTGATCATACCCCCTTCGCACAGGAGTTCGTTTCACCAGTGACGGAGTTGTGTGCGCGACGAACGGAGCATCGAAAGTCAGTCCTTCGTCATCCACGGAGCAGTTTTCCCACTCAAGGTACCCTACTTTCCGATGACGTAACTTTTTACTCGTAGCATCGATTTTCGATCCATAAAATTTTCTAAAAAGTAGACTTGACCCTCTTCGAGATCCTCCAGATGGATTTCGAAATAACTCATTGACTTGCTCGAAAAATCGAGACGAAGTTGAAGAAAAATCTATTTTCTGTAATACTAAAAAAATTGTTTTAAAACGACAACTTGTCGGCCAATTTTCGTGCTGTACGGTAAAGTAATGTAGGAACTAATTAAAAACAGTAAAAGACAACATAACCAAGATCGTAACGCATCTTCTGGATCGTCGTTTCGATTAGCGTGTAAAAAGTAGATTGATGTTGAAATTGAGGAAAAACCTGTGTTTAATTATATTAATTTTCTGAATTTTCACCGATACGACGTACGCCCCGACGAACCGGGCGACGTGGTCATGCGCTATATGTATCGAAAGGCATGTATGGATGTTACCGACGTATAGGAACTGACGGAGCTCGATTTCGTTGCGTGTGCACGACGAAATCAACGCGTATCCGTCGAAATACCCCCGTATCGGCATTTTGCAAACTTGCCCATAACTTCGTGTACAGTCGTCGTTTCGAGACAAAACATGCGCCAACAGGTCCGGATCGAAATTCTGGTCCTGCATGCCAAGTTTGGTTCGATTCTGAGAAGGTCGAATCGGAACCCAATTTTGGCGGGTCCGCGACCCACTCAAACGGGCAATTTTGTACACGGCTCCTCGGAATCCAAAACTGGATATACCATTGAGTTCCTCTCCTCAAACTGAACCCGTAGACATATAGTTTGACGACTTTAGAGACCGTAGACTTTGGCACGTGTTTCGGTGCAAAGCGGGTCCAACGGCGAACATCGTTTTGACCCAAAATTACGATTTTGCTCCTGTTCCAGAATTTGACTTTTGGACAGGCGTTTCCTAGGTATATCTTCTTCACCGAGATCATTTTTGATATTTGTTTCAACGTTTGGAGTCATCTGTGATTTGTGAGTTTGGTGCTGACACTTGTTACTCTTGGACTTGCCACTTTGCACCATCAGGCAAGATACCTTGCCACCCTACTCTATGATTATTATATTCTTATTTTTAGTTGTTATTTTTTAGCATTTGTTTCATGATATTTTAACTGTGCGTCCAAGTCACACTTGGGTGCAAGCGAATCTATCGGTTGTTCTTCTTGCTTTATTTATTCTCTTGCATTGACTTAGTTTATTGACCACCCACTGATGTTGAGGTATTGGTATATCTCATATGGCCTTGACACTTGTTGTATCACATGATGTGTGTCACATATAGGATACGTTTCCGCGTAGTTGCCTGGCCACCGATACGTATGGAGCGTGCGACGGATAAGAGTAACTGCCAATAGTATTGCATGTTAGAAGACTTGGCGGTTACTAGAGGTTCATATCAGTCATGGAGATGATGATACTAGGCATTGGGTGGGAAGAACAATACCTGACGTATGGGCTTCTTTACACTTCCATGATTACCTGTGCGCTCCTTTGGAGACGCAGGCTCCAGGCGCCCTCTGACGTTTCCCAGAGCGTTATGGACGTAGCCCTTGTACATGGTGCCCTCTGACGCTTCCCGAGCGTTATGGACGTAGGCCCCTGGTACCCTCTATGGGAACTATGCCGATCCTATTTTCAGCCAGGATTCATGCGTCGAAGGATTGTATCTTAACTGCATATTCACAGTAGAATGGTCAGGAACCCGGTTGCATGCATACCTTTCTCTTTTATTATATTATCACAATTTATATGGCATAGTGTTTTCTTGTATCTTGCTATGTCCCCTAAGGACCTGGTTATCTCTCCAGGTTTAGACGATATTCCACAGGAGTACGGAGTGGCATTGGAGCTATCTTACATTGATGACGAGACAGTCACTACTGATTTCTAGTCTATTCCATATTTGAGACAGTTGTAGACATTATTTTACGTCTCTTTTCTTTCTATTTTACGGACGTCGGACTCCGATCTTGTGAGACAATTTTTTATAGCTGTTTAGAGTGAGTTTGTTCACCCGGCTATCTTTTGATACTCATATTTATTTATTTGGACTTCATTATCTTCTGTGTTGAGCTGTGATGAGATTAGATATGTTATTCTGGCCTGTGATTACTTATTTACAGCTTATGTGCATATGTAAGGAATTCCATATATTGGAGTGTTCTTTGTATTTGTGTAGCTGGCATGTTCACGTACTTGGTCCTACGTATTTTGGGACTGGGGCGTTACATTATCCGATTAGGTTCAGCCCGTGTGTGTGTGTGTCCGTGTGTGTGTGTGTCCGTGTGTCCGTGTGTGTGTATGTGTCTCTGTGTGTGTGTGTGTGTGTGTGTGTGTGTCCGTGTGTGTGTGTGTGTGTGTGTGTCCGTGTGTGTGTGTGTGTCCATTGGAGAGGAAGAGGAGGAGAAGGAGGGAGAGGAGTTAGGTTAGGGTTTACCTGAGGAAGAGGAGGAGGAGCTCGGATTGGGGGAGGATGAGCTCGACGTGGGGGTAGGGGTCGCCGAGGGGGAGGGAGTCCCCGGGGGGGAGGGAGTCGCCGAGGGGGGGAGAAGGGGTCGCCGAGGGGGAAGAGCTCGAGGGAAAATTCTAAAATTTTTGAGTGAGAGGGAAAAAGAAAACAGTGTGCCCTAAGTAAAAATGTTAGCGACGTCAAGAGTCGACGTTGCAAAACGTCACAAACATTTTAATATATGGTAACATATTTTAATAATATGTCGCTGAACGTCGCTATTCAGCGACGTAATTTATCTCATGTCGCTGAACGTCGCTATTCAGCGACGTTTTGCGATGTCTATAGAAAGGAGTCGCTATATTCCATATTTAGCGACGTTATTTTATTCCGTCGCTAAATTACGTCGCTAATAGATCATATTTTAGTAGTGGTGAATGCGTTTTCATGAATATTTCCGAATGGATTTTCGTGACTTGCGTTTTCGAGCTTCGCATTCATATCAAAATTCCTTGAATTACACAGTGTTCTAATCAGTTGCTTATGCGATTGCAGGTGATCGCGTAGGCGACGTCAGCGCAGCCAACCAGTCGCTCGCTTGAAGCAAGCCGAAGGCGAGTGGCTGACCTCCTTCGCCTCGTCCCTCTACTTCAAAATCAATATAAAGTTAAATGCATGCTTGTCATAATAGTGTAGAATCAAAGAAATTGTGGCACGGTTCTTCACGAAACTGTCAAGCCCCAGAACTAGAATACTGGAGAGCGGGGGCGTACATAGCCAGCTACGTATATTGAAGTGCAACCCACCTCGCGATACAGTCACGGCTGTCTAGATTCATGAGGGTTTAACTACAATCCATCCGTCTCCTATGGTCATGAACAAGCCTATTGTCTCAATCACAAGCAAGTAGTAACAGTCACAAGATATTAGAACATCAAATATACAATAGTAAGGTGTCCCATACATTACATATTAGATGATCATGAAGCTAGCCGTGCAAAATGTCAGGACTAGCAAGAGTTTTAGTCAATACATGATCAATCCTAGGATTTTCCAACCATGTTACAGCCCGTAGGCAAACAGTAAGTAAATGTGCAATCGAGCTAACACGTGCTCGTCGGCTAAACACCTCAAAAGAATAATTTTATAATAAAATGGGAGGACAAAAGAAATCCACTCGTTGCCAGGGTTACGCCTGGTGGTCATCATCTGGCTGGAAGGTAGGTAGATCCTCTGGAGCTGCTCCGATATCTGGCCATACAAAACCAGCTGGGTCAGACACCAGAAAGAGCAAGTGCCACAAAAGAGGCATCATTTAGGAACTAAAACCAGCATATCATAATGAATATTAAAGATAGTAAATAAGAACTGGTAATAACAGGTACAACAATAATAAATTGAGTACGAGGAAACCATTCAAGTAGCCAGATTGCAACCCTTAAACCAAAAAAGGACCGGGGTTGCGGTCCTTCACCTGAATAGGATCCCGTCTCAAATACTGCTGATAGGGTAATAAGATAATAAACGAAGAGAAGACATAGAACTGCTCCGAGAACTAGGTTACAACCCTTAAACCAAACAAGGACCAGGGTTGTAACCCTTCGCCTGAACAGAACTGGTCCCCTGATCTTTATTGTTAAGGCCAGTATAGTTAATCATGCTATTGAAGTAAGGTAAAACGTGACGAGCATGGCATAGGGTGCAATAAGACAATAAATGAAGAGAAGACACAGAACTGCTCCGGGAGCCAGGTTACAAACCTTAAACCAAACAAGGACCGGGGTTGTAACCCTTCGCTTGAACAGAACTGGTCCTCCGATCGTTATTGTTAAGGCAAGCATAATAAGTCATGTCCTGTCATAATCTTGTACAGGATCAGGACAAGTCGAAGCTGGGCTAGACTTCATTCAATCAATCACGGCCAAGCAAGGAGTACGACTTGATACTTTAACTAACTAGGGTTATTACAAGTCTATTTACTAGCAAGATGCAATAAGATCATCCCACAGCCACAAGCCCTGCAGCCCATCCAGGTTATCCAGGTCGAATGTCCATTTAAGAAGGGTGCAACACTTGACGGTGTGCTGGAAATGTGTCCTACTCGTCGGTAGGCTACAAGTCCACTTAGTGCGCCCAGATAACAGGATTGCCTGTAGCTGGAAAAATCTCTTCATGACTACTGAATCATTCTAGTTAATTAGCCTTAGTCAATTTCAATAGGTACCCCTGACCGTGGTACTCAGGGATCTCCATCCTAAATATGATGCAAGACAGTACCAGTTTATTTGTACAAACACAATCGCCTACGGTGTCCAGGTCTTTCATACTTGTCATGTCAGGCTAGCTATCATAACAGTATGTCGAGATATATCATGTCAGTTTACTTGTCAAGAGTGCGCCACAGCGGGCCACTATCGTATTCTATTCTTACATTATCATGAATGAGAGAAACTTGCATAAAATAACTAGTGACATATTCTTGAAGCCAAGGAAAAGATCTACAACTTTCATGTTTTAAGTTTTTCTGGATTCTATCTACAAAACAACTTAAACAGACAAAAACAGTGAAATAGAGCAATTCCGGCGCATGGGTTTCCTGCACATCCGCTTGTGGGAATTCCTGCACATCCGCACGTGGGAATTCCTGCACATCCGCGCATGGGAATTCCTGCACATCCGTGCGTGGGAATTCCTGCACATCCGTGCATAGGAATTCTTGCACATCCACGAGTGGGAATTCCTGCACATTCGCATGTGGGAATTCCTGCACATCCGCGCATGGAAATTCCTGCACATCTGCGCGTGGGAATTCCTGCGCATCCGCGCATGGAAATTCCTGCACATCCATGCGTGGAAAACTCATGTTGCGTCTTTAGTACATGCGCGTAAGGAACCTACGCGCATGACACGCTCGGAGTTAAGGGATGCGTTGTCGGGACTTCACAGTGCATGGCCTCCCGTCGCATGGCCTCGGGCGCATGGGGGTCATCGTCCCCAATCAGCAAGTTTAGCCATAAAAGTTCCGAAAAGTTGCCATGGCCATAACTTCCTCATCCGAAGTCGAAATCAAGCGAAACAAAAACCAAAACTGCATAAAATTGAATTCTCTACAACATAGAACCATTAGTTTTCGAAAATAATCAAGTTTTGGAGATCAAAACCAAAAAAACCAAAAAGTTACAAACTTAGATCTACAAGAATCCATCCATCAAATCCAAAAATACCAAGTTCTAAAGAGGCTTAGAATCAAGTAAGGAAGAGAATGGAACAATAAAACTTGAGATTCATCATGAAGCAAGTTGCACTTGCCTAGGCTTGGTAGGTGGAAGGAGTAAATGAAGAAGATAAAAAAGTAAATACAAAATAATAGAGGAGAGAGAAGAAGTCGACTTATATAGCAACCCCTCTCATTTTAACCCAAAACAAACCAAACCAAGCCAAGCCAAGTCAAGTCAAGTTGAACCAAGTTGAACCAATCAAGTCAAGATTTAAACCAAGGCTAAGCTAAGCAAGATAAGTCAAAATACGGGCCACCTGACAATTGTCAGAAATCCGTATACGTATCCTGAAAAATACGTATAATGGAAAACGGGAGTGATAGAAACACTTGCTATCAAACTGCCCGCATTGAAAATAGAAAACGTGCTTTCTTATGCAATTTCACTTAGCCTATGCAAACAATGAATGAATCGATTAACGCTTATCGCAACAATACAGCTAAGTAAGCAAATCGACTAAGTTCAAAAGAACGGCTAAGTTTCGCACATAAAAGAGAAATGATAAGGTTCTAGAAAAAAGAGAGAATTTTTCAAGACTCTGCAAAACGGTCATTGGACAACTTGTCGACAAGGTGTAGTTTCCTCGAACGGTTGCCTAGGCCAAGGGACTGATTCGGCCCGGGAGGAACGAGTATAGCAAGCGCCAGCCTTCCATCGGCGTGGGTTATGCGGAAACTTTTGCATAGGGCTCGTTACCCGCCGCGAAAGGGTCTCCATCTAACCCAGCTATAGTCCGCGATGGCTTGACATTGCCAGTGGCCTTCATACCCTTTCATGGCTTAACAAATACACGTGATACGGGATAAAAATGATAGTTGCTTAATGTTATACAACTTCAGATGCTTGCCTCGAAACATGTTAACATGCAATTGATCAGGATGGTTAGAAAGATCACGTAAAATGCTAGCTAACATGTTTATAAAACTTCTTGAATCAAATGCAGAGCTTGGATTTAATTAGCCATTCACCAGTACATGTGATCGTACAGATCCTTGCTTTTTGCAGGTCCCGCGAACCAGGAAGGATGCGTCAACTAGCTCGGCGACGTTCGTGATTTTGAAGCTTCGGTCGTGCGTCGAAGACTTTTCCCGCGACTCTACTTTTGAAGGCTCTCGACAGTCCAAGGAAGATGACTCAACGTCCCTCTCATCCAGGTCACTGGAGTACCTTGTTGTATTTTGAGGGATGTGTGTAATGTATAGAATGGCTATCTCATTGACACTCTTTTGTAATTGAGTCATGTTGTAGCCCGCACGAGGCACGAGTCCTATACTGGAGTATGTAAATGTTGTTCATTATCAATAAATATCAAAGTTTCCTTTACTTAATGTGTGATTCAATTTGTCTGCGTACTCTCCTAGATCTCGTGTCTCGGATTACCTTATGGCTATCCCGTGTGCGATCGCAAATTAGGTTCGCACGACATCATGCCCGGGAGACGACCATTGATTCTACGGAATCGGGGCGTGACAGCTGGCCGCGGAGAGGTTGGCCCGGGGGGTTGGGGGTGGGCTGCGGGGGGGAGGCTGGCCGGGGGGGTTTAAGGGGGGTCTGGCCCCGGGGGGTTGGGGGGTGGGATGCGGTGGGGGGAGGGCTTTTTGGCAGGGGGGTACTGGCCGCGGGATTGTACTTTTGTTATATTTATGCAGTGATCTTAGTTTGATATATGAAATTTACCAAAGATTGTGTACCGCCCATCATTTGTTTTGCTGGTATCAGAAAATAACAGTTTACTGAGAACACTTTAAGATTGTGTTTAGCTGCAACATGTTCTTCTACTTTATAAACTTCTATGATTAATAAAAATTTTGATCTTGTGGTCCAGCAAATAATCAGCTGTATTAAGCATGTATGTGTTAGGAGATAAATATTCTATTATTCTCTATTGCAAGTATTTTCTTAATATTGGAGATATCCTCTTAAATTTTGCACGTGTCACATGCCTTGCTATATTATACATTTCTTATATAGCAATTTTCTTTATGAACTACTAGTATCTTCTTTATTTCCATCAAGTTAATAGTGTATATTAGTTTGACCACTTAGACGAAGATGACATACTATGTTGCAAAATTATGAGCACGAATGCTGATACATATACGATACAGATATATGATACAAGCATTTTCAAATGGATACAAATGTAGTTACCTATGTTGCATGAGTAATGTATGTACTGTTACACCCTTATATGCCATAAACATGAGAATAACTGAACCTATAACTTGAGGCTCTCGCCTGTACACACACTTACCCTTAACACACACACACATTTGACTAGGACACACACACACCCTCTTACTCTTTCACTCTCACTGTCACACCCTTAACACATACACACACACATTTGACTGAAACACACACACAAACACCCCTCACCATATCACTCTTTGTCTATACACACAATGTTATCCTGATTGGGCTAGGAACTTGATCCTGACAGCACAATGTTATCCTATTCTCAGAAGGAGATCTACAAGGACTATATATTTTTAATTACAAATCTGTTTACTTTGTCTTACGAATCGGTATCGGTATCGGTATCAGACTATTTCTATGAGTATCGATATTGATCGCTTAGGCGTCTATGCGGTGTCTAGGCGGTAGGTAAGTGTTGAAAATTAAATTTAAGATATCAATATAGAGTGAGTATCCTAGAAGGATATATATAAGATATCTTAGTAGTAGATAGGTAAGTTTTGAAAATTAAATTTACTTATGCCAAGTCTTTTGGGCCTATCAGAGTTATAGATCTTTTCAAAAATCTAGTATAATACTGATTACCTCAAAAGGCTTGCATAAGTAAGAGTGTATAGAGTGTATATCGTAGGCGGATGAGTATATAGAGTGAGCCTCCCTACTCCCTTTCTTTTCATTCGGGTCATGAGGCATCCTATTTCGCATCATATGATATACATCTCAACCAAAGCGTGGAGAAATATAAAAATATTAATATTAACCAAGGATCAGTATCGAAATCTCTATCACCATGAATCTCATAGCTTGTTCTAACAGAGCATAATATAAAACCAAACGTGAAGCAGAGCTTCACATTCACAATATTAGAATTTGAAGCTCTGATTCACACATTTGGTTTTATTATTCTCTGGTAGAACAAGCCATGAGATTCATAGTGATACCGATGCCGATACCGATCCTTGGTTAATATTAATATTTTTACACTTCTCTACTCTTTGGTTGAGATGGATATCATATGAGAGAGTCAAATAAAAAGCAGGAAAGTAGAGGGGGGGTCAGAGAGGGGGCCTTCTCTACTCCTCTATATTCTGGTTGTGAGACTCATTCCGTACTGTCAGGCTATGTCGTTAGTGGATTCAAGTTTAAGGCAAGACTGCTGAGGGTCATTCACCATTGGAGGTTGAAGTATCCGAAGAGGTTGAAATATCCGAAGAGGAAAACAAAATAGATGAAAACGAAGATGAGGAGGAAGAGGAAGATGAGGACGTCTAATACTGTCATTTCCATATAACAATGAATCTTCTACATTACACGTCTAATATTGTTATTTTGTTTAATCCCTAATTAATCTCCATATTTCCATCAATCTTACCAGATAGCACCCAAGACCCGAGGACGTCGCTTGTGAGAGGCACCTTCTGCTGCTGAGGAGGTAGTGCCACCTCTTGTTGCTAAGTCGGTAGTGGTACCTACTGCTGAGTCGGTAGTGCCACCTCCTGCTGCTGAGTCGGTAGTGCCACCTCCTGCTACTGAGGAGGTAGTGCTACCTTCTGCTGCTAAGGAGGTGGCACCAGAGGACAGTTGCACCAGGAGTTTCAGTCATCCATCTCCTCTGGATATTAATCTTGCTGTCGTGGATCCTACTTATGCGCAGTGGCTGAGGCGGGAGATCTCTCTGCGCTTATGTAGAGGACAATAGATTTATATATATGATATGATTTTTGACCGAATTTGTTTCCGGTAGACTTATTTATGGGTTTTACTTGGAGTTTGAATATTTGTGTTTAAATATTGAATATTTGTGTGTTTTGTGTGAACAATTTGAATGCTTGGGATTATTTGTAGACTTATTTATGGGTTTTACTTGGAGTTTGAATATTTGTGTTTAAATATTGAATATTTGTGTGTTTTGTGTGAACAATTTGAATGCTTGGGATTATTTGTGTGTTTTGTGTGTTTATTTGGGGGTGGGCTGCGGAGGGGTGGCTGGCCGTGGGGGTGGAGGTGGGAGGGGGTGGTGGGGGGTTGGGGGTGGGCTGCGGGGGGGTTAGGGTCTGGCCGCAGGGGTGGCTGGCCGCGGGGGGTCGAAACACACACATATACACAAGTACACGCACGCACACACACACACACACACACACACACACACACACACACACACACACATATATATATATATATATATATATATATATATATATATATATATATATATATATATTTTTTTTTTTTTTTTTTTTTTTTTTTATATACACAAGTACACGCACGCACACACACACACACACACACACACACACACACATATATATATATATATATATATATATATATATATATATATTCGACACACACACACACACACACATATATATATTCGTCGCACACACACACATACACACATACACACACACACACACACACACACACACACACACACACACACACACACACACACACATATTCGGCACACACGCACATATATATATATATATATTCGAGGAGTATGTATATATATATAGAGGAGTATATATTAACTTTGGACCGAAATCGAATAAGTAAATTTAGTATATTGAAAACCGAAATCGAACCGATGTATATTCAAAACCGAACCGAATTTTTTAAAATCGAAACCGAACCTAATAAGTAAATTTAGTAAAATTTAGTATATTGAGGCTCTCGTCTGTACACACACCCACCTTTAACACACACACACACACATTTGACTAGGACACACACACACACACCCTCTCACTCTTTCACTCTCACTGTCATTTGACTGAAACACACACACACACATTTGACTGAAACACACACACATACACCCTTCACCATATCACTCTTTGTCTATACACACAGTGTTATCCTGATTGGGCTAGGAACTTGATCCTGACAGCGCAATGTTATCCTGTTCTCAGATGGAGAACTATAAGGATATATCTTTTCACAACAAGACCCTTAATGTGAATATCATGTTACCGCGGTGTCGGAAGGCCAACATGTCATAATTTTCTAAGTTATGTGCTTTGACATAATCCTCTGACACCGTGGTAATATGGTTGTCACATTAAGGGTCTTTGACAAGGTGACATGTTGTGAAAAGATATATCCTTATAGTTCTCCTACGGATGTTAAAGAAAACATCATCTTTCTAGACAATGACGATGATGGAACATCTAGTAAGTCCTTCGAATCACTCTATGTCATGATTTTTTCCTAATTATGTTTAGTTTGTCTTACGATACAGATTGAACTAATTATGTTTAGTTTGTCTTTTCTGAAAAAAGCTTTCTTCTTCTTCAGAACTCTTTTCTTCCTTCTTTTCTTCGTTAGAGAGATGGCGCCCAAGACTCCCCGAGGCGGTGCTGCTAGCCGAGGAAGGGGCCAAGGTAAGGAACCCTTGGAGGTCGACACGGAGGAAGTCCCCGTCGTTAGGGCGACCCATGCCAACGTTCGCCCGGAAGTGCTCGGTGGGTATTCTCTTGCCTTGGTCTTTGTTGCAGTGATATTGGGGTGACCCAACTGTAGATGAGCCGCCTCATGTATATGTGCTTAGGCTGACGTGCATGGGTATCATTCCAGTTGATGCGCCAGAGATTCTGATAAGGCTCAGATGCTCATGTTGGGCTTCTAAGTCCTTTTTGCTAACTTTTCTGTGACTCTGTTGCAGTACCCATGCCGAAGGCGGAGGCTCTCGTGAAGGAAGAGATATTGTCTCCGTTCGTCAAACAAGAGCCGGTGACTGTTAAGGAGGAGGTGTTACCAAAGGTCGAGGTCAAGGAAGAACCGATGACCATCAGGGAAGAAATTGCTCCCAAGGTTGAAGTTAAGGAGAAGCCACCGTCAGAGAGTAGTAGCATCGGGACTGACCCTCATGTCCCTACAGAAGACCTCAACTAGATTAAGCCTTCGTATGCAAAGTGGCTGAGAGAATGGTACATGTCTCAACGCAACTATGATCCCTGGCTGTGAGGATTCATCGTCTGACTTGCGGTCTTTGCTGAGGCCGAAGTCAATTTTTTATTGAATATTTGTGTTTAAATATTGAATATTTGTGTGTTTTGTGTGAACAATTTGATTGCTTGGGATTATTTGTGTGTTGTGTGTGTTTATTTGTGTGTTGGAATTGTTTGTGTGTTTTCTATATTGGAATTATGTATATTGGAATTGCTTGGAATTATTTGTGTGTTTTGTATATTGGAATTGTGTATATTAGGAATGCCCAGTTTTATGCTATTTTTAAAAAAAAAATCCCAGCTACCGACGGATTGGCGACCAATTACCGACGGACTATCCGTCGCTAACTGAGGGATTCCCAGTTAGCGACGGATGCGCGACTAAATGCCGACGGATTATCCGTCGCCAAGGTTCTGGAATTATGAAAGATTTACAGGATATGGTCGACGGATATTACGTCGGTATGCCGTCGCTAGTAGTCGGTAAAACACATAATATTCCGTCGGATATTGGCGACAGATAATCCATCGCTATAAGGCCGACCGATTGGCGACGGTCTAGCGACGTCTCACGACGGAATAACAACGGATTATCCGTCGCCAATGTTCTGGAAATATGAATAATTCACAGAACCGGGTCGACAGATATTCCGTCGGTATTCCGTCACGAATCCGTCAAAACGTAACGACCATTCGCGACTGATTGGCGACGAAATTTGCGTATTAAAAACTCTCTGATACGTATTTATCGACCAAATAGCGACGAATATGTCCGTCGGTAAGTGATACGTTATAACTTCTTTTGATACGTGATTTGACGGTAATCCGTCGGCGAGTCGTCGCAAACTGCACAAGTATGATTGACGGCAGTCCGTCGCTAATTCGTCGTCGGGCGACAACTTGCAGACGGATTGTAATTAGCGACGAGGCTTTTTTCGATGACCTTTTTTAACCAATATTCGTCGACCATCCGTCGGTGATTACATTACGCATGGATTTTTGACGGATATAGCCGTCGCAAAATCGATGAATTTTTGTAATGATATATCATATAGTTAATTTGTGGTTATGCTACCAAACTATACACAACTAATATATAGCCTCTTCTACTAATATTAATTCTAAGGGCTCGTTTGGATCATGTTTTTGTATTTCTAGGAATAGGTTTTGAATTCCTTTTCCATGGGAAAGGAATTCAACATTTTCATATCCATGTTTGGTTAGCTTGGGAATAGGTAATTCAATTTTTTTAAAATTTCAACTCCATGTTTGGTTTACAAAGGGATAGAAATATTAATTTATTTAGTTTTCCTTTAATATTATTTCATTAATTTAATAATAATTTTACATGTTTGAGATAGAAGTTGAAAATTTGAAAATAAAAAGAGGGTATAACCGTTCAAACAAAATAGCCAAATATCATTCCTAGGAAAACAAATATATTCCCAAGGAGGACTTGGGAATAGCTTCCCAAGTCAATGGGAATATCTTTTTCCCCTAAGTCCCTCATATTTCCTTCTCATTTTCAATCCTAAACATACCAAATATAGATAAGAAGTTTAAAACCCATCCCCAAGCCACAAAAACTTGAACCAAACGTCCCCTAAGGCCACGGTTGGTTCACGGATTTAAGGAACCAAGAAAGGAAAGTTGTTCCTTTCCTTTGTTTGGTAGCCACAAACTTGGGAATCAATTTTCTGACATGGGGGAAAATTGGTGGAAATATGGTTTCACTCAAGACCCATGAGATTGATTTTCCCTCCTCCTTTTCCAACATTTATTACAAAAGTTATGACAAAAGTAACCATGTGTCATTGCTTATTTTACCATTAATATTATTTTTTATAATATTATTTTTATTTTAAAAGGTAAGGATATTATTGGAACATTGTTATATTTTGCTTTTCTTTTCTAGGTAGTTTTCTTATTTTACCAAATAACGGAAAGAAAATGTGACATGAATCCTACTTTCCCATTCTCATGGAAAATATAAGGGAATTCATTTCCTTTCCGTGAACCAAACGAGGCTATGACTATAACCAAAGGGATACAATCCTTTTATAACTTGCCACGTGGCCGGCCTCCATTGGAGGAGAAAGGTGGGGTCGGGTGGAACCATGTTAGCAGAGGGTAGAGTAGATTATAAGAAGGTTGTAAAGGTTTGATAGTAAACTTAGCATTATTGTATTTCTAAATGGTAGTGGAGTTGGTGAAATAGTGAAGGTCTTATCATGTAAGTTGTAGGATTCAAATATTGGAACTATTACAATTTTTATTCTACTTATCAAGCTGCACTCAAAACTATCTGGATGTGCTTCAGCGTAATATACAATTAGAAAGTAAGAAGAAGAAGAAGAAAGAAAAATAAAACTAATGAAAACTCTGCGCTTTTTTTAAGGTATCTTTTTTTCGGTTTGACAAATGTCAAGAGGGGATTCGAACATACGTTTTCTATGTCAGAGCTTTCGTTTTTATCACTAAGCCATAATCCACGGACAAAATTGTGCTTATTGTTCATTCATGGTATTTATCAACCAAAAAATCAGTTTAGAAAGTCCGCGATGCATAAAACTATATATTTTAAAATTCAGGGGCGGATCCAGGCTACTAATGGGGTGGGCCTATAACTGTCAAATGGGCCTGGCCGACCCAAATCTGGGTGGGCCGGGCCAGGTCTAGGCCGGACCTCACAGGCCCATGTATTATAGCGTCGGGCCTAAGAATAAAAATATGAGTCCAGTCGGACACATGATCCACGACACGGTATGGTTCAGGCCGAGCAGGGTCAGACCAGAGTCGAGGCAAATGATATTGGCACCAATCTTCCATCATGAACATATACCAAGAAGTAACATGTCATAATCTGTTTTGGTGCTAAGAACATGCTTGCTAAGGAACCGAATAATACGTCCTAGCATTTTATATACCAAGAATGCTTGCTGAAGCCATTTCAATTAATTTCCTAATTTGATTCATCAATGAATCCTATAACCATACTAGTTACGTCCAGGAAGTAACATGTTTGCCAAATTTGCAGTGATTGAGAGCAGCATATCTCGTATGTATGAGTGGGCCGGGTCGGGATGGGCCTAGGGTCGGAACGGGCCGTGCCTGGGCTTCGGGCCGGGCCGGACTTATCTTATGGGCCAACATATGTGACCCAGCACGACCTGTAACACCCCTAAATTTCTAGAATTTTTATTTATTTATTTGACTTAATTAGGATTTTATGGATTTTTATGAATATTTTAATTATTTAATTATTATTATAGATGACCTTAGCCATGATTGAGTTTTGGAGTACAAGATGACTAGGAATTGTGGCACAGAGAGTATAGTCAAGTGCTTTGACTAGTGTATTACCCATGGTAGGGAAGGCCGAGCCATATGTGTGTTCTAACTAGAAAAATCAGGCCAAGTTGCGACTTAACCCCCACCGATGATTGATTTATTTATTTATTAGAATATTGACTTTTAAGAGACCTGGTTGAACCAATTTAGCCCGGACTTGACCTGAACCCAACATAAGCCCATGTAGGCATTTAGTGTACGCCATATGGACATATTTTATGTGTGTACAGATATTTCATATTTATTTCTAGGTATTGATAAATATTTCCTAAAATAATTGTTAGAAGTATAATATAAGGTATTATTAATATTATATGACACTTTAGATTATTGGACCAGTTAAATTAGAGGTATAAGGTGACACCCAATCCTAACCCCCCCATTGGGTTATTTTAGTTTATTATTATTATTATTATTATTATTATTATTATTATTATTATTAATTTTATTGTTATTAAATAGAATTATTTTATTGTTATTGGTTATTTTTATTATTTCATTATTAAATGAATTTATCTATATATGTACATATTTCTATAAATAGGCCATACACTAGGAATAGATAGTATTAAGATTTTATTAGATTTTTGGAGAATTATATAATATTATATATATATATATATATATATATATATATATATATATATATATATATATATATATATATATATATATATATGAACAATGCCTCTTCCAAACCCGGGCGCTAAGTATAGAAAATCTGAGGATTTTACTTGTTTCGAAATCGATCAAATCTCTACCATTTTAAACCGAAATTTCTCCAATACAAGCCTAGTACTATTCTCCATTGGATTACACAAAATCCAATCAAAATTTGAATTGACTCAGTAAATTATTCTCTAGAAGTAAAAAAAAAAAAAAAAATATATATATATATATATATATATATATATATATATATATATATATATATATATATATATATATATATATATATATAGTTTCGATAGGTTTTTCATAGATTTTTCTCTCGATATTCCATCCTAACCCCAACCATCAAGCCTCAATCACCCTGACACCCGCACGCGCACCCCAATCCTCCTTCAATAGTGGAGCGTTCACCAGAGCACCGCCGCCAACACCCGCGACAGCAAGCAGCGCTGGTAAAAGCACAGCAGTTGCGTGCCAACAACCCCTGTTCCAGGTACAATTATTTCCCCCTCGTTGATTCGTTTCTCAAATTGATTGTTCGTATGCATACACCACATGACCCCCTATAAACCATGTTAAATAGTTTTTTTCTAACTGATTTAAGTCGGGTGTAAATCAAATCGAGACTTTGGAAAAAACCTCTGTCGTGGTGACAGATTTCAGAACCCAAACGCCCAAGTTTGACATCATTTTACGACCAGTGTATTGTGAGTTTTAATGAACTACCTGAACAATCTTTTAGACAACCTATAGGGCTCTAGATCCCTTTTTGTACTTTCTGATTTCATTGCTTATATGACGAGTAATTTGTTTTCCAAAACTCAGAAAAATTGCTTTTAAAATAGTTTTCAAAACTTTGAAATTCTTCGATACAACGTGCGTCCCGCCAAACCGGCTGACGTGGTCGCGAACCGAAAGCATCAAAATGTGCATATCGACTTCGTGGACGTGTGGGCTTTGATAGAGTTCAAATTAGTTGCGTGTGCGTGACGAATTTGATGCGTATCCGTCAAAATTCACCGTATCGGCCTTTTCAAAATTATCTAATTACTTTGTCCACGTTCGTCAAATCGAGACAAAACTTGTGCCAACGGGACTGTATCATTTTTCTAGTCCTTTATGCCAAGTTTGGTCCGATTCTGAGACAGTTGATCGGATTGCCGTTTTGCGGGCCCCACGATCCAACTCAATCGGCAAATTTGTGCACGGCCCACCGGAATCCAACTTTGGACATACCGTTAGGTTCGTCTCGTCAAAAAAAATACATAGACATATAGTTTGACGACTTTAGAAACCATTGACTCTGGCATGCTTTTCGGTGCAAAGCGGATCCAACGGCGGACACCGTTTTGACCCAAAATTACCGTTTTGCTCCTGTATCCAGAATTGGACTTATGGGTAGCCTATCCTAGCTATTTTACTTATTCCAAGAATATTGGCAATATCTGTTTCAGCATTCGAGGAGAGTTGCAGGAGTTTAGCTTTCGCGGACATTTGATCTGACAGATTATTTAGACGTAGTTGAGTCTACACCAGGCAAGTACACCTTGCCAAACTTTACAGTACTTACATTCTTTTCTATTTCCATTCCTTCTTTCTTGGTTTGATATTCCTTTTGTTTCATGTTATGGTTACTTTCTAGTTTTACGAGCACGTAGATTTTCACTTTTCTTTCTATACTGCTTGTTCTATCTCTCCTATCTTGTTCATGTCTAGTGATGATAGTATTGATATGCCTATTCCATGATTTCCTAACCTGTTTGACCTGTACTTGACTTGGACATGACTAGATAGGCTTGGCTTTATAGTACCTTAGGAGAGAATATTTTATTAGCTGTGGCTATCCTCTATCGTTAGTGCCTCCCCGGGCTACGGTTTTAGCCACGATTAATATTCTATTCTCATAACATGTCACCATCTGTAGAGTTCCCTTACGTGTCATCTTTTTCTCTACTTGTTATTCTTATTTTCTTGCATGTTAATTACTGTACAGTAGGCATGTATATTATGTGTCTTGCTAGTCCTCTGAGAACCTGGTTATCTCTCCAGGTTATAGTCGAGCTGGTAGAATCGATGGATGGGTATGATTTGCACCTGCAGGATTCAGGTATCCTTGGTGCATGGTTTCATTTTATTATTCTCTCGTGCTGCATATTCTTATCTTGATATATTCTGCTTATTAGCCTAGTTTAATAGACTCTTGTTTTCTTTTGAGTCTATTCGGACATATATGCTAGTGGGCTGCAGACTACGAACCATATTATTTATTCTTGATATTTCATTATTTATTGTGGATTGAGATTAGTTTTGACTTGCCATTATTATACCTAATGCGATAGTCCATACAGCTTATACGTATTCGAGCTGGGCTGGAGTCCTCTCGCTGCATAGCTGGCATGTATTTATATCCTAGTCCTATGCGTATTTTGGGACTGGGACGTTACACGACCCAATATAGTAGGCCGGGCCAGTCTGGACCCACAATTAAACGGGCCGGGCCGGCACATGGGCTAATTTTCTGGGCCGGACTGGACCGATCCTGCAACGTCCTGAGTCGACAAACCGTTCGTCACCGGTGTTACTTACTGATTCGATCGTCCTCGCTAAGGCGTGATGCCGTACGAGTCTGGAATTGCACTCGTACAAGGCAAGAACGTTACGTTGCTTTTTGTATTAATACGCCAAGTTGAAACTTCACAAATCACATCAGAATTTAAGACGCAGTATAGGAAGATAGAAATGCTTTTCATTCATAGCTTGCAACGAAGTGCAAGTTGTCACCCCCAGTTTTTAGAAACAAGGATATTTTTGTCATTTTATATTTTTAAATATTTTTAAAATTTATTTTATTATTTATGATATTATTTTGGGATTGAAATTTATTTTATTATTTATGATATTGTTTTGGGGTTATTTGAGTCGGGTTCGAATTTCAACTCAATCCGACTTGAAACGGGGACTCGAGGGGTAGTTTGGCTCTAGTGGGACCCACACACTAGTTAGGCATGGCCCACATGATATTAATTTTAGTCCACATAATATTAATTTTAGTTAGTAGTTAGACTAATTATTTATGGATAGGTTTAGTTTAATTAGAGACTTAAAACTAGACTAATTGACCTCAACCTTTAACCCATTCCTAATTTAAATCAAATAGATTAGTGGAGGGCATTTTGGACATTCAAATAGGGGATATCTCACCCTTTTTGGGCAGCCATCTATGGGGGGATAAGGAGTGAGTCACTCCTTCATTCATTTGTTTTCATCCACTTTCTCTCTCTTATTCTTCCCCAAATTAATTTAGAGATGAACCTCCATTGATTTCATCTCCAAATCAACCCCTTCTTCCACCAAATCTTCTTTATTTCTCCTCTACTCCATGGTTAGAGGGTGCTAGCCAAGTTTGGGAGAATTCGGAGCTCGTTCGTGTCCTTTTAGAATCTCTACGTGTCGATGTCGTGTCGGAAGGATTTTCCTTTGAATCTCTCTTCCGGAAGGTATAATCTCTCCTCTAATCCATTCCTACATGCATATAGGAATATTTTGAACCCATAGGAATGACCCCCATGGTTGTATCTCCATTTGTGTCTATTTCGTGTCCATTTGGAGGTCATAGGAGTGTCCTTTGTGTTGTGGTTGTGTCCATGTGGAAAAACCTCAAATTTGGACACACTATGTGTTGTTGTTAAGTATGAATGAATTATTACATGTTTAATCTCATATTTTTGTATTGGAGATGTGTTCTATAGTGTCTCATATATATATTAGTGTAGAGAGTGAGTTCTTGATATATTATGTTGTGTTTCTTTTGTCTCAAACTACCTAAATTCGTCATAATATTTATCCACGTTTTTAGTAACAATAGCAACTTAGAAATGTCATAACTTTTAGCTTAAAACTCCGATTTATCTTCCGTTTTTTTTAAAAGAACCGTATCGAAGTTAGCTTTCCAAATATATATTTTAATAAGCCAAATTCGTTCTGAAACTTTCTGTAAAATTATTTGAGTGTCAGCTGTACGAAAGACGAATGCGTTTCGGTGTTTTTGCGATTCCGGGAGCTTTCGGACACGAAAATGCGATCCGTTTAAAGTTTCGGAAAGCTAACACAAAGATCTATAACATACTTTAATCCTAGAATTTAATGAATGGTTAATTTGTACAGTATTGATTTTAAGTAGAAGATTACTATACGACATATGTATTTTGTGTATCCTTATATGTACAAATATGTATGTATGCATGTGTATATATATATGTGTGTGTGTATTAAGAGAATGTAATATAATGTAGAGTATGCATAAATGATATAATGTATGAAAGTATATAATGTATTCAAATATGTATGTATAGGTGCATGAATGAATGAATGCAATGCATGAATGAATGGATGAAATGCAAGCATGTGGGTAATGCAAGGTATTGAAACATGTATGCAAGTATCCATATATAAGTAAGTAACGTAATCAAGTATGAATGTATGCTATATATGAATACCAACATGATAGGAATGTATGATGCCATATTAGCACTTAGCACCATGTTCATATGCTAAAACCCCTTTCTACATGTTGACAGTAACCCCAAGCATAAATACACATAAAACTTACTTATTGTTATGAGTAAACCCTTTGATGTATAAATAAATCCTTTTGTTATGATTAATACCCACACACACACATGCTAAACCTATGCTTTACATGTTATTTCTTCTATGTGACACAATGAACCCTTGCTAAATGTTATCCTTCTAACATAATTCCCTCACACTTGAACACATTGTACTGCTATGTACACATTGCCATATCCACATTCATGTATCACTCACTCATTGTCTTTATGGACTTTGCTTGTAATAAAAATATATATATGAATATATATGTAATGTGTGTTTGATAACTTGTGTAGTTTTGTGATTTTGTGTGAGTGTTAGTCTAGGCTTGGTTAGGCCTAATGAGAGTTGTTAGTCTAGGTTTAGACCTAGTACTACCTAAGTTAACCTAGTTTGACTAGTACGGTTGAGCAAGAGTTGACTTTGACCTAGAATGACCTAGAATCATGTAGAATGTATAGTAGAGCTTTATTTCACCATTTTAGACTTGTTGTGACTTGTGCTGTTCTAAATAGGAGTCAGACACCTCTCCTCGGATAGTACATTTCTTTTGGACATTCAGATAGCAGGCGAGTACATTCTTTGATCATTTTATATCATGTTTAGAATTATTTTCCTGGTTTAAATTACTTTACTTGATACTGTCACGTTGGTCACACGGATTGATACTATATAGATCTTTTTATGAGATGTTATCCCCCTCGGGAGCATCGGATACTGCATGTTTTGTGCGTTTCATGAATCATCACGTATCTCTATGCTTCCTCTGATTTACGAATCGCTTGTGACACATGTACTCTCATGTCCACAGAGCCATCATGAATTACCTTCACGTATCACTCATTTTATGAGCCATGTAAAGTTTCACGAATCTTAACATAACTTGAACAGATCCTTGTGTATTGATTGGGAATGGGAGAGTAGAAATAGGCATGTGAATATTATCCAAGTAGCTGTAGTCATGAATCACTCTCTTAGCTGTAGTCATGAATCTCCTATGCCATTCACATGTTTATATTGTACTCTGACTCACTAGCCACTGTTAGTTCTCTACTTATAGTAGATATTTCTATTACAGTTCTCTCTCTCTGTTTAGATACTGTATTTCTTTCAGATCCTGTATCTTACTTTACTGCATGATTATATTTTCTAACCTGCTATAATTTGTTGAGATATACTGTGCTCGCTCTTGTCCTGACTGGACCTGTTGATAAATTTTACAGATAGCCTGGAGGTTGCCTGCTAGCCTAGAGGAGACCCAGTAGATGTTGTATAGATAGCTAGGGTTTTGCTCATAGTTTATTTTCAGTTGTCTTGAGTTGAATTTATGGATTACTGTATTTGAGCTTTGAGATGTATTTCTGGGTTTATGTATCTTAGACACTTAGACTTCTATCTGTTGTATCTCTTTTGGATTTTATGTTTTATCTATCTTCCATTATGCTCTACCTTAGATGTGATTGAGTTTACATTCTACTATGTCACCCCCATTCAGGGAGTATAAACTGCTTAGCCTTATACTGTTAGATGCATGAGACCTAGGACAGCGTTCTACCGCCGACACTGCGGCATAGGCTGGGCGTTGTTACGTTCTCGTACCCTCACAGTGGGTGCGGGTCGTGACACATTTTTAGTGGTGGCCCATGCAGGCCGAGTTTATGTAGTGGTATTCGAACTAGAGTATCACTACAGCCTGCAGTAGGATTAGGATATATTTTTGAAGGTACTCAATCACAGTTAGGATCCCTTGAGAGATTCCTGGGACGACCCTTGAGAATCTTATTTTAACTTCGATTTGAAAACTCTTTTTTCCTTGATTTGATTTACCTTTATTTTCTGTTGTTGAATTTGATTTTGATGGATTATTGTTGAATTTGAGTTTGTATTTATTGATTTTGAGGGATGATTGTTCATTTTTGAATCTTGATGTTAGCTGTCGCATCCGAGTTTGTATTTATACGATTTGAAGGATTTTTGTTCATTTTTGAATCTTGATGTTCGTGATAAATTTGATTTTTGGGTATTCATTGTTGATTTAATTTAATTTTTGTCAAGATGAAATTATATGGGCTAGGTCATCTAAGTTATGGAATCTAGTCTTCTATAGTCACATTAGCCAGCATGGTGAGGACATATAGTCTGATTTTGGATTTATTTCTCGGGTGTGGAAATTTAAGGTTTTCGCAGCCAAGCTAGCGGCATCGCAAAAATGTTAAATATCATGATTCTAGAGGTATGTGCCTAAGTCGAGGACTCTGTGATTATCGTAGCCTTGCTTACTAGTATGACAAAGATTTAGAGTACCATGATTTTGGATAGACGCATATGATTATCAGATTGTACCTTAAATATTTTCGAACATATTTTCTCTACTTTTGTTTCAATCCTTCAAAAAAAAAGATTATTATTTGTTTTGTTTTGCTTCTCATTATTTAACTTAGGAGTAGCTTTAGCTGTTTTTATGAACCTTGTGCAACTTCTTACTACGAATTTCTTCTTAATACAATGAATCGACGATTTTGCTAGACCTTATCTTGGATTTGGTATTATAGCTATGGTTTCAAAATGGTTCTTCCTTTAAACAGATAAGCAAAATAGATTTCATTGTTATTTCTTCTTGCTATTATTATTGTATTACATAATGATAATAATAATAAAACTGTCTTGATTTCACCAATCACCTACTTTGCAATCTTGTAAGGAATCTAAATGTTGGTCTTGATATAGAATTTGATTTTTATATTGGGACATGAGAATATATATATAGTGGACACAGACTCTTTGCCTGATACGTATGCATGCTATACTTGATTTCCTACCTATCTAAATACATATTAATATGTGGTTGATGTTTAAATTGTCAAAATTCCAATATTTCTGGTTTTCTGCTTTTTCAGTTTAAATTCGTAATTCAAATATAGATTTCATGTTATTAGTTATGTTTACATCACTGCACATGTATGTTATACGTAGGGTTTCAATTCAAAAAAAAATTAGTTGAGTTTTGTGTTTGAATTTGTCAAATCTAAGACTGTGTGCATATTAACCCTTAATATTGAATTTTAAATATTAGTTCAAATTGTTGTTTTAAATGTAATGTTTTGAGCTATATACATTGTGGAATGTAGGGATATAAATTTAGGTTTCGTATTCTTACATGTTAGGTTGTGATAAACATTGGGTTGGTTGATGTTCAAATTTCTCTAATATCCTAAAACTGAATACATGTTAACATTTTACATTGATTTCCATGTTTAGTTCACTTTCAGACTTAATATGTAATATTGAACTGTATGCATAGATAAATGTATGGATAGTATGTTAGGGTTTTATTTCCATCATGTTAGGTTGTGTTAGGAGCATTAAGTTGGTTGTGATGTTCAAGCCCCTAAATTCTGAAACTGCATTATGTTAATATTGCAGTGGTTTAAATGTTAGCTTATTTTCAGATTTTGTATGTAAATATTGAACTAAAATTGGAGTTAACCTTTCAATACTAAACTATAATCTTGTACAAGGACACGCACACCCTAACTTAGTATACACTGTCATGTAACTTAACCCTTCCCCTCTATGTTATGTTCATATATCTATATAGATACATATAGAGCTTAGGCATACATGTTATAATGTATATAGATACATAACTAAATCTCTACCTCTTTATATATGTATATGGTTAGCCATGCATGTTATGAGTAAATAGGTTGTGTATTGTAGATTGTTTAACCAATATGCCATGAGTAGTGTAACTTGATAGTCGTTGTTTTGAAACCCAAATCCTCTTATACTCTTCATGTATATTTCACATACACCCATGCCTACTATCTAACCATATGAACATATCCACATACACCCATACACACACGAACCACATAACATTTACATAATGCTAGCTTTTCCCTCTCTAACACACTCTCTATATATACATATTGTGATTGGATTCCATGCAATTGACTTTCATTCTTTAACTTTGATTTTAATTTTCTTGAATAGTATTCCTTAATAGATAATTGGTGTTTATCTTTATTTTATTTTTTTTATGAGTACCAGTTTTTATGTAGGATGGTAGACTGCCTTACAGTTTTGATGATTTGTTATTTCTGTAACCTTTCTAGTTTAGCACCCTAGATTGCTTGTGTGTTTTGATATCCTATGACCGTTTCGGTTAGCATGACTGGTATACCTAGATGAGACTTTCACTACCACCGTATGCCATGACCCTGTATGCCGTCCTTTTTGATGGTATGAATTGTTTAAGTTCTGGGACTTGATTGTAGGGGTTTGACCTAGAGGGAGTATAAACATTTTAATTTCGAAGATAAAATTTTTCTAAGGTGGGTAGACTTGTAACACCCAGTTTTCTAAAATGAGAGTAATTTTAAAATTTTGTAATTTTAATCATTTATTGATTTGACATTTAAATTATGATATGATTTTTGGTAATTTTTAAATCATTTTAAAACTATTTAAAATCATGACTTGTGATTTTGATGTTTTGCTAGTGTGTCACCCCCATTTCCCGTATTTCGTATTATGCTCGTATTTGATTTTTGGCACGTATTTTATTTTTCTAGACATGTGGTCTTTTGATTCTTGTAAGCAGGTTTTAACCATGGCTTGGTTTTATTTTGTGGAGAATGTTTGGTTTGGTTTGGTTTGGTTCAACATGCATGGAACACCATAAGCCTACACTCCACCCCCATTCCACCACAACACCCTCATTATAACCCACCTACTTCTCTCTCCTCCATAATTTCTTCATTAATTTCTTCTTCTTCTTCTTCCTCCACCCACACCTATAGGCAAGTGCATCTTGCCATTAAATAAGCACCACATTTTATTTGTTCATTAGCTAGATTAGGACATGGAGAACAACATTAGAACTTGGAATTTTGTGATTTGGAGTCTCCATTGTTCTAGATCTAAGTTTTAGTTATTTTCGGAATTTCTTGGTTTTGATCTATTAAACTTTGATTTTAGCTTGTTTTGATGCTTCCATGTGGAAGAGAATTCAATTTTACTCAAGTTAGAACTTTGAAAATCTAAATTTGGTTTTGATTTGGCTAAGTTGTGAAGATTTGAACTTGGTGTTCTTGAGAGTTCAGCCATGGTGGAGCTCTCGGCCAATGCTTTTTAGCACCTGGCCGATTGCGCACTATTCCCTGGCCTGCGATCTTTAGTGCAAGGCCATTTGCGCACCCTGACCTGTGCTCTTTAGCGCATGGCCATTTGCGCAAGATCCTTGGCCAGTGCTTTGCGCTGCGCTGGATTGCGCTGGTGCAGGCCAGCCATGCGCAAGCCAGCCATGCGCAAAGTAACCCCTGCGCAATCAACCAATGCGCAATCCATCTCTGCGCAACCAACTCCTGCGCAGTTTACTCCTGCGTAGTCTACCTTCTGCGCAATCCATCTGTGCGCCATCTGCCCCTGCGCACTTGGCACCCTGCGCAGTTGGTACTCTGCGCAGCTCACCCTGCGCACTTGGCACCCTGCGCAGTGCATACCCTGCGCAACCTGCTTGTCTATGATAAATTTGTTATTTCTCGATCTTGGCTCTTCTATAGTCCTATTTTTATATTAGTATTTTATTAGGTATTTTACGCCCATTTTATATCCTTACGTCTTTTGGCATGAACTTGATTTTGCTTAATATGTTTAGAATAACTATTGTACATAGCATGGTATGACAAGGAACTAGTATAACATGACAGTGACCCGTAGTGGTGCACTCCTGACATGACCAACCTGACATGATAGTGGCCCGTCGTGGCGCACTCCTAACAAGTACCCTGACATGATTTATCTTGATAACTTGATAGTGGCCCGTGGCGGCGCACTCTTGACTTGACTTGACTTGATAACTTGACTTGACTTGCCTTGACACCGTGGGTGTTCCTGCTTGCTTGTTTGCACAATCCACTTGTCTTGTCTTGCATCATGTCTAGGACGTGACTTCCTGGGTACCACGGCCAGGGACTCGCGCTAAATTGGATTAGGCTAATGATTAGATCAAACTAGAACATGGAAAATTCCCAGTCACAGGCAATCTCGTTATCTGGGCGCTTTAATGGACTTGTAGCTTGCCGACGAGTAGAGCACATTTCCAGCACACTGTCATGTGTTGCACCTTCTAAGTCACCTAAGGGTACATTTGTCTCCCGGGCGATGTACCCAACTATAACTCTCAACCCGCGGAAGGATAATTGGATGGTCTGCAGGGCTTGGGACTGGGAGTTTCTCACTTGCATCTTGTTAGTAATTAAGGCTTGTGATAACCCTAGTTAGTTAAAGTAGTAAGCCGTAGTACTTGCTTGGCCGATTGTGAATGAATGGTGTCCAGCCCTGTCTAAGTCTTGTCTAGCCTTGTACCTGGAACTCTTGATCATGATAGTTTTACTTATCTCTAACGATAAATGGGTAGAGGCAGTGAGCTATTCAGGCGAAGGGTTACAATTCCGGTCCTTGTTTGGTTTAAGGATTGTAACCTGGCTCCCGGAATGGGTCCACGTCCCTAGTCGTTTATCGCCTTGTGTACTTTTATTACTTGTACTTTCTTTTATTCTTTATGTTCTGATATGCTGGCTTTTGTTCTTATTTGTGGCCTCCTTTGTGGCACTTGCTCTTTCTGGGGTTTGACCCAGCTGGTTTTGTGTGGCCAGATTTCGGAGCAGCTCCCGAGGATCTACCGAGTTTCCAGCCCAATGGTGACAACTAGACGGAACCCGGGCCAAGAGTGGGTTTTCCTTTTTTTGTTTCACCCACTTATATGTAAATTTATTCTTTTGAGGCGTTTAGCCGACGAGCACCTGTTAGCTCGACGCACATTTACTTATTGTCTGCCTACGGGCTGTAAACATGATTAACAAATCCTAGGGTTGATCATGTATGACTGAACTCTTGCTAGTCCTATCATTTTGTACGACTAGCTTCATGATCATCCAATATGTAATATTTGGGACGCCTTATATATATATATTTGATGCTCTAACATCTTGTAACTCTGTTAATTGCTTGAGATTGAGACAATAGGCTTGACCTTAAGAGACTGTTGGCTTGTAGTAAACCCTCATATTTAGACAGCCGTGACCGTATAGTTGAGATGTATTCTATTTCAATATACGTAGCTGGCTGTGTCTGCCCCCGCTCTCCAGTATTCTGGTTCTGGGGCGTGACACGGTTTAAGTGGTGGCCCATGCAGGTCTTGTCAATCAAGAAATGTGAGGGTTTACCAAATAGATGTCTCAATCAATATTCGCCCTTGATCTCTGCTCGTATCTTCAAATCCCTGAGATTCTTGACCTGATCACATGCTTGTATCATTGATCTACCCTGGTCCTTTCCTTATTGTTCCCTATGTCGTCTTCTTCAGCGGCATTACTCCCGGACCTGCCAACCAGCCAGAGGAAGCTCGACAAGCACCCCAGCGCCAGGAAGATCAAGCTCAGCACTCTGGAGTAGCCTCCCGAGTTATGCTTCCCGGAGGCTCGGAACCTCCAGTTCAGGTAGCTCCGCCCGTTCAACCAGCTAGACAGGATGAGGGGCCTTTGGTAGGGCTTATCAGAGAACTGCTCGCATCCCAAGATCGTCGAGGCGACGCCTTGCACCAGGAAGTTCATGATGCACTAAACCGAGGAGGTCCCCAAGGGAATCAGGCGGCCAACAGTTTCAAGCGCTTGAACCCTCCCTTCTTTGACGGCAGTGAAGATGCGATTGCCGCGGATGCTTGGCTTCAGGATACCGAGGTGGTTCTAGAAGCAGCTAGGACACCTGAAAATGAGAAGGTGGCGGTGGTACGCCTACAGTTGTTAGACTTGGCTCGCGATTGGTGGGCAGCTCAGGCCATGGGATTAGCAGCACCAGTCACTTGGGCGACGTTCAGAGAGAGGTTCCAGACAAAGTACTTTGATGCTGTGGCTCGGTACGACCTGCAGACCAGATTCACCAACTTGAAGCAAGGAGGTAGGACGGTCGATGGCTATGCGACCGAGTTTTCCAGGCTGAGTAGGTTCGCCCCCACCTTGGTGGCAACCGAGTTCGATAGGGCTCAGCGATTCCAGCAAGGGCTGCACTTAGAGATATTATTGGCTGTGGAGCAGTTCGAGCACCAGACGTTCGATGCAGTGTTGAAGGCAGCGAGGAGGCATGAGTATACCTCCCGGAGAATTGTGGACAGGACCGGAGGCAGGAAGCGGTCCCACAACCAGATGCACCAATCTTCAGCTCCAGCCCCGGCAGCTAGGGGTATAACTATTGGGACTCCGAGGCGGGCGGCCTCAGTGACGTCGGTTCAGCATTCGACCCCGACGTATCCGCAGCAGCAGAAGCAGAAGCAGTCTTCCGCGGTGGGATGTTCTCATTGCGGGAAGCCGGGCCATGTAGTGGCAGAGTGTCGTAGGACACAGGGATTGTGCCTGGCTTGTGGAGGAGCAGACCAACAGATAGGGACCTGCCCGAATAGGGGAGGTCCATCATCATCCAATCTTTCTAGTTCTTCAGTGAGAGGACCAGCCCCAGCTCCAGTTCAGCAGCAGCAGCAGTACCCGAGGCCATTGTTGCCTCAGGCCCAGGCCTTTCATCAGCAGAACCAGCAGCAGCTCACCCAGGCTCCAGCACAGAACCGACAGAGGGGTTTCCAGCAGAGAGGACCCGCAGCTAGAGGTCAGGCTATGATAATGACCATGGAAGAAGAAGTTGCACCAGGTGAGGTTGTGGCAGGTACTATTCTCGTCAACACTTTTCCAGCATCTGTATTATTTGATTCTGGTGCATCGCATTCATTCATGTCTGCACGATTCGTGACACGGATAGGATTGGAGCCCGAGTCATTATCAGTGAGGCTCAATATACTTACTGGTAATGGTCTTGTGGGAGTAGATCGAGTGTTTTCCTCGTGTCGGATCGTAGTTAGCGGTAGAGAGTTCCCCGCTAGGCTCATAGAATTCCCTATGGCAGACTATGATGTAGTCCTAGGCATGGATTGGTTGAGGAACCATTATGCTAGGATAGACTGCCATGTTGGCAGAGTTGTTCTTAGTATTCCCGGAGAGCCAGAGTTTTCATTTTCCAGAGGCACAGTAGAGCAATCTCCTCCAGTATTGCGGATGGCAGTAGCAGCAGTGCAGTTGCCCCGGATAGTTGAAGAGTTTCCAGATGTCTTCCCAGAGGAACTTCCAGGGATGCCGCCAGAGCGGGAGATCGAGTTCACCATTGACTTGATTCCCGAGACAGCACCAGTATCAGAGCGAGTTTACAGAATGGCGCCTTCAGAATTGGAGATTTTGTACAAGATGATTGAAGAACTCAGAACCAAGGGATTTATTCGTGCTAGTGGATCGCCTTGGGGAGCCCCGATGCTTCTTGTGAAAAAGAAGGATGGTACGTCTAGGCTATGTGTTGATTATCGTACCTTGAACTCAGTGACAATCAAGAACAGATACCCTCTTCCAAGGATAGATGACTTGTTTGATCAACTCAAAGGGGCTTCAGTTTTCTCGAAGATAGACTTGCGGTCAGGATACCACCAGATCAGAGTCAGAGAGCAGGACATCCCGAAGACGGCGTTCAGATCTAGGTACGGGCATTGGGAGTTTCTAGTTATGCCCTTTGGAGCGACCAATGCGCCGGCAGTGTTCATGGACCTCATGAACCGTATTTTTATGCCTTACTTGGATCAGTTTGTGATAGTGTTTCTTGATGACATCCTGGTCTACAGCAAGAGTGGAGCAGAGCATGAGCAGCATCTCAGAATTGTCCTCCAGATTCTCAGAGAGCACCAGTTATACGCCAAGTTCAGTAAATGCGAGTTCTGGCTCGATCGCATTTCGTACTTGGGTCACATCATTACCAGAGGAGGAGTGGAAGTGGATCCCCAGAAGATTGTAGCTATCGAGGCATGGCCAGTACCCCGCTCAGTAGCAGAAGTTCGCAGCTTTTTTGGATTGGCCGGCTACTACCGACGGTTCGTCTCTGATTTTGCAAGGATTTCAGCGTCGATGACCCAGTTGACCCGCAAGGATGTACCGTTCGTTTGGACAGCAGAATGTCAGGAATCATTTGAGAAGTTGAAGCGAGGTTTGATAACGGCTCCCATTCTCACCCTTCCAGATGGGACCGGAGGATTCACAGTTTATTACGATGCTTCAGGCAGAGGATTGGGATGTGTTTTGATGCAGCATGGGAAGGTAATTGCTTATGCATCACGTCAACTCCGTGATCATGAGAAGAATTACCCGACCCACGACTTGGAGCTGGCAGCAGTAGTGTTTGCACTTAAGTTGTGGAGGCACTACTTGTACGGAGACAGAGTAGAGATATTTACAGATCATAAGAGCCTGAAGTATGTTTTTACCCAGAAGGATCTTAATATGCGGCAGAGAAGATGGCTCGAGCTACTTGTGGACTACGATATGGATTTGCAGTATCATCCAGGGAAGGCCAATGTTGTAGCAGATGCGTTGAGCCGGAGAGCCGGAGTTTATTTCTTGACGGCGCAACCAGAGCTATTGGCAGATCTTCAGAAGATGGGAATTGAAGTAGTTCTTCCTTTCAATGTGGCCTTGATGGCCAGCCTACAGATTCAGTCCACCATAGTTGAGAGGATCCGGACAGCACAGTTAACAGATTCCAAGATTCAGCGGCTCAGAGCAGAGTGCGAGACAGGAAGGAGGCCAGAGTTATATATTCATGAGGATGGTACACTTCGACACGGCACGCATCTTTGTGTACCCAGTGGAGATATCAGACAGGAAGTCATGGCAGAGGCTCACAGTTCGCAGTATTCCCTCCACCCAGGCAGCACGAAGATGTACAGAGATATTCGTCAACACTTTTGGTGGAATGGTATGAAGAGGGAGATAGCCCGGTATGTCTCTCGATGTTTGGTTTGCCAACAAGTCAAGGCTGAACATCAGAGGCCAGCTGGACTTCTTCAACCTTTACCGATCCCAGAATGGAAATGGGAACACATTACCATGGATTTCGTGACTGGGTTACCCAGATCTCCGGCAGGCAGAGATGCTATTTGGGTCATTGTAGACAGGCTTACCAAGGTGGCACACTTTCTTCCATTTAGAGTTGGACAGTCGACGGCGCAGCTAGCAGAGATGTATCTCAGGCAGATCGTCTGACTTCACGGAGTGCCAGTCAGTATAGTATCGGACAGGGATACGAGATTCACATCGTACTTCTGGCGCAGTCTTCACCAAAGTTTGGGGACTCGTCTCAAGTTCAGCTCAGCGTATCACCCGCAGACAGATGGACAATCGGAGCGTACTATACAAACTCTTAAAGATATGTTGCGGTCGTGTACCCTTGACTTTGGTGGTTCGTGGGAGGATCACCTGCACCTGGTGGAATTCTCGTACAACAATAGTTTTCAGGCCAGTATCCAGATGGCACCCTTCGAGGCTCTGTATGATAGGAAGTGCAGATCCCCGTTAGCATGGGACGATGTCGGAGAGAGGCAGATGCTCGGTCCAGAACTGATTTCTCAGACGGTTGAAGTGGTCAGGAAAGTCAAAGATCACCTCCGAGTTGCCCAGGATCGCCAGCGCCATTGGGCCGATGCTCATCGGCGTCCCTTGGAATTTGCCGTCGGCGACCATGTATTCCTTAGGATCTCGCCTACCCGCGGCGTCATTCGTTTTGGCATGCGGGGAAAGCTTAGTCCTAGGTATATAGGGCCGTTCGATATTCTAGAGAGAGTAGGCGATGTGTCCTATCGTCTCGCTCTTCCGTCGTCGCTAAGTGAGGTACATGATGTATTCCATGTATCCCAATTAAGACGGTACATCCCGGACCCGAGCCATATCCTAGATCATTCGGAATTGGTTGTTGGTACCAACCTTTCGTATGAGGAGAGGCCCGTGTCTATTTTGGACCGGAGGGAAAAGATACTCAAGAACAAGACTGTTAAATTAGTCCGTGTTGCTTGGGGTCATCACTCTCTAGTTGAGTCAACGTGGGAGCGTGAGGACGACATCCGATCGCGATATCCCTACCTGTTTGACTCGTGAGGTATAATGTCTTTCTTATGCCTTACGCTTTCCCTTCCTTGCTTGCATTGTATGATTGTATGATTGAACTGCTTAGTATAGCTTGTCTGTGCTTAGTATGGCTTGTCGTGGCAATCTCTAGCTCCTTGATTAAATTTCGAGGACGGAATTCTTTGAAGGTGGGTAGAGTTGTCACCCCCATTTCCCGTATTTCGTATTATGCTCGTATTTGATTTTTGGCACGTATTTTATTTTCCTGGACATGTGGTCTTTTGATTCTTGTAAGCAGGTTTTAACCATGGCTTGGTTTTATTTTGTGGAGAATGTTTGGTTTGGTTTGGTTTGGTTCAACATGCATGGAACACCATAAGCCTACACTCCACCCCCATTCCACCACAACACCCTCATTATAACCCACCTACTTCTCTCTCCTCCATAATTTCTTCATTAATTTCTTCTTCTTCTTCTTCCTCCACCCACACCTATAGGCAAGTGCACTTGCCATTAAATAAGCACCACATTTTATTTGTTCATTAGCTAGATTAGGACATGGAGAACAACATTAGAACTTGGAATTTTGTGATTTGGAGTCTCCATTGTTCTAGATCTAAGTTTTAGTTATTTTCGGAATTCCTTGGTTTTGATCTATTAAACTTTGATTTTAGCTTGTTTTGATGCTTCCATGTGGAAGAGAATTCAATTATACTCAAGTTAGAACTTTGAAAATCTAAATTTGGTTTTGATTTGGCTAAGTTGTGAAGATTTGAACTTGGTGTTCTTGAGAGTTCAGCCATGGTGGAGCTCTCGGCCAATGCTTTTTAGCACCTGGCCGATTGTGCACTATTCCCTGGCCTGCGCTCTTTAGTGCAAGGCCATTTGCGCACCCTGACCTGTGCTCTTTAGCGCATGGCCATTTGCGCAAGATCCTTGGCCAGTGCTTTGCGCTGTGCTGGATTGCGCTCGCGCAGGCCAGCCATGCGCAAGCCAGCCATGCGCAAAGTAACCCCTGCACAATCAACCATTGCGCAATCCATCTCTGCGCAACCAACTCCTGCGCAGTTTACTCCTGCGCAGTCTACCTTCTGCGCAATCCATCTGTGCGCCATCTGCCCCTGCGCACTTGGCACCCTGCGTAGTTGGTACTCTGCGCAGCTCACCCTGCGCACTTGGCACCCTGCGCAGTGCATACCCTGCGCAACCTGCTTGTCTATGATGAATTTGTTATTTCTCGATCTTGGCTCTTCTATAGTCCTATTTTTATATTAGTATTTTATTAGGTATTTTACGCCCATTTTATATCCTTACGCCTTTTGGCATGAACTTGATTTTGCTTAATATGTTTAGAATAACTATTGTACATAGCATGGTATGACAAGGAACTAGTATAACATGACAGTGACCCGTAGTGGTGCACTCCTGACATGACCAACCTGACATGATAGTGGCCCGTCGTGGCGCACTCCTAACAAGTACCCTGACATGATTTATCTTGATAACTTGATAGTGGCCCGTGGCGGCGCACTCTTGACTTGACTTGACTTGATAACTTGACTTGACTTGCCTTGACACCGTGGGTGTTCCTGCTTGCTTGTTTGCACAATCCACTTGTCTTGTCTTGCATCATGTCTAGGACGTGACTTCCTGGGTACCACGGCCAGGGACTCGCGCTAAATTGGATTAGGCTAATGATTAGATCAAACTAGAACATGGAGAATTCCCAGTCACAGGCAATCTCGTTATCTGGGCGCTTTAATGGACTTGTAGCTTGCCGACGAGTAGAGCACATTTCCAGCACACTGTCATGTGTTGCACCTTCTAAGTCACCTAAGGGTACATTTGTCTCCCGGGCGATGTACCCAACTATAACTCTCAACCCGCGGAAGGATAATTGGATGGTCTGCAGGGCTTGGGACTGGGAGTTTCTCACTTGCATCTTGTTAGTAATTAAGGCTTGTGATAACCCTAGTTAGTTAAAGTAGTAAGCCGTAGTACTTGCTTGGCCGATTGTGAATGAATGGTGTCCAGCCCTGTCTAAGTCTTGTCTAGCCTTGTACCTGGAACTCTTGATCATGATAGTTTTACTTATCTCTAACGATAAATGGGTAGAGGCAGTGAGCTATTCAGGCGAAGGGTTACAATCCCGGTCCTTGTTTGGTTTAAGGATTGTAACCTGGCTCCCGGAATGGGTCCACGTCCCTAGTCGTTTATCGCCTTGTGTACTTTTATTACATGTACTTTCTTTTATTCTTTATGTTCTGATATGCTGGCTTTTGTTCTTATTTGTGGCCTCCTTTGTGGCACTTGCTCTTTCTGGGGTTTGACCCAGCTGGTTTTGTGTGGCCAGATTTCGGAGCAGCTCCCGAGGATCTACCGAGTTTCCAGCCCAATGGTGACAACTAGACGGAACCCGGGCCAAGAGTGGGTTTTCCTTTTTTTGTTTCACCCACTTATATGTAAATTTATTCTTTTGAGGCGTTTAGCCGACGAGCACCTGTTAGCTCGACGCACATTTACTTATTGTCTGCCTACGGGCTGTAAACATGATTAACAAATCCTAGGGTTGATCATGTATGACTGAACTCTTGCTAGTCCTATCATTTTGTACGACTAGCTTCATGATCATCCAATATGTAATATTTGGGACGCCTTATATATATATATTTGATGCTCTAACATCTTGTAACTCTGTTAATTGCTTGAGATTGAGACAATAGGCTTGACCTTAAGAGACTGCTGGCTTGTAGTAAACCCTCATATCTAGACAGCCGTGACCGTATAGTTGAGATGTATTCTATTTCAATATACGTAGCTGGCTGTGTCTGCCCCCGCTCTCCAGTATTCTGGTTCTGGGGCGTGACACGGTTTAAGTGGTGGCCCATGCAGGTCTTGTCAATCAAGAAATATGAGGGTTTACCAAATAGATGTCTCAATCAATATTCGCCCTTGATCTCTGCTCGTATCTTCAAATCCCTGAGATTCTTGACCTGATCACATGCTTGTATCATTGATCTACCCTGGTCCTTTCCTTATTGTTTCCTATGTCGTCTTCTTCAGCGGCATTACTCCCGGACCTGCCAACCAGCCAGAGGAAGCTCGACAAGCACCCCAGCGCCAGGAAGATCAAGCTCAGCACTCTGGAGTAGCCTCCCGAGTTATGCTTCCCGGAGGCTCGGAACCTCCAGTTCAGGTAGCTTCGCCCGTTCAACCAGCTAGACAGGATGAGGGGCCTTTGGTAGGGCTTATCAGAGAACTGCTCGCATCCCAAGATCGTCGAGGCGACGCCTTGCACCAGGAAGTTCATGATGCACTAAACCGAGGAGGTCCCCAAGGGAATCAGGCGGCCAACAGTTTCAAGCGCTTGAACCCTCCCTTCTTTGACGGCAGTGAAGATGCGATTGCCGCGGATGCTTGGCTTCAGGATACCGAGGTGGTTCTAGAAGCAGCTAGGACACCTGAAAATGAGAAGGTGGCGGTGGTACGCGTACAGTTGTTAGACTTGGCTCGCGATTGGTGGGCAGCTCAGGC
Organism: Iris pallida; assembly: GCA_029216955.1. NCBI lineage: Eukaryota > Viridiplantae > Streptophyta > Magnoliopsida > Asparagales > Iridaceae > Iris > Iris pallida. Next base: position 2,704,924 of record JANAVB010017194.1, on the reverse strand, counting down.
CATGGGATTAGCAGCACCAGTCACTTGGGCGACGTTCAGAGAGAGGTTCCAGACAAAGTACTTTGATGCTGTGGCTCGGTACGACCTGCAGACCAGATTCACCAACTTGAAGCAAGGAGGTAGGACGGTCGATGGCTATGCGACCGAGTTTTCCAGGCTGAGTAGGTTCGCCCCCACCTTGGTGGCAACCGAGTTCGATAGGGCTCAGCGATTCCAGCAAGGGCTGCACTTAGAGATATTATTGGCTGTGGAGCAGTTCGAGCACCAGACGTTCGATGCAGTGTTGAAGGCAGCGAGGAGGCATGAGTATACCTCCCGGAGAATTGTGGACAGGACCGGAGGCAGGAAGCGGTCCCACAACCAGATGCACCAATCTTCAGCTCCAGCCCCGGCAGCTAGGGGTATAACTATTGGGACTCCGAGGCGGGCGGCCTCAGTGACGTCGGTTCAGCATTCGACCCCGACGTATCCGCAGCAGCAGAAGCAGAAGCAGTCTTCCGCGGTGGGATGTTCTCATTGCGGGAAGCCGGGCCATGTAGTGGCAGAGTGTCGTAGGGCACAGGGATTGTGCCTGGCTTGTGGAGGAGCAGACCACCAGATAGGGACCTGCCCGAATAGGGGAGGTCCATCATCATCCAATCTTTCTAGTTCTTCAGTGAGAGGACCAGCCCCAGCTCCAGTTCAGCAGCAGCAGCAGTACCCGAGGCCATTGTTGCCTCAGGCCCAGGCCTTTCATCAGCAGAACCAGCAGCAGCTCACCCAGGCTCCAGCACAGAACCGACAGAGGGGTTTCCAGCAGAGAGGACCCGCAGCTAGAGGTCAGGCTATGATAATGACCATGGAAGAAGAAGTTGCACTAGGTGAGGTTGTGGCAGGTACTATTCTCGTCAACACTTTTCCAGCATCTGTATTATTTGATTCTGGTGCATCGCATTCATTCATGTCTGCACGATTCGTGACACGGATAGGATTGGAGCCCGAGTCATTATCAGTGAGGCTCAATATACTTACTGGTAATGGTCTTGTGGGAGTAGAACAATTATGGTTGTGTCCATTTGGAGGTTATAGCTGTAGTCATGAATCTCCTATGCTATTCACATGTTTATATTGTACTCTGACTCACTAGCTACTGTTAGTTCTCTACTTATAGTAGATATTTCTATTACAGTTCTCTCTCTCTGTTTACATACTGTATTTCTTTCAGATCATGTATCTTATTTTACTGTATGATTATATTTTCTAACCTGCTATGATTTGTTGAGATGTACTGTGCTCGCTCTTGTCCTGACTGGACCTGTTGATAAATTTTACAGATAGCCTGGAGGTTGCCTGCTAGCCTAGAGGAGACACAGTAGATGTTGTATACATAGCTAGGGTTTTGCTCATAGTTTATTTTCAGTTGTCTTGAGTTGTATTTATGGATTACTGTATTTGAGCTTTGAGATGTATTTCTGGGTTTATGTATCTTAGACACTTAGACTTCTATCTGCTGTATCTTTTTTGGATTTCATGTTTTATCTATCTTCCATTATGCTCTACCTTAGATGTGATTGAGTTTACATTCTACTATGTCACCCCCATTCGGGGAGTATAAACTGCTTAGCCTTATACTGTTAGATGCATGAGACCTAGGACAGCGTTCTGCCGCCGACACTGCGGCGTAGGCTGGGCGTTGTTACGTTCACTACATAGGAGGAAAGAGTTGGGAGGATTATGTCAAAACACACGGCTTAAAAAATTATGACATGTTAGTCTTCCGACACCGCGGTAACATGATATTCACATTAAGGGTCTTTGACAAGATGACATGTTGTGAAAAAATATATCCTTATAGTTCTCCTACGGATGTTAAAGAAAACCTCTGTACTTCCTCCGGGTCATGCCGTCGGTTGTGCTGCTTCCCCCTCCTCTTCCTGCCCACTTCTTTTCCCCCGACTCTACACTTGAGGTGGATATCATATGTGGCTGAGAGAGTCAAATAAGAAGAAGGGAAGTAGGAAGGAGAAGATGGGTCCAGAGCCATGGTGGAGGAGAGGAGAAGGAAGATGCTTGATCAGAACGGAGGAATTGATGGATGGAAGAGAACTAGAAAGCACTGATCCTTCCTGTTGTGAGAACTGTGAAGAGTGAGGAAGGAGAGGGGGGTCTTTGATTTTTGTGTTCATCATCATTAGAGGGAGCAGCACTGGAAAAGTTGTGACGTTGATAGCATGAGAGAGGGAGAGGGTGAATGGAGAGAGGGAAGTGGCAGCATGCCTTTGGCTCACTCGAGCGGTATTTGTGCGTCAGATAAAATAGCAAAAATTCGATTTATCTCCAAGTGTGAGACGAGCACGGATACTTTGACAAAGGAGACCACAATGCTGTCAGGAACCTCTCAGTCGAGCTCTACACGAAGGATGTCCACTTGAGCTCCGGGAAAAAGTTTTGGCTCGGAGCAAGAATCTGTTGACGGAGCACATCCACCATGTTGTCAGAAAAAAATAGTAACGATGAGAGACCCATCTGAGTAGGACGTATACTCTGATAATATCTCCTATAACACTCAATTCCACTACTGATATCATTCTTGTAAAGGTGATCTCTCAGAGTATACGTCCTACTCAGATGGATCTCTCAGAGTATCCTCTCTGGTTGGTTGTCGTATCATCATTGCCGAGGAAAGAGGGTCGGAGGACAGTCAACTTCATCTACGGCTACATAGTTTTTGCCTCGCCAGTCGAATGGCTGTAGGGACTAATTCACCATATCGTAGTCCAATACAATCCAGAGATTGACACAGTACTAATTCATATATGTAGTCCAATACAAATAGTCTAATACAAAAACAACCCAATACAAATAGTCCAATACAAATAAGTACTAATAGCTAATGAGAACCACGCAGCTCACGCAAACGCTCAGTGATACGATCACGCAACCACCTCGAATAAGTGGGATTGATGGCGGCAGGAGAGATGTAGTCCCTTACAAGTGCTGCTTGAATGGAACTCCCGGTCTCACTAGCTACCGGTGCCACTTCCTCCTTAACAGTAGGAGGAGCCACCTCAGCATTCACTGTTTCCCTCAAACGACGTGCCTCTCCTCGGGTCATGGGTGCCATCTGGTAAGATCGATATTCAAAAATAATATAATTGTAACATAAGCAAGCTAACTAAAGGAACTATCATGTAATTTGAGTACATTTTCAAAAGCAGATAAAGTACAGAAAAAATTAATTTTTTTCCAAGTGTGAGAACGGATGGCTCAGAACACAACCCAAGATTCATTCTAGCATACATTAGTGTGAATCATCTATGTTCTGTACATATGGTGTAGTATATGTTCTTATCGTATCTAGTATCTGAAGAATGTAGCAGAATCAAGATGACCTCACATAATGTAATACTAAGACATCATCTACTACTATATAAGATATAGTGATAGGTTGTCGTATCATCATTGTCGAGGGATGAGGGTCGGAGGACAGTCAACTTTATCTACGGCTACATAGTTTCTAACTCGCCAGTCGAATGGCTGCAGGGACTATGTCTTGATCACCATGTCGTACCGTAGATTAATGCAAATAGAGCTGGAGCTGGAGCCAAAATACAGTACTACTTTACCATGTCGTACTATTTTACTCTCTCACTCTCTCTTCTCCCCCCCCCTCCGGTGCTCTCACTCTCTCCGGCGCTCGCACACTACTAATTCCTATGTGTTTTAAGTGTGAGAACGGATGGCTCAGAACACAACCCAAAATTTATTCTAGCATACATTAGTGTGAATCATCTATGTTCTGTACATATGGTGTAGTATATGTTATTATCATATCTAGTATCTGAAGAATGTAACAGAATCAAGATGAACTCACATAATCTAATACTAAGACATCATCTACTACTATATAAGATATAGTGATAGGTTGTCGTATCATCATTGCCGAGGGATGAGGGTCGGAGAACAGTCAACTTTATCTATGGCTACATAGTTTCTGTCTCGCCAGTCGAATGGCTGCAGGGACTATGTCCTGATCACCATGTCGTACCATAGTTTCTGTCTCGCCAGTCGAATGGCTGCAGGGACTATATGTCCCGATCACCATGTCGTACCATAGTATCTGAAGAATGGCTGCAGGGACTATATGTCCCTAACCCGAACCCGAACCCTAACCCGAACCATCCCCCAGCCGCCCTTGCCCCCTGCCCCACCCCTCCAGCCACCCCCCACTCACCCCCCAACCACCCGCATTCGATATTGTGAACCTAGGTTGAAAGCATAATAAGATTGTAAAAGCATAATAAGGTATTGGATTACCGATCCGAAACTGCCGATACTACCGATATCGACGATATCCTATTTCTTAAACTAGGGTTTGTCATATCGCCGATACGACTCATTGTATTTGTATCCCGCGTTGTCCCGCGTGCGCCACCCCCGCTGCCCCGGAGCATGCTGCCCCCCGCCGCCCCCTGCTGCCCCGGAGCGCGCTGCCACCCGCCGCGCCCAGCAGCCCCGCGCGCGCCAGCACGCCTCCCACCCCCGCCGCCCCTCCCACCCCTGCCGTCCTCCAAGACCCGCGCTGCCCCGCGCGTGCCACCCCCCGCTGCCCTCCGCTGCCCCGGAGCGCGCTGCCCCCCGCCGCCAGCCGCAGCCACGCCCGCGCGCGCCAGCACCCATCCCACCCCCCGCCGTCTCCCCAGCCCCGCGCTGTCCTGCGCTCGCCACCCCCGCCGCCCCCCGCTGCCCCGGAATGCACTGCCCCCCGCCGCCCGCCGCAGCCCCATACTGCCACGTGTGCGCCACCCCCGCAGTCTCCGCCGCCCCCGCAGCCCACGACGCCCCCGGCAGCCCACGACACCCACGACCACACAAAGAGAGATAGAGAGCGAGATTACCTTTGGAAGAGAGAGAGGAGAGGTCGCCGATCACCACCGCGGGAGAGAGAGAGAGGAGAGTGAGGTCGCCGACCGCCGCGGGAGAGAGAAATAGAGGAGAGAGAGAATAAAATTTGGGGGGAATGAAAAGTTCCCCCCGTCATTTCAATCTAAGCCTGGGCCCTTTATTTAGCGACGGACCAGCGACGGTTTATATCCGTCGTAAGGCCTTCGCTATTTTTGATACTTACCGACGGAATATCCGTCGCTACGTAGTCAAAGAATTGTCCCGCCATTTTCCTCAATAATTTTCGCCAAATAATCGACTGCATAGCGACGGCTACTTATCCGTCGCTATATCTCTGACGTCCTAGCGACGGATGAGCGACCTTTTTTCCCCCTTAAAATAAAATAAAAATTGTATCAGCTTGTCGTTGGTACCCCGTCGGCTATTTGCCGCAAATTCGTCGCTAATGTCGACGGAAATTATCCGTCGCTAATGTGCCGTCGCTAATTTACTGTATTTGGATGTGATTGCATTCTTTCACCCAATACATAGAACTTTCACGTTGATAGCACCTCTGAGTTGTTCTGTGTATCCTTATAGGCCCACTCCTACCACGTCCTCATTACCTCTGAGTAGGAAGGCTCTACTTTAGACCCATATTTATCACGTTTCTATTACCTCTGAGTAAATATGTTGGTTTTCTCTCCACTTATTATCCGTACTAGCACCGCCAGTACACAAAAAGGATAATAGGTCCACAATGTCCTCTGTTGACCACAAATGCTGTATTAGGTCCTCTAGTACATGCACCCCTTTTTTTACAATCATATGCTTCTGGAACCCAGTTGTTCTGTGGCATTCGTTACCCGTTACATAGAACTTCCACGTCCATATTACCTCTGAGTTGTTCTATGTATCCTCATTCGAGTTCACTCCTACCATGTCCATATCACCTCTGAGTAGGAAAGCTCTATCATCAACCTCATATTTACCACGTCCATATCACCTCTTAGTAAATATGTTGGTTCCCTCTCTCAACTTATTATCTGTACTTAAAACCAAGGTACACCAAGGATGATAAGTTCACATAAAATCTCCAGCGCAAGTACCCAAACCTATAACGTCCATGCTACCTTGGATAGGATTGCCACACCTAAACAGCTCGACTTTCCATGCTTCTTATTCAAAGTATTCCAAGTTTGTAATTTGAAAACTTTGAAGTGGGTCTTGTAGAAGCATGAAAAATATTGCTTTTAGTCCCACATCGGAAAGGAGAAAAAGAAAGGGCTCACTCCATTCTATAAATAAAGCCCCCTTGCCTCCTTTGAAAAGGGCACCAACTTTCCTTACCTCCTTCCAACTTGGACTATTCCTACTCCGCACCTTCGGGTGCTAAGTCGAAGAAGTCTAGGGCAGTGCGGGCTCAACAAGTCCAATCAACTATCCAAACTACTGATGTCACCCCCTGTTTTCGAATTAGGGGTATTTTCGTCTTTTTTTAAGTTTTATGATTTTTAGGAATTTTATTGATTTTATATGATTTTTAGGGATTTGTTTGAGTTGGTTTGAATTTTATCCAATTTGGACTTAAGTTGGAGATCCGGGTAGCCTGAACACTAGTGGGACGCACATACTAGCTGGGCTTGGCCCACATGCTATCCTAATTAGGCTAGAAACCATAAACCCTATTTCTATGGCTTAATTAGTCGATTTGGAGTTGAATCGAAACAAACCAAAACAAACCAAACCCGAACCAAACCCAACCTAAGTCTAATGGGTTGGAGGCTAATGGGTCTCCACCCAAAACCCAATAATCCCTCCCCCCATGGCCGGCCAAGTAGGAGCACCCCCCTCTTTCTTCTTCACAAGGTAAACACTCTCTCTCTCTCTCTCTCAAATTTCATTTCTTTCTCCAAGCTCTTTCCTTCTCCAAGGAAACCTATTCTAGGTATGCATTTAATTCTCTATTTATTACTCTTTTGCATTTAATTCTTTCACAATAAGTGTGGAGGAGATGATTCTCCACACTTTGCCCATAAATTTCATAGGTTTCCCTAGAAATCTAGGTTAGAGATTTATTAGGGATTTTCTATTTAGAGTGGTATATATATATATATATATATATATATATATATATATATATATATATATATATATATATATATATATATATATATATATAGATTTTCTATTTAGAGTGGTATATATATATATAAACATATATATATAGAGTGGTATATATATATATATATATATATATATATATATATATATATATATATATATATATATATATATATATCTATATATATATATATATATATATATATATATATATATATATGTGTGTGTGTGTGTGTGTGTGTGTGTGTGTATGTATTATACATATGTATTTGTGTGAGTGTGTGTAGAGAGTGGTGATGGTGTGTGTGTTTGTGAGAGAATGGTGGTGGTGGTGTATGTGTGAGAGAGTGTGTGTGTGTGCTTGTGTGAGTGTGTGTGAGAGAGTGTGTGAGGATGTGTATGTGCCTAAGTATATCTATATTTATATGTGTGTGTGTGTATGTATATATATATAGATATATGTTTGTGTGTATATATATGTATTTACATATGTGTGTGTATGAATTTATATGTATATATGTGAGTGTGGTTGTGTGTCTATATATATACATATATAGATGGATAGATAGAGGATTAGATATATATATATAGAGGGTTAGATATATATATATAGATAGGTGTATATATATATATAGATATATATAGAGAGAGAGAGGAAGAAGGAGAAGAATTAGATGAAGAAGAAGAAGAAGAAGAGAAGCAACTGCAGTAGCAGTAGCAGTGCCAGCTACAGCAGCAGCAGTGCAAACAGCAGCAGCTGCAATAGCAGCTGAGCAGCAGCAGCATTAGCAGCAAAGCAGTAGCAGCAGGGCAGCAGTAGCCTGAGCAACCCCCCTAGCTCCTTTAACCCCATATAAACCCCCCCTATATCTATATATATATATATGTATGTATATATATATATATATATATATATATATATATATAGAGAGAGAGAGAGAGAGAGGAGAGAGAGAGAGAGAGAATGAGAAGAGGAAGATTAGAAGAATTAGAATTAGGAAGTAGGAAAGGAATGAGAAGGAAAAGGATAAGGAAAAATTAGTAAGGAAGAGAAGAAGAGAATTAGAAGAAGTAAGGAAGAAGTTAGGAAGAAGAACTAGAATGAGAGAATAGGGAATTAGAAGAAGTTAGGAAGAGGAAATTAGAAGGAAAAAGAATTAGAAGAATAGGATTAGAAGAAGAAGAGTTAGAAGAGGAAATAGAATTTAGAGGGGATTGAGTTAGAGGGTGAAATCGAGCTCCGAATGTCGGAACGCGATGAAACTTGGGGGAGACCTAGAATACGTGAATTAGACTTTGCGGGTAGGCTCCCGAGTTGAAATCGGGGTTGTAGGGCGACGGTATCGCGCCGTACCATTGCGTATCTTGAAATATTCAAGATATCGGCAATAGGCCGCAAGATGGACTAGACGTCCACTCTACCTAGGTATTTTGGTAGGTAATGAACGTATAGGTTAGTATCATGCTACCCTAGGGAGCACGGGTCGAAATACCTAGCGTAGGTAGGCTAACTTGGTAATTGCCTAAGTTAGAATTTTACCTTTTTAAATGATAAAATAGGATATTGGCCTACGGCCAAGATTTGAGTTTCGAAGTCCAAGATGGACTTGGCTATGGGTTATAGGGGTTGGTAATGATTAAAAATAGCCGCCTAGACCTAGTCTTGACCCCGGTTGACCACGGTTGACTTTTTAGACCAAAAGTCAACTATGGGTCAACACTTTATCCAATTTAGTCCCAAATTCTATTAAACTTGGATAGTTGACCAAAAGTCAACTGTTAGTCACCAGTGACCTAAGGTTGACCTAGGGTTGACCTAGAGTTGACCAGAGTTGACCCGTTGACCAAAAGTCAACTGTAAGTCAACTTTCGACCTAGTTTGATTCGGATTGACTTCCAATGTTCTCCCATAACCAAGATTGACCTAACTAGGCTTGTCTTGACCTAGAATGACTTAATAGGATTTATTTTGATTTAACTTTACTTCCTAAACATAGTATTGATACGTCTTGTTCTCTATAGGTCCTCGAGACACTACAGTGGATCCGGTTGACATATTTTATCATCTTACAGGCGAGTACATTCTCTGATAACTTATTCCCAATTTATGATAACTGTTATGATTCATGTACTTAGTGTTGATATGCTTATTCCTGACACATGGTTCTCACGGATTGGTATTCCTGGATCCCGACGAGAGATGTTTCTCCTTCTTAGATTGGGATGTATTGTGCAAGCTCCCTTGTAGCTCTTGCTCAATATATGGTCACTGATTCTAGAGAAGGTTCGCTACCTTCTCATTAGAATCCCGTGCAGTGACGTGTCCTGTTTGGATCCATTCTACAAGTTGGGGTAGGGGGAGTAGTAGCGTATGCCTGTGATCAGATCCATCCCGCATTCCCGAACAGTGTGAGTCATATACCGCACTTATGACTTGCCAGGCTAGTTTTTGACAGGTACCCAAGCCGATCACAAGCTGAAATTTAGAATTTTTAGACATCACTATGACAGGTACCCAGTTTATTATTTATTTGTTTTAAATAGTGACTTTAGAATTTTTATGAATAATTATTTTAATTAATTATTACGGTAGATAATTTTAGCCATGGTTGAGATTTGGAGTACAAGGTGACTAGGAATTACGGCACGGGTAGTGCAATGGCATGCTTTGACTAGTGTATTAGCCCTGGTAGAGAAGGCCGAGCCATAGTGATGTTCTAATTAGAAAAACCAGGCCAAGTTGTGACATGACCATTTTAAATAGTTAATTATCCATTATTAATATTATTTGACGTCTAGGTGACCGGTCGCACCAAACTAGTGCAAATTGGACCCAAACCAAGCCCAAGCCTATGTAGACCTACTTTTAGGTATGTACAAATATTTCCTAGCTTTTTGAGTAGACTTAAGGATATTTGGTTATTTACAAAATGGGTATTATTATTATTATTACTATTATTATTATTATTATTATTATTATTATTATTATTATTATTATTATTATTATTATTATTATTATTTATTGAGATTGTTATCTAATATTATTATTTTGTTGGTTATATTATTTTATTGTCTAAATAAATATAATGTATATGTGTATGAATATATACGATGTACAGGCATATTTGTATGTATATATAAATATATTATATTGTATCATATGTATTGGTATGTATATATAAATATATATATTAATGTGTATGTGTGTATATATATATATAATATATTAAATATTAAATATAAAAAAAAAAAAAAAAAAATATATAATATATTAAATATGTATTGATATATATATATATGTGACTATATATACAAATAATATATATATGTATACGAGTGTATGTGTATGTATATATATACGTTTATTAAATATGTTATATGTGTACATGTATATATATATATATATATAAATAAATATTATATGTGTAAGAGTATATGTATATACTTAAAATTGTATTGACGCAAATATATATATATATATATATATATATATATATATATATATATATATATATATATATAAGTACGTATATATGAGTACGTATACGTATATATATATTCATATATGTGTATATATAAATACATATATATATATAAATAGTTGCTATGTAAATATTTAGCTTAATAAATCCCAGCCCAGCCCAAGGCTTCACTGGCCTAAACCCAAACCCACGGCAAATTTTCCAGCCTTAACCGAACTCTCTGTTCGGTTCAGAATACAAACCTTATATATAGAGTTCGAACGATCAAACCGCTCGAAACCCTAGATGAAACTCGAGCAACTCGACGCCACCACCACT